>JASGCC010000174.1:280000-676187 GCA_030067915.1 Hydractinia echinata | reverse complement strand
ATTCAACATTGTTGTTATGAAGTTTGAAGAAGGAACAACTTTCTTTGCGTCTGTGCTATCGATATTTCGCATTAAACCATGTATAAGCTGTTGCGTACATATTTTAGATGATCCCTGTGTCCTGTTGGTCTAGTGGTATGATTCTCGCTTAGGGTGCGAGAGTTCCCGGGTTCAACTCCCGGACAGGCCCAATTACAAATCGCACATTAGTGGTAAGTGCTATAATGACAATTGTAGAAATGAATTCTTGACGGAGTTGCTTTATCAATTCCATTCGCAACTGTTACCTTACATTTTCACAAAACAACTTTACACTCCGCTTTGTCTATATGCTTTGTCCACAACCAAGCTATTTGTAACCTCCTTCCTACAGATATTCAGTACACCTCTCTGCATATAATGACACACTCGCAGGTTTCAATGATATACTGGCCTGTTGGTCTAGTGATATCATCCTCGCTTCGGGTGCGAGAGGTCCCGTGTTCAACTCCTGGACAGGTCCAATTGCCTATCGCAAATTTGTGCATAACACCACATTCTACTGTAAAGGGTAATAACCAATCAAGTGACAATTGCTGAAAAATATTTTTCTCTGATTTCCTTCGTGACTTGCATTCGCAATGTTGACTTGACATTTCAAGAAATATTATTCAACATTCTTGTTATGCAGTTTCGAAGAAGGAACAACTTTTTTTTCGTCTGTGCTATCGAAATTTCGCATAAGACCATGTATAAGCTGTTGCGTACATATTTTAGACGATTCCTATGGCCTGTTGGTCTAGTGGTATGATTCTTGCTTCGGGTGCGAGAGGTTCCGGCTTCAACTCCCGGACAGGCCCAATTGCCTATCGCAAATTTGTGCATAACACCACATTCTGCTGTAAAGGGTAATAACCAATCAAGTGACAATTGTTGAAAAATATTTTTGCCTGATTTCTTTCGTGACTTGCATTCGCAATGTTGACTTGACATTTCAAGAAATACTATTCAACATTGTTGTTATGAAGTTTTGAAGAAGGAACAACTTTTTTTTCGTCTGTGCTATCGATATTTTGCATAAGACCATGTATAAGCTGTTGCGTACATATTTAGACGATTCCTATGGCCTGTTGGTCTAGTGGTATGATACTCGCTTAGGGTGCGAGAGGTCCCTGGTTCAACTCCCGGACAGGCCCAATTACAAATCGCACATTAGTGGTAAGTGCTATAATGACAATTGTAGAAATGAAATCTTGACGGAGTTGTTGCATCAATTCAATTCGCGGATCTTGCTTGAGAATTTAACAAATCAAATTTACACTCCTTTTTGTCTATGGGCGAATTTACACAACATAGCTGTTTGTAACCTCCTTCCTACAGATATTCAGTACAACGTTCTGCATATACTGGCACACTCGCAGGTTTCAAGGATATAATGGTCTGTTGGTCTAGTGGTATGATTCTCGCTTCGGGTGCGAGAGGTCCCGGGTTCAACTCCCGGACAGGCCCAATTGCCTATTGCAAATTTAACACCACATTCTACTGTAAAGGGTAATAACCAATCAGGTGACAATTGCTGAAAAATATTTTTGTCTGATTTCTTTCGTGACTTGCATTCGCAATGTTGACTTGACATTTCAAGAAATATTATTCAACATTCTTGTTATGAAGTTTCGAAGAAGGAACAACTTTTCTTTCTTTTTCGTCTGTGCTATCGATATTTCGCATAAGACCATGTATAAGCTGTTGCGTACATATTTTAGATGATCCCTGTGTCCTGTTGGTCTAGTGGTATGATTCTCGCTTAGGGTGCGAGAGTTCCCGGGTTCAACTCCCGGACAGGCCCAATTACAAATCGCACATTAGTGGTAAGTGCTATAATGACAATTGTAGAAATGAATTCTTGACGGAGTTGCTTTATCAATTCATTCGCAACTGTTACCTTACATTTTCACAAACAACTTTACACTCCGCTTTGTCTATATGCTTTGTCCACAACCAAGCTATTTGTAACCTCCTTCCTACAGATATTTCAGTACACCTCTCTGCATATAATGACACACTCGCAGGTTTCAATGATATACTGGCCTGTTGGTCTAGTGATATCATCTCGCTTCGGGTGCGAGAGGTCCCGTGTTCAACTCCTGGACAGGTCCAATTGCCTATCGCAAATTTGTGCATAACACCACATTCTACTGTAAAGGGTAATAACCAATCAAGTGACAATTGCTGAAAAAATATTTTTCTCTGATTTCCTTCGTGACTTGCATTCGCAATGTTGACTTGACATTCAAGAATATTATTCAACATTCTTGTTATGCCAGTTTCGAAGAAGGAACAACTTTTTTTTCGTCTGTGCTATCGATATTTTGCATAAGACCATGTATAAGCTGTTGCGTACATATTTTAGATGATTCCTATGGCCTGTTGGTCTAGTGGTATGATTCTCGCTTAGGGTGCGAGTGGTCCCAGGTTCAACTCCCGGACAGGCCCAATTGCCTATCGCAAGTTTGTGCATAACACCACATTCTAATGTAAAGGGTAATAACCAATCAAGTGAAAATTGGTGAAAAATATTTTTGCCTGATTTCCTTCGTGACTTGCATTCGCAATGTTGACTTGACATTTCAAGAAATACTATTCAACATTCTTGTTATGAAGTTTTGAAGAAGGAACAACTTTTTTTTCGTCTGTGCTATCGATATTTCGCATAAGACCATGTATAAGCTGTTGCGTACATATTTTAGACGATTCCTATGGCCTGTTGGTCTAGTGGTATGATTCTCGCTTAGGGTGCGAGAGGTCCCGGGTTCAACTCCCGGACAGGCCCAATTACAAATCGAACATTAGTGGTAACTCCTATATCCTACTGTAAAGAATTTACGGTTTATGAAATGACAATTCTCGAAATGAATTCTTGACGGAGTTGTTTTATTCCATTCGATTCGCAAATTTTAACTTTACATTTTCACAAATCAACTTTACACTCCGTTTTGTCTATATGCTTTGTCCACAACCAAGCTATTTGTAACCTCTTTCCTACAGATATTCAGTACACCTCTCTGCATTTAATGACACACTCGCAGGTTTCAATGATATACTGGCCTGTTGGTCTAGTGGTATGATTCTCGCTTCGGGTGCGAGAGATCCGGGGTCAACTCCCGGACAGGCCCAATTGCCTATCGCAAATTTGTGCATAACACCACATTCTACTGTAAAGGGTAAAACCAATCAAGTGACAATTGCTGAAAAATATTTTCTCTGATTTCCTTCGTGACTTGCATTCGCAATGTTGAGGTGACATTTCAAGAAATATTATCCAACATTCTTGTTATGAAGTTTTGAAGAAGGAACAACTTTTTTTGTCGTCTGCGCTATCGATATTTCGCATAAGACCATGTATAAGCTGTTGCGTACATTTTTTAGACGATTCTTATGGCCTGTTGGTCTAGTGGTATGATTCTCGCTTAGGGTGCGAGAGGTCCCGGGTTCAACTCCCGGACAGGCCCAATTACAAATCGTAAGTGCTATAATGATAATTGTAGAAATGAATTCTTGACGGAGTTGTTTTATCAATTCGATTCGCAAATGTTACTTTACAATTTCACAAATCAACTTTACACTCCGTTTTGTCTATATGATTTGTCACATAACCAAGATATTTGCAACCTCTTTCCTACAGATATTCAGTACAATGCTCTGCATATAATGTAACACTCACAGGTTTCAATGATGCCAAGGCCTGTTGGTCTAGTGGTATGATTCTCGCTTTGGGTGCGAGAGGTCCCGGGTACAACTCCCTGACAGGCCCAACTACAAATGGAACATAAGTGGTAAGTGCTATAACCTATTGTAAAGAATTTACGGTTGATGAAATGAAAATTCTCGAAATAAATTCATGACGGAGTTGTTTTATTAATTCGATTCGCAAATGTTGCTTTACATTTTCACGAGTCAACTTTACACTCCGTTTTGTCTATATGCTTTGTCCACAACCAAGCTATTTGTAACCTCTTTCCTACAGATATTCGGTACACCTCTCTGCATATAATGACACACTCGCAGGTTTCAATGATATGCTGACCTGTTGATCTAGTGGTATGATTCTAGCTTCGGGTGCGAGAGGTCCCGCGCTCAACTCCCGGACAGGCCCAATTGCCTATCCTAAATTTGTGCGTAACACCACATTCTACTGTAAAGGGTAATAACCAATCAAGTGACAATTGCTGAAAAATTTTTTTGCCTGATTTCCTTCGTGACTTGCATTCGCAATGTTGACTTGACATTTCAAGAAATACTATTCAACATTCTTGTTATGAAGTTTTGAAGAAGAAACAACTTTTTTTTTCGTCTGTGCTATCGATATTTCGCATAAGACCATGTATAAGCTGTTGCGTACATATGTTAGACGATTCCTATGGGCAGTTGGTCTAGTGATATGATTCTTCGTTAGGGTGCGAGAGGTCCCGGGTTCAACTCCCTGACAGGCCCAATTTCAAATCGCACATTATTGGTAAGTGCTATAATGACAATTGTAGAAATGAATTCTTGACGGAGTTGTTGTATCAATTCAATGCGCGGACCTGGCTTGAGAATTTAACAAATCAAATTTAAATTCCTTGTGTCTATATGCTTTGTCACATAACCAAGCTATTTGTAACTTCTTTCCTACAGATATTCAGTACAACTTTCTGCATATAATGTCCCACTCGCAGGTTTCAATGATGCCATGGCCTGTTGGTCTAGTGGTATGATTCTCGCTTCGGGTGCGAGAGGTTCCGGGTTCAACTCCCGGACAGGCACAATTACAAATCGCACATAAGTGGTAAGTGCTATAACCTACTGTAAAGAACTTACGGTCTATGACATGACAATTCTCAAAATGAATTCTTGACGGAGTTGTTTTATCAATTCGATTCGCAAATGTTACTTTACAATTTCACAAATCAACTTTACACTCCGTTTTGTCTATATGCTTTGTCACATAACCAATCTATTTGTAATCTCTTTCCTACAGATATCCAGTACAACTTTCTGCATATAATGTCACCCTGGCAGGTTTCAATGATGCCATGGCCTGTTGGTCTAATGGTATGATTCTCGCTTCGGGTGCGAGAGGTCCCGGGTTCAACTCGCGGACAGGCACAATTGCCTATCGCAAATTTCTGCATAACACCACATTCTACTGTAAAGGGTATTAACCAATCAAGTGACAATTGCTGAAAAATATTTTTCTCTGATTTCCTTCGTGACTTGCATTCGCAATGTTGACTTGACATTTCAAGAAATATTATTCAACATTCTTGTTATGAAGTTTTCGAAGAAGGAACAACTTTTTTTTGTCTGTGCTATCGATATTTCGCATAAGACCATGTATAAGCTGTTGCGTACATATGTTAGACGATTCCTATGGGCTGTTGGTCTAGTGATATGATTCTCGCTTAGGGTGCGAGAGGTCCCGGGTTCAACTCCCGCACAGGCCCAATTACAAATCGCACATTATTGGTAAGTGCTATAATGACAATTGTAGAGATGAATTCTTGACGGAGTTGTTGTATCAATTCAATTCGCGGACCTGGCTTGAGAATTTAACAAATCAAATTTAAATTCCTTGTGTCTATATGCTTTGGCACATAACCAAGCTATTTGTAACTTCTTTCCTACATTCAGTAACAACTTTCTGCATATAATGTCACACTCGCAGGTTTCAATGATGCCATGGCCTGTTGGTCTAGTGGTATGATTCTCGCTTCGGGTGCGAGAGGTCCCGGGTTCAACTCCCGGACAGGCACAATTACATTCGCACATAAGTGGTAAGTGCTATAATCTACTGTAAAGAATTTACGGTCTATGGAATGACAATTCTCAAAATGAATTCTTGACGGAGTTGTTTTATCAATTCGATTCGCAAATGTTACTTTACAATTTCACGAATCAACTTTACACTCCGTTTTGTCTATATGCTTTGTCCACAACCAAGCTATTTGTAAACTCTTTCCTACAGATATTCAGTACACCTCTCTGCATATAATGACACACTCGCAGGTTTCAATGATATCCTGGCCTGTTGGTCTAGTGGTATGATTCTCGCTTCGGGTGCGAGAGGTCCCGGGTTCAACTCCCGGACAGGCCCAATTGCCTATCGTAAATTTGTGCATAACACCACATTCTACTGTAAAGGGTAATAACCAATCAAGTGACAATTGCTGAAAAATATTTTTGCCTGATTTCCTTCGTGACTTGCATTCGCAATGTTGACTTGACATTTCAAGACATACTATTCAACATTCTTGTTATGAAGTTTTGAAGAAGGAACAACATTTTTTTTCGTCTGTGCTATCGATATTTCGCATAAGACCATGTATAAGCTGTTGCGTACATATTTTAGACTATTCCTATGGGCTGTTGGTCTAGTGGTATGATTCTCGCTTAGGGTGCGAGAGGTCCCGGGTTCACCTCCCGGACAGGCCCAATTACAAATCGAACATTAGTGATAAGTGCTATAATGACAATTGTAGAAATGAATTCTTGACGGAGTTGTTTTATCAATTCGACTCGCAAATGTTACTTTGCAATTTTACAAATCAACTTTACACTCCGTTTTGTCTATATGCTTTGTCACATAACCAAGCTATTTGTAATCTTTTTCCTACAGATATCCAGTACAACTTTTTGCATATAATGTCACCCTCGCAGGTTTCAATGATGCCATGACCTGTTGGTCTAGTGGTATGATTCTCGCTTCGGGTGCGAGAGGTCCCGGGTTCAACTCGCGGACAGGCACAAATGCCTATCGCAAATTTCTGCATAACACCACATTCTACTGTAAAGGGTATTAACCAATCAAGTGACAATTGCTGAAAAATATTTTTCTCTGATTTCCTTCGTGACTTGCATTCGCAATGTTGACTTGACATTTCAAGAAATATTATTCAACATTCTTGTTATGAAGTTTCGAAGAAGGAACAACTTTTTTTTTGTCTGTGCTATCGATATTTCGCATAAGACCATGTATAAGCTGTTGCGTACATATTTTGGACGATTCTTATGGCCTGTTGGTCTGTGGTATGATTCTCGCTTAGGGTGCGAGAGGTCCCGGGTTCAACTCCCGGACAGGCCCAATTACAAATCGCACATTATTGGTAAGTGCTATAATGACAATTGTAGAAATGAATTCTTGACGGAGTTGTTTTATCAATTCGATTCGCAAATGTTACTTTACAATTTCACAAATCAACTTTACACTCCGTTTTGTCTATATGCTTTGTCCACAACCAAGCTATTTGTAAACTCTTTCCTACAGATAACCAATACACCTCTCTGCATATAATGACACACTCGCAGGTTTCAATGATATCCTGGCCTGTTGGTCTAGTGGTATGATTCTCGCTTCGGGTGCGAGAGGTCCCGGACTCAACTTCCCGACAGGCCCAATTGCCTATCGTAAATTTGTGCATAACACCACATTCTACTGTAAAGGGTAATAACCAATCAAGTGACAATTGCTGAAAAATATTTTTGCCTGATTTCCTTCGTGACTTGCATTCGCAATGTTGACGTGACATTTCAAGAAATATTATCCAACATTCTTGTTATGAAGTTTTGAAGAAGGAACAACTTTTTTTGTCGTCTGCGCTATCGATATTTCGCATAAGACCATGTATAAGCTGTTGCGTACATCTGTTAGGCGATTCCTATGGCCTGTTGGTCTAGTGGTATGATTCTCGCTTAGGGTGCGAGAGGTCCCGGGTTCAACTCCCGGACAGGCCCAATTACAAGTCGCACATTAGTGGAAAGTGCTATAATGACAACTGTAGAAATGAATTTTTGGCGGAGTTGTTGTATCAATTCAATGCGCGGACCTGGCTTGAGAATTTAACAAATCAAATTTAAATTCCTTGTGTCTATATGCTTTGTCACATAACCAAGCTATTTGTAACTTCTTTCCTACAGATATTCAGTACAACTTTCTGCATATAATGTCCCACTCGCAGGTTTCAATGATGCCATGGCCTGTTGGTCTAGTGGTATGATTCTCGCTTCGGGTGCGAGAGGTTCCGGGTTCAACTCCCGGACAGGCACAATTACAAATCGCACATAAGTGGTAAGTGCTATAACCTACTGTAAAGAACTTACGGTCTATGACATGACAATTCTCAAAATGAATTCTTGACGGAGTTGTTTTATCAATTCGATTCGCAAATGTTACTTTACAATTTCACAAATCAACTTTACACTCCGTTTTGTCTATATGCTTTGTCACATAACCAATCTATTTGTAATCTCTTTCCTACAGATATCCAGTACAACTTTCTGCATATAATGTCACCCTGGCAGGTTTCAATGATGCCATGGCCTGTTGGTCTAATGGTATGATTCTCGCTTCGGGTGCGAGAGGTCCCGGGTTCAACTCGCGGACAGGCACAATTGCCTATCGCAAATTTCTGCATAACACCACATTCTACTGTAAAGGGTATTAACCAATCAAGTGACAATTGCTGAAAAATATTTTTCTCTGATTTCCTTCGTGACTTGCATTCGCAATGTTGACTTGACATTTCAAGAAATATTATTCAACATTCTTGTTATGAAGTTTCGAAGAAGGAACAACTTTTTTTTTGTCTGTGCTATCGATATTTCGCATAAGACCATGTATAAGCTGTTGCGTACATATGTTAGACGATTCCTATGGGCTGTTGGTCTAGTGATATGATTCTCGCTTAGGGTGCGAGAGGTCCCGGGTTCAACTCCCGCACAGGCCCAATTACAAATCGCACATTATTGGTAAGTGCTATAATGACAATTGTAGAGATGAATTCTTGACGGAGTTGTTGTATCAATTCAATTCGCGGACCTGGCTTGAGAATTTAACAAATCAAATTTAAATTCCTTGTGTCTATATGCTTTGTCACATAACCAAGCTATTTGTAACTTCTTTCCTACATTCAGTACAACTTTCTGCATATAATGTCACACTCGCAGGTTTCAATGATGCCATGGCCTGTTGGTCTAGTGGTATGATTCTCGCTTCGGGTGCGAGAGGTCCCGGGTTCAACTCCCGGACAGGCACAATTACATTTCGCACATAAGTGGTAAGTGCTATAATCTACTGTAAAGAATTTACGGTCTATGGAATGACAATTCTCAAAATGAATTCTTGACGGAGTTGTTTTATCAATTCGATTCGCAAATGTTACTTTACAATTTCACGAATCAACTTTACACTCCGTTTTGTCTATATGCTTTGTCCACAACCAAGCTATTTGTAAACTCTTTCCTACAGATATTCAGTACACCTCTCTGCATATAATGACACACTCGCAGGTTTCAATGATATCCTGGCCTGTTGGTCTAGTGGTATGATTCTCGCTTCGGGTGCGAGAGGTCCCGGGTTCAACTCCCGGACAGGCCCATTGCCTATCGTAAATTTGTGCATAACACCACATTCTACTGTAAAGGGTAATAACCAATCAAGTGACAATTGCTGAAAAATAATTTTGCCTGATTTCCTTCGTGACTTGCATTCGCAATGTTGACTTGACATTTCAAGACATACTATTCAACATTCTTGTTATAAAGTTTTGAAGAAGGAACAACATTTTTTTTCGTCTGTGCTATCGATATTTCGCATAAGACCATGTATAAGCTGTTGCGTACATATTTTAGACTATTCCTATGGGCTGTTGGTCTAGTGGTATGATTCTCGCTTAGGGTGCGAGAGGTCCCGGGTTCACCTCCCGGACAGGCCCAATTACAAATCGAACATTAGTGATAAGTGCTATAATGACAATTGTAGAAATGAATTCTTGACGGAGTTGTTTTATCAATTCGACTCGCAAATGTTACTTTGCAATTTTACAAATCAACTTTACACTCCGTTTTGTCTATATGCTTTGTCACATAACCAAGCTATTTGTAATCTTTTTCCTACAGATATCCAGTACAACTTTTTGCATATAATGTCACCCTCGCAGGTTTCAATGATGCCATGACCTGTTGGTCTAGTGGTATGATTCTCGCTTCGGGTGCGAGAGGTCCCGGGTTCAACTCGCGGACAGGCACAAATGCCTATCGCAAATTTCTGCATAACACCACATTCTACTGTAAAGGGTATTAACCAATCAAGTGACAATTGCTGAAAAATATTTTTCTCTGATTTCCTTCGTGACTTGCATTCGCAATGTTGACTTGACATTTCAAGAAATATTATTCAACATTCTTGTTATGAAGTTTCGAAGAAGGAACAACTTTTTTTTTGTCTGTGCTATCGATATTTCGCATAAGACCATGTATAAGCTGTTGCGTACATATTTTGGACGATTCTTATGGCCTGTTGGTCTGTGGTATGATTCTCGCTTAGGGTGCGAGAGGTCCCGGGTTCAACTCCCGGACAGGCCCAATTACAAATCGCACATTATTGGTAAGTGCTATAATGACAATTGTAGAAATGAATTCTTGACGGAGTTGTTTTATCAATTCGATTCGCAAATGTTACTTTACAATTTCACAAATCAACTTTACACTCCGTTTTGTCTATATGCTTTGTCCACAACCAAGCTATTTGTAAACTCTTTCCTACAGATAACCAATACACCTCTCTGCATATAATGACACACTCGCAGGTTTCAATGATATCCTGGCCTGTTGGTCTAGTGGTATGATTCTCGCTTCGGGTGCGAGAGGTCCCGGACTCAACTTCCCGACAGGCCCAATTGCCTATCGTAAATTTGTGCATAACACCACATTCTACTGTAAAGAGTAATAACCAATCAAGTGACAATTGCTGAAAAATATTTTTGCCTGATTTCCTTCGTGACTTGCATTCGCAATGTTGACGTGACATTTCAAGAAATATTATCCAACATTCTTGTTATGAAGTTTTGAAGAAGGAACAACTTTTTTTGTCGTCTGCGCTATCGATATTTCGCATAAGACCATGTATAAGCTGTTGCGTACATCTGTTAGGCGATTCCTATGGCCTGTTGGTCTAGTGGTATGATTCTCGCTTAGGGTGCGAGAGGTCCCGGGTTCAACTCCCGGACAGGCCCAATTACAAGTCGCACATTAGTGGAAAGTGCTATAATGACAACTGTAGAAATGAATTTTTGGCGGAGTTGTTGTATCAATTCTATTCGCGGACCTTGCTTGAGAATTTAACAAACCAAATTTACACTCCGTTTTGACTATGTGCGATTTTACACAACAAAGCTGTTTGTAACCTCCTTCCTACAGATATTCAGTACACCTCTCTGCATATAATGACACACTCGCAGGTTTCAATGATATACTGGCCTGTCGGTCTAGTGGTATAATTCTTGCTTCGGGTGCGAGAGGTCCCGGGTTCAACTCCCGGACAGGCCCAATTGCCTGTCGCAAATTTTTGCATAACACCACATTCTACTGTAAAGTGTAATAGCCAATCAAGTGACAATTGCTGAAAAATATTGTTGCCTGATTTCCTTCGTGACTTGCATTCGCAATATTGACTTGACGTTTCAAGAAATATTATTCAACATTCTTGTTATTAAATTTCGAAGAAGGAACAACTTTTTTTCGTCTGTGCTATCGATATTTCGCATAAGACCATGTATAAGCTGTTGCGTACATATTTTAAACGATTCCTATGGCCTGTTGGTCTAGTGGTATGATTCTCGCTTAGGGTGCGAGAGGTCCCGGGTTCAACTCCCGGACAGGCCCAATTAAAAATCGAACATTAGTCGGAACTCCTATAACCTACTGTAAAGAATTTACGGTCTATGAAATGACAATTCTCGAAATGAATTCTTGACGGAGTTGTTTTATCAATTCGATTCGCAAATTTTACTTTACATTTTCACAAATCAACTTTACACTCCGTTTTGTCTATATGCTTTGTCCACAACCAAGCTATTTGTAACTTCTTTCCTACAGATATTCAGTACACCTCTCTGCATATAATGACACACTCGCAGGTTTCAATGATATCCTGGCCTGTTGGTCTAGTGGTATGATTCTCGCTTCGGGTGCGAGAGGTCCCGGGTTCAACTCCCGGACAGGTCCAATTGCCTATCGCAAATTTGTGCATAACTCCACATTCTACTGTAAAGGGTAATAACCAATCAAGTGTCAATTGCTGAAAAATATTTTTGCCTGATTTCCTTCGTGACTTGCATTCGCAATGTTGACTTGACATTTCAAGAAATACTATTCAACATTCTTATTATGAAGTTTTGAAGAAGGAACAACGTTTTTTTTCGTCTGTGCTATCGATATTTCGCATAAGACCATGTATAAGCTGTTGCGTACATATTTTAGATGATTCCTATGGCCTGTTGGTCTAGTGGTATAATTCTCGCTTAGGGTGCGAGAAGTCCCGGGTTCAACACCCGGACAGGTCCAATTACAAATCGAACATTAGTGGTAACTGCCATAATTACAATTCCCGAAATGAATTATTGACGAAGTTGTTGTAACAATTCCATTCACGGACCTTGCTTGGGAATTTAACAAATCAACTTTACACTCCGTTTTATCTATGTGCGATTTTACACAACAAAGCTGTTTGTAACATCTTTCCTACAGATATTCAGTACACCTCTCTGCATTTAATGACACACTCGCAGGTTTCAATGATATACTGGTCTGTTGGTCTAGTGGTATGATTCTTGCTTCGGGTGCGAGAGATCCCGGGTTCAACTCCTGGACAGGCCCAATTGCCTATCGCAAATTTGGGCATAACACCACATTCTACTGTAAAGGGTAATAACCAATCAAGTCACAATTGCTGAAAAATATTTTTGCCTGATTTCCTTCGTCACTTGCATTCGCAATGTTGACTTGACATTTCAAAAAATATTATTCAACATTCTTGTTATGAAGTTTTGAAGAAAGAACAACTTTTTTTTCGTCTGTGCTATCGATACTTCGCATAGGACCATGTATAAGCTGTTGCGTACATATTATAGACGATTCCTATGGCCTGTTGGTCTAGTGGTATGATTTTCGCTTAGGGTGCGAGAGGTCCCGGGTTCAACTCCCGGACAGGCCCAATTACAAATCGCACATTATGGTAAGTGCTATAATGACAATTGTAGAAATGAATTCTTGACGGAGTTGTTATATCAATTCAATTCGCGGACCTTGCTTGAGAATTTAACAAATCAAATTTACACTCCCTTTTGTCTATATGATTTGTCACATAACCAAGCTATTTGTAACCTCTTTCCTACAGATATTCAGTACAACTTTCTGCATATAATGTCACACTCGCAGGTTTCAATGATGACATGGCCTGTTGGTCTAGTGGTATGATTCTCGCTTCGGGTGCGAGAGGTCCGGGGTCAACTCCCGGACAGGCCCAATTGCCTATCGCAAATTTGTGCATAACACCACATTCTAATTTAAAGGGTAATAACCAATCAAGTGTCAATTGCTGAAAAATATTTTTGCCTGATTTCCTTCGTGACTTGCATTCGCAATGTTGACTTGACATTTCAAGAAATACTATTCAACATTCTTGTTATGAAGTTTTGAAGAAGGAACAACTTTTTTTTTCGTCTGTGCAATCGATATTTCGCAAAAGACCATGTATAAGCTGTTGCGTACATATTTTAGACGATTCCTATGGCCTGTTGATCTAGTGGTATGATTCTCGCTTAGGGTGCGAGAGGTCCCGGGTTCAACTCCCTTTTGTCTATATGATTTGTCACATAACCAAGCTATTTGTAACCTCTTTCCTACAGATATTCAGTACAACTTTCTGCATATAATGTCACACTCGCAGGTTTCAATGATGACATGGCCTGTTGGTCTAGTGGTATGATTCTCGCTTCGGGTGCGAGAGGTCCGGGGTCAACTCCCGGACAGGCCCAATTGCCTATCGCAAATTTGTGCATAACACCACATTCTACTGTAAAGGGTAATAACCAATCAAGTGACAATTGCTGAAATATATTTTTCTCTGATTTCCTTCGTTACTTGCATTCGCAATGTTGACGTGACATTTCAAGAAATATTATCCAACATTCTTTTTATGAAGTTTTGAAGAAGGAACAACTTTTTTTTTCGTCTGTGCTATCGATATTTCGCATAAGACCATGTATAAGCTGTGGCGTACATATTTTAGACGATTCCTATGGCCTGTTGGACTAGTGGTATGATTCTCGCTTAGGGTACGAGAGGTCCCGGGTTCAATTCCCGGACAGGCCGAATTAAAAATCGAACATTAGTGGTAACTCCTATAACCTACTGTAAAGAATTCATGGTCTATGAAATGACAATTCTCGAAATGAATTCTTGACGGAGTTGTTTTATCAATTCGATTCGCAAATTTTACTTTACATTTTCACAAATCAACTTTACACTCCGTTTTGTCTATATGCTTTGTCCACAAAGAAGCTATTTGTAACCTCTTTCCTCCAGATAATCAGTACACCTCTCTGCATATAATGATACACTCGCAGGTTTCAATGATATCCAGTTCAACTCCCGGACAGGCCCAATTACAAATCGCACATAAGTGGTAAGTGCTATAACCTACTGTCAAGAATTTACGGTCTATGAAATGACAATTCTCGAAATGAATTCTTGACGGAGTTGTTTTATCAATTCGATTCGCAAATTTTACTTTACATTTTCACAAATCAACTTTACACTCCGTTTTGTCTATATGCTTTGTCCACAACCAAGCAATTTGTAACCTCTTTCCTAAAGATATCCAATACACCTCTCTGCATATAATGACACACTCGCAGGTTTCAATGATATCCTGGCCTGTTGGTCTAGTGGTATGATTCTCGCTTCGGGTGCGAGAGGTCCCGGGTTCAACTCCCGGACAGGCCCAATTGCCTATCGGAAATTTGTGCATAACACCACATTCTACTGTAAAGGGTAATAATCAATCAAGTGACAATTGCTGTAAAATATTTTTGCCTGATTTCCTTCGTGACTTGCATTCGCAATGTTGACTTGACATCTCAAGAAATACTATTTAACATTCTTGTTATGAAGTTTTGAAGAAGGAACAACTTTTTTTTTCGTCTGTGCTATCGATATTTCGCATAAGACCATGTATAAGCTGTGGCTTACATATTTTAGACGATTCCTCTTGCCTGTTGGACTAGTGGTATGATTCTCGCTTAGGGTGCGAGAGGTCCCGGGTTCAACACCCGGACAAGTCCAACTACAAATCGAACATTAGTGGTAACTGCTATAATTACAATTCACGAAATGAATTATTGACGAAGTTGTTGTATCAATTCCATTCACGGACCTTGCTTGGGAATTTAACATATCAACTTTACACTCCGTTTTGTCTATGTGCAATTTTACACAACAAAGCTGTTTGTAACATCTTTCCTACAGATATTCAGTACAAATTTCTGCATATAATGTCACACTCGCAGGTTTCAATGATGACATGGCCTGTTGGTCTAGTGGTATGATTCTCGCTTCGGGTGCGAGAGGTCCGGGGTCAACTCCCGGACAGGCCCAATTGCCTATCGCATATTTGTGCATAACACCACATTCTACTTTAAAGGGTAAAACCAATCAAGTGACAATTGCTGAAATATTTTTTTCTCTGATTTCCTTCGTGACTTGCATTCGCAATGTTGACGTGACATTTCAAGAAATATTATCCAACATTCTTGTTATGAAGTTTTGAAGAAGGAACAACTTTTTTTGTCGTCTTTGCTATCGATATTTCGCATAAGACCATGTATAAGCTGTCGCGTACATATGTTAAACGATTCCTATGGCCTGTTGGTCTAGTGGTTTGATGTCCTGGGTTCAACTCCTGGAAAGGCCCAAATACAAATCGCACATAAGTGGTAAGTGCTATAACCTACTGTAAAGAATTTACGGTATATGAAATGACAATTCTCGAAATGAATTCTTGACGGAGTTGTTTTATCAATTCGATTCGCAAATTTTACTTTAAATTTTCACAAATCAACTTTACACTCCGTTTTGTCTATATGCTTTGTCCACAACCAAGCAATTTGTAACCTCTTTCCTACAGATATCCAATACACCTCTCTGCATATAATGACACACTCGCAGGTTTCAATGATATCCTGGCCTGTTGGTCTAGTGGTATGATTCTCGCTTCGGGTGCGAGAGGTCCCGGGTTCAACTCCCGGACAGGCCCAATTGCCTATCGCAAATTTGTGCATAACACCACATTCTACTGTAAAGGGTAATAACCAATCAAGTGACAATTGCTGAAAAATATTTTTGCCTGATTTCCTTCGTGACTTGCATTCGCAATGTTGACTTGACATCTCAAGAAATACTATTCAACATTCTTGTTATGAAGTTTTGAAGAAGGAACAACTTTTTTTTTCGTCTGCGCTATCGATATTTTGCATAAGACCATGTATAAGCTGTGGCGTACATATTTTAGACGATTCCTATGGCCTGTTGGACTAGTGGTTTGATTCTCGCTTAGGGTGCGAGAGGTCCCGGGTTCAACTCCCGGACAGGCCCAATTACAAATCGAACATTAGTGGTACCTGCTATAATTACAATTCCCGAAATGAATTATTGACGAGGTTGTTGTATCAATTCCATTCACGGAACTTGCTTGGGAATTTAAAAAATCAACTTTGCACTACGTTTTGTCTATGTGCGATTTTACACAACAAAGCTGTTTGTAACATCTTTCCTACAGATATTCAGTACACCTCTCTGCATTTAATGACACACTTGCAGGTTTCAATGATAAACTGCCTGTTGATCTAGTGGTATGATTCTTGCTTCGGGTGCGAGAGGTCCCGGGTTCAACTCCCGGAGAGGCCCAATTACAAATCGCACATTAGTAGTAAGTGCTATAATGACAACTGTAGAAATGAATTTTTGTCGGAGTTGTTGTATCAATTCAATTCGCGGACCTTGCTTGAGAATTTTAGAAACCAAATTTAAACTCCTTTTTGTCTATATGCTTTGTCACATAACCAAGCTATTTGTAACCTCTTTCCTACAGATATTCAGTACAACTTTCTGCATATAATGTCACACTCGCACGTTTCAAGGATGTCATGGCCTGTTGGTCTAGTGGTATGATTCTTGTTCGGGTGCGAGAGGTCCCGGGTTCAACTGCCGGACAGGCCCAATTGCCTATCGCAAATTTGTGCATAACACCACATTCTACTGTAAAGGGTAATAACCAATCAAGTGACAATTGCTGAAAAATATTTTTGCCTGATTTCCTTCGTCACTTGCATTCGCAATGTTGACTTTACATCTCAAGAAACACTATTCAACATTCTTGTTATGAAGTTTTGAAGAAGGAACAACCTTTTTTTTCGTCTGTGTTATCGTTATTTCGCATAAGACCATGTATAAGCTGTTGCGTACATATTTTAGACGATTCCTATGGCCTGTTGGTCTAGTGGTATGATTCTCGCTTAGGGTGCGAGAGGTCCCGGGTGCAACTCCCGGACAGGCCCAATTACAAATCGCACATTAGTGATAAGTGCTATAATGACAACTGTAGAAATGAATTCTAGACGGAGTTGTTATATCAATTCAATTCGCGGACCTTGCTTGAGAATTTAACAAATCAAATTTACAATCCCTTTTGTCTATATGATTTGTCACATAACCAAGCTATTTGTAACCTCTTTCCTACAGATATTCAGTACAACTTTCTGCATATTATAATGTCACACTCGCATGTTTCAATGATTACATGGCCTGTTGGTCTAGTGGTATGATTCTCGCTTCGGCTGCGAGAGGTCCGGGGCCAACTCCCGGACAGGCCCAAATGCTTATCGCCAATTTGTGCATAACACCACATTCTACTGTAAAGAGTAAAACCAATCAAGTGACAATTGCTGAAAAATACTTTTCTCTGATTTCCTTCGTGAATTGCATTCGCAATGTTGACGTGACATTTCAAGAAATATTATCCAACATTCTTGTTATGAAGTTTTGCAGAAGGAACAACTTTTTTTGTCGTCTGCGCTATCGATATTTCGCATAAGACCATGTATAAGCTGTTGCGTACATATGTTAGACGATTCCTATGGCCTGTTGGTCTAGTGGTATGATTCTCGCTTAGGATGCGAGAGGTCCCGGGTTCAACACCCGGACAGGTCCAATTACAAATCGAACATTAGTGGTAACTGCTATAATTGCAATTCCCGAAATGAATTATTGACGAAGTTGTTGTATCAATTCCATTCACGGACCTTGCTTGGGAATTTTACAAATCAACTTTACACTCCGTTTTGTCTATGTGCGATTTTACACAACAAAGCTGTTTGTAACATCTTTCCTACAGATATTCAGTACAACTTTCCGCATATAATGTCACACTCGCAGGTTTCAATGATGACATGGCCTGTTGGTCTAGTGGTATGATTCTCGCTTCGGGTGCGAGAGCTCCGGGGTCGACTCCCGGACAGGCCCAATTGCATATCGCAAATTTGTGCATAACACCACATTCTACTGTAAAGGGTAAAACCAATCAAGTGACAATTGCTGAAAAATATTTTTCTCTGATTTCCTTCGTGACTTGCTTTCGCAATGTTGACGTGACATTTCAAGAAATATTATCCAACATTCTTGTTATGAAGTTTTGAAGAAGGAACAACTTTTTTTGTCGTCTGTGCTATCGATATTTCGCATAAGACCATGTATAAGCTGTTTCGTACATATGTTAGACGATTCCTATGGCCTGTTGGTCTAGTGGTATTATTTTCGCTTGGGGTGCGAGAGGTCCCGGGTTCAACTCCCGGACAAGCCCAATTACAAATCGCACATTAGTGATAAGTGCTATAATGATAATTGTAGAAATGAATTCTTGACGGAGTTGTTATATGAATTCAATTCGCGGACCTTGCTTGAGAATTTAACAAATCAACTTTACACTCCGTTTTGTCTATATGATTTGTCACATAACCAAGCTATTTGTAACATCTTTCCTACAGATATTCAGTACACCTCTCTGCACTTAATGACACACTCGCAGGTTTCAATGATATACTGGTCTGTTGGTCTAGTGGTATGATTCTTGCTTCGGGTGCGAGAGATCCCGGGTTCAACTCCCGGACAGGCCCAATTGCCTATCGCAAATTTGTGCATAACACCACATTCTACTTTAAAGGGTAATAACCAATCAAGTCACAATTGCTGAAAAATATTTTTGCCTGATTTCCTTCGTCACTTGCATTCGCAATGTTGACTTGAAATTTCAAGAAATATTATTCAACATTCTTGTTATGAAGTTTTGAAGAAAGAACAACTTTTTTTTCGTCTGTGCTATCGATATTTCGCATAGGACCATGTATAAGCTGTTGCGTACATATTATAGACGATTCCTATGGCCTGTTGGTCTAGTGGTATGATTTTCGCTTAGGGTGCGAGAGGTCCCGGGTTCAACTCCCGGACAGGCCCAATTACAAATCGCACATTAGTGGTAAGTGCTATAATGACAATTGTAGAAATGAATTCTTGACGGAATTGTTATATCAATTCAATTCGCGGACCTTGCTTGAGAATTTAACAAATCAAATTTACACTCCCTTTTGTCTATATGATTTGTCACATAACCAAGCTATTTGTAACCTCTTTCCTACAGATATTCAGTACAACTTTCTGCATATAATGTCACACTCGCAGGTTTCAATGATGACATGGCCTGTTGGTCTAGTGGTATGATTCTCGCTTCGGGTGCGAGAGGTCCGGGGTCAACTCCCGGACAGGCCCAATTGCCTATCGCAAATTTGTGCATAACACCACATTCTAATTTAAAGGGTAATAACCAATCAAGTGTCAATTGCTGAAAAATATTTTTGCCTGATTTCCTTCGTGACTTGCATTCGCAATGTTGACTTGACATTTCAAGAAATACTATTCAACATTCTTGTTATGAAGTTTTGAAGAAGGAACAACATTTTTTTTCGTCTGTGCAATCGATATTTCGCAAAAGACCATGTATAAGCTGTTGCGTACATATTTTAGACGATTCCTATGGCCTGTTGATCTAGTGGTATGATTCTCGTTTAGGGTGCGAGAGGTCCCGGGTTCAACTCCCTTTTGTCTATATGATTTGTCACATAACCAAGCTATTTGTAACCTCTTTCCTACAGATATTCAGTACAACTTTCTGCATATAATGTCACACTCGCAGGTTTCAATGATGACATGGCCTGTTGGTCTAGTGGTATGATTCTCGCTTCGGGTGCGAGAGGTCCGGGGTCAACTCCCGGACAGGCCCAATTGCCTATCGCAAATTTGTGCATAACACCACATTCTACTGTAAAGGGTAATAACCAATCAAGTGACAATTCTCTGCATATAATTACACACTCGCAGGTTGCAATGATATCCAGGCCTGTTGGTCTAGTGGTATGATTCTCGCTTCGGGTGCCGGAGGTCCCGGGTTCAACTCCCGGACAGGCCGAATTGCCTATCCCAAATTTGTGAATAACACCAAAGTCTACTGTAAAGGGTAATAACCAATCAAGTGGCAATTGCTGAAAAATATTTTTGCCTGATTTCCTTCGTGACTTGCATTCTTGACATTTCAAGAAATACTATTCAACATTCTTGTTATGAAGTTTTGAAGAAGGAACAACTTTTTTTTTCGTCTGTGCTATCGATATTTCCCATAAGACCATGTATAAGCTGTTGCGTACATATTTTAGACGATTCCTATGGCTTGTTGGTCTAGTGGTATGATTCTCCCTTAGGGTGCGAGAGGTCCCGGGTTCAACTCCCGGACAGGCCCAATTAAAAATCGCCCATAAGTGGTAAGTGCTATAACCTACTGTAAAGAATTTACGGTCTATGAAGTGACAATTCTCAAAATGAGTTCTTGACGGAGTTGTTTCATCAATTCGATTCGCAAATGTTACTTTACATTTACACGAATCAACTTTACACTCCGTTTTGTCTATATGCTTCGTCCACAACCAAGCTATTTGTAACCTCTTTCCTACAGATATTCAGTACAACGTTCTGCATATAATGTTACACTCGCAGGTTTCAATGATGCCATGGCCTGTTGGTCTAGTGGTATGATTCTCGCTTCGGGTGCGAGAGGTCCCGGGTTCAACTCCCGGACAGGCCCAATTACAAATCGAACATTAGTGGTAACTGCTATAATTACAATTCCCGAAATGAATTATTGACGAAGTTGTTGTATCAATTCCATTCACGGACCTTGCTTGGGAATTTAACAAATCAACTTTACACTCCGTTTTGTCTATGTGCGATTTTACACAACAAAGCTGTTTGTAACATCTTTCCTACGGATATTCAGTACACTTCTTTGCATTTAATGACACACTCGCAGGTTTCAATGATATACTGGCCTGTTGGTCTAGTGGTATGATTCTTGCTTCGGGTGCGAGAGGTCCCGGGTTCAACTCCCGGACAGGCCCAATTGCCTATCGCAAATTTGTGCATAACACCACATTCTACTGTAAAGGGTAATAACCAATCAAGTGACAATTGCTGAAAAATATTTTTGCCTGATTTCCTTCGTCACTTGCATTCGCAATGTTGACTTGACATTTCAAGAAATATTATTCAACATTCTTGTTATGACGTTTGGAAGAAAGAACAACTTTTTTTTCGTCTGTGCTATCGATATTTCGCATAGGACCATGTATAAGCTGTTGCGTACATATTATAGACTATTCCTATGGCCTGTTGGTCTAGTGGTATGATTCTTGCTTAGGGTGCGAGAGGTCCCGGGTTCAACTCCCGGAAAGGCCCAATTACAAATCGCACATTAGTGGTAAGTGCTATAATGACAATTGCAGAAATGAATTCTTGACGGAGTTGTTATATCAATTCAATTCGCGGACCTTGCTTGGGAATTTAACAAATCAACTTTACACTCCGTTTTGTCTATGTGCGATTTTACACAACAAAGCTGTGTGTAACCTCTTTCCTACAGATATTCAGTACACCTCTCTGCATATAATGTCACACTCGCAGGCTTCAAGGATGACATGGCCTGTTGGTCTAGTGGTATGATTCTCGCTTCGGGTGCGAGAGGTGCAGGGTCAACTCCCGGACAGGCCCAATTACAAATCGAACATTAGTGGTAACTGCTATAATTACAATTCCCGAAATGAATTATTGACGGAGTTGTTGTATCAATTCCATTCACGGACCTTGCTTGGGAATTTAACAAATCAACTTTACACTCCGTTTTGTCTATGTGCGACTTTACACAACAAAGCTGTTTGTAACATCTTTCCTACGGATATTCAGTACACCTCTTTGCATTTAATGACACACTCGCAGGTTTCAATGATATACTGGCCTGTTGGTCTAGTGGTATGATTCTTGCTTCGGGTGCGAGAGGTCCCGGGTTCAACTCCCGGACAGGCCCAATTGCCTATCGCAAATTTGTGCATAACACCACATTCTACTGTAAAGGGTAATAACCAATCAAGTGACAATTGCTGAAAAATATTTTTGCCTGATTTCCTTCGTCACTTGCATTCGCAATGTTGACTTGACATTTCAAGAAATATTATTCAACATTCTTGTTATGACGTTTGGAAGAAAGAACAACTTTTTTTTCGTCTGTGCTATCGATATTTCGCATAGGACCATGTATAAGCTGTTGCGTACATATTATAGACGATTCCTATGGCCTGTTGGTCTAGTGGTATGATTCTCGCTTAGGGTGCGAGAGGTCCCGGGTTCAACTCCCGGAAAGGCCCAACTACAAATCGCACATTAGTGGTAAGTGCTATAATGACAATTGCAGAAATGAATTCTTGACGGAGTTGTTATATCAATTCAATTCGCGGACCTTGCTTGGGAATTTAACAAGTCAACTTTACACTCCGTTTTGTCTATGTGCAATTTTACACAACAAAGCTGTTTGTAACCTCTTTCCTACAGATATTCAGTACACCTCTCTGCATATAATGTCACACTCGCAGGTTTCAAGGATAACATGGCCTGTTGGTCTAGTGGTATGAATCTCGCTTCGGGTGCGAGAGGTGCGGGGTCAACTCCCGGACAGGCCCAATTACAAATCGAACATTAGTGGTAACTGCTATAATTACATTTCCCGAAATGAATTATTGACGGAGTTGTTGTATCAATTCCATTCACGGACCTTGCTTGAGAATTTAACAAACCAAATTTACACTCCCTTTTGTCTATAAGCTTTGTCATATAACCAAGCTATTTGTAAGCTCTTTCCTACAGATATTCAGTACAACTTTCTGCATATAATGTCACACTCGCAGGTTTCAATGATGTCATGGCCTGTTGGTCTAGTGGTATGATTCTCGCTTCGGGTGCGAGAGGTCCCGGGTTCAACTCCCGGACAGGCCCAATTGCCTATCGCAAATTTGTGCATAACACCACATTCTACTGTAAAGGGTAGTAACCAATCAAGTGACAATTGCCGAAAAATATTTTTCTCTGATTTCCTTCGTGACTTGCATTCACAATTTTGACGTGACATTTCAAGAAATATTATCCAACATTCTTGTTATGACGTTTTGAGGAAGGAACAACTATTTTTGTCGTCTGTGCTATCGATATTTCGCATAAGACCATGTATAAGCTGTTGCGTACATATGTTAGACGATTCCAATGGCCTGTTGGTCTAGTGGTATGATTCTCGCTTAGGGTGCGAGAGGTACCGGGTTCAATTCCCGGACAGGCCCAATTACAAATCGCACATTAGTGGTAATTGCTATAATGACAATTGTAGAAATGAATTCTTGACGGAGTTGTTGTATCAATTCCATTCGCGGACCTTGCTTGGGAATTTAACAAATTAACTTTACACTCCCTTTTGTCTATGTGCGATTTTACACAACAAAGCTGTTTGTAACCTCCTTCCTACAGATATTCAGTACACCTCTCTCCATATAATGACACACTCGCAGGTTCCAATGATATACTGGCCTGTTGGTCTAGTGGTATGATTCTTGCATCGGGTGCGAGAGGTCCCGGGTTCAACTCCCGGACAGGCCCAATTGCCTTTCGCAAATTTGTGCATAACACCACATTCTACTGTAAAGGGTAAAACCAATCAAGTGACAATTGCTGAAAAATATTTTTCTCTGATTTCCTTCGTGACTTGCATTCGCAATGTTGACGTGACATTTCAAGAAGTATTATCCAACATACTTGTTATGAAGTTTTGAAGAAGGAACAACTTTTTTTGTCGTCTGCGCTATCGATATTTCGCATAAGACCATGTATAAGCTGTTGCATACATATGTTAGATGATTCCTATGGCCTGTTGGTCTAGTGGTATGATTCTCGCTTAGGGTGCGAGAGGTCCTGGGTTCAACTCCCGGACAGGCCCAATTACAAATCGCACATTAGTGGTAAGTGCTATAATGACAATTGTAGAAATTAATTCTTGACGGAGTTGTTGAATCAATTCCATTCGCGGACCCTGCTTGAGAATTTAACAAATCAACTTTAAACTCCGTTTTGACTATGTGCGATTTTACACAACAAAGCTGTTTGTAACCTCCTTCCTACAGATATTCAGTACAACTTTCTGCATATAATGTCACACTCGCAGGTTTCAATGATGTCATGGCCTGTTGGTCTAGTGGTATGATTCTCGCTTCGGGTGCAAGAGGTCCCGGGTTCAATTCCCGGACAGGCCCAATTGCCTATCGCAAATTTGTGCATAACACCACATTCTACTGTAAAGGGTAGTAACCAATCAAGTGACAATTGCCGAAAAATATTTTTCTCTGATTTCCTTCGTGACTTGCATTCACAATTTTGACGTGACATTTCAAGAAATATTTTCCAACATTCTTGTTATGACGTTTTGAGGAAGGAACAACTATTTTTGTCGTCTGTGCTATCGATATTTCGCATAAGACCATGTATAAGCTGTTGCGTACATATGTTAGACGATTCCAATGGCCTGTTGGTCTAGTGGTATGATTCTCGCTTAGGGTGCGAGAGGTACCGGGTTCAATTCCCGGACAGGCCCAATTACAAATCGCACATTAGTGGTAATTGCTATAATGACAATTGTAGAAATGAATTCTTGACGGAGTTGTTGTATCAATTCCATTCGCGGACCTTGCTTGGGAATTTAACAAATTAACTTTACACTCCGTTTTGTCTATGTGCGATTTTACACAACAAAGCTGTTTGTAACCTCCTTCCTACAGATATTCAGTACAACTTTCTGCATATAATGTCACACTCGCAGGTTTCAATGATGCCATGGCCTGTTGGTTGGTAATAACCAATCAAGTGACAATTCCTGAAAAATATTTTTCTTTGATTTTCTTCGTGACTTGCATTCGCAATGTTCACGTGACATTTCAAGAAATATTATCCAACATTCTTGTTTTGAAGTTTTGAAGAAGGAACATTTTTTTTTGTCGTCTGTGCTATCGATATTTCGCATAACACCATGTATAAGCTGTTGCGTACATATCTTAGACGATTCCTATGGCCTGTTGGTCTAGTGGTATGAGGTCCCAGGTTCAACTCCCGGACAGGCCCAATTACATATCGCACATAAGTGGTAAGTGCTATAACCTACTGTAAAGAATTTACGGTCTATGAAATGACAATTTTTGAAATGAATTCTTGACGGAGTTGTTTTATCAATTCGATTCGCAAATGTTACTTTACAATTTCACAAATCAACTTTACACTCCGTTTTGTCTATATGCTTTGTCCACAACCTAGCTATTTGTAACCTCTTTCCTAAAGATATTCAGTACACCTCTCTGCATATAATGACACACTCGCAGGTTTCAATGACATACTGGCCTGTTGGTCTAGTGATATGATTCTCGCTTCGGGTGCTAGAGGTCCCGGGTTCAACTCCCGGACAGGCCCAATTGCCTATCGCAAATTTGTGCATAACTCCACATTCTACTATAAAGGGTAATAACCAATCAATTGTCAATTGCTGAAAAATATTTTTGCCTGATTTCCTTCGTGACTTGCATTCGCAATGTTGACTTGACATTTCAAGAAATACTATTCAACATTCTTGTTATGAAGTTTTGAAGAGGAAACAACTTTTTTTTTCGTCTGCGCTATCGATATTTCGCATAAGACCATGTATAAGCTGTTGCGTACATATTTTAGACGATTCCTATGGCCTGTTGGTCTAGTAGTATGATTCTCGCTTAGGGTGCGAGAGGTCCCAGGTTCAATTTCCGGACAGGCCCAATTACAAATCGAACATTAGTGGTAAGTGCTATAATTACAATTCCCGAAAGGAATTATTGACAGAGTTGTTGTATCAATTCCATTCACGGACCTTGCTTGGGAATTTAACAAATCAACTTTACACTCCGTTTTGTCTATGTGTGATTTTACACAACAAAGCTGTTTGTAACATCTTTCCTATAGATATTCAGTACACCTCTCTGCATTTAATGACACACTCGCAGGTTTTAATGATATATTGGCCTGTTGGTCTAGTGGTATGATTCTCGCTTCGGGTGCGAGAGGTCTCGGGATCAACTGCCGGACAGGCCCAATTGCCTATCACAAATTTGCGCATAACACCACATTCTACTGTAAAGGGTAATAACCAATCAAGTGACAATTGGTGAAAAATATTTTTCTCTGATTTCCTTCGTGACTTGCATTCGCAATGTTGACTTGACATTTCAAGAAATACTATCCAACATTCTTGTTATGAAGTTTTGAAGTAGGAACAATTTTTTTTCGTCTGTGCTATCGATATTTCGGATAAGACCATGTATAAGCTGTTGCTTACATATTTTAGACGACTTCTATGGCCTGTTGGTCTAGTGGTATGATTCTCGCTTAGGATGCGAGAGGTCCCGGGCTCAACTCCCGGACAGGCCCAATTAAAAATCGAACATTAGTGGTAAGTGCTATAATTACAATTCCCGAAAGGAATTATTGACAGAGTTGTTGTATCAATTCCATTCACGGACCTTGCTTGGGAATTTAACAAATCAACTTTACACTCCCTTTTGTCTATGTGATTTGTCACATAACCAAGCTATTTGTAACCTCTTTCCTACAGATATTCAGTACAACTTTCTGCATATAATGTCACACTCGCAGGTTTCAATGATGACATGGCCTGTTGGTCTAGTGGTATGATTCTCGCTTCGGGTGCGAGAGGTCCCGGGTTCAACTGCCGGACAGGCCCAGTTGCCTATCACAAATTTGCGCATAACACCACATTCTACTGTAAAGGGTAATAACCAATCAAGTGACAATTGGTGAAAAATATTTTTCTCTGATTTCCTTCGTGACTTGCATTCGCAATGTTGACTTGACATTTCAAGAAATACTATCCAACATTCTTGTTATGAAGTTTTGAAGTAGGAACAATTTTTTTTCGTCTGTGCTATCGATATTTCGGATAAGACCATGTATAAGCTGTTGCTTACATATTTTAGACGATTCCTATGGCCTGTTGGTCTAGTGGTATGATTCTCGCTTAGGATGCGAGAGGTCCCGGGCTCAACTCCCGGACAGGCCCAATTAAAAATCGCACATTAGTGATAAGTGCTATAATGACAATTGTAGAAATGAATTATTGACGGAGTTGTTATAAGAATTCAATTCGCGGACCTTGCTTGAGAATTTAACAAATCAAATTTACACTCCCTTTTGTCTATATGCTTTGTCACATTACCAAGCTATTTGTAACCTCTTTCCTACAGATATTCAGTACAACTTTCTGCATATAATGTCACACTCGCAGGTTTCAATGATGTCATGGCTTGTTGGTCTAGTGGTATGATTCTCGCTTCGGATGCGAGAGGTCCCGGGTTCAACTCCCGGACAGGCCCAATTGCCTATCTCAAATTTGTGCATAACACCACATTCTACTGTAAAGGGTAGTAACCAATCAAGTGACAATTGCTGACAAATATTTTTCTCTGATTTCCTTCGTGACTTGCATTCGCAATGTTGACGTGACATTTCAAGAAATATTATTCAACATTCTTGTTATGAAGTTTCGAAGAAGGAACAACTTTTTTTGTCGTCTGTACTATCGATATTTCACCATGCATAAGCTGTTGCGTATATATATTAGACGAATCCTATGGCCTGTTGGTCTAGTGGTATGATTCTCGCTTAGGGTGCGAGTGGTCCCGGGTTTAACTCCCGGACAGGCCCAATTACAAATTGCACATTAGTGATAAGTTCTATAATGACAATTATAGAAATAAATTCTTGACGGAGTTGTTATATGAATTCAATTCGCGGATCTTGCTTGAGAATTTAACAAATCAAATTTACACTCCCTTTTGTCTCTAGGATTTGTCACATAACCAAGCAATTTGTAACCTCTTTCCTACAGATATTCAGTACAACTTTCTGCATATAATGTCACACTCGCAGTTTTAAATGATGTCATGGCCTGTTGGTCTAGTGGTATGATTCTGGCTTCGGGTGCGAGAGGTCCCGGGTTCAACTCGCAAATTTGTGCATAACACCACATTCTACTGTAAAGGGTAATAGCCAATCAAGTGACAATTGCTGAAAAATATTTTTGCCTGATGTCCTTCGTGACTTGCATTCGCAATGTTGACTTGACATTTCAAGAAATACTATTCAACATTCTTGTTATGAAGTTTTGAAGAAGGAACAACTTTTTTTCGTCTGTGCTATCGATATTTCGCATAATAACATGTATAAGCTGTTGCGTACATATTTCAGACGATTCCTATGGCCTGTTGGTCTAGTGGTATCTTTCTCGCTTAGGGTGCGAGAGGTCCCGTGTTCAACTCCCGGACAGGCCCAATTACAAATCGCACATTAGTGGTAAGTGCTATAATGATAGTTGTAGAAATGAATTCTTGACGGAGTTGTTGTATCAATTCAATTCGTGGACCTTGCTTGAGAATTTAACAAATCAAATTTACCCTCCCTTTTGTCTATATGCTTTGTCACATAACCAAGCTATTTGTAACCTCTTTCCTACAGATATTCAGTACAACTTACTGCATATAATGTCAGAATCGCAGGTTTCAATGATGCAATGGCCTGTTGGTTTGTAATAACCAATCAAGAGACAAATGCTGAAAAATATTTTTCTCTGATTTCCTTCGTGAGTTGCATACGCAATGTTCACGTGCCATTTCAAGAAATATTATCCAACATTCTTGTTATGAAGTTTTGAAGAAGGAACAACTTTTTTTGTCGTCTGTGCTATTGATATTTCGCATAACACCATGTATAAGCTGTTGCGTACATATTTTAGACGATTGCGATGGCCTGTTGGTCTAGTGGTATGATTCTCGCTTAGGGTGCGAGAAGGCCGGGGTTCAACTCCCGGACAGGCCCAATTACAAATCGCACATTAGTGATAAGTGCTATAATGACAATTATAGAAATGAATTCTTGACAGAGTTGTTATATAAATTCAATTCGCGGACCTTGCTTGAGAATTTAACAAATCAAATTTAGGATTTGTCACATAACCAAGCTATTTGTAACCTCTTTCCTACAGATATTCAGTACAACTTTCTGCATATAATGTCACACTCGCAGGTTTCAATGATGACATGGCCTGTTGGTCTAGTGGTATGATTCTCGCTTCGGGTGCGAGAGGTCCGGGGTCAACTCCCGGGCAGGCATAATTACCTATCGCAAATTTGTGCATAACACCACATTCTACTGTAAAGGGTAAAACCAATCAAGTGACAATTGCTGAAAAATATTTTTCTCTGATTTCCTTCGTGACTTGCATTCGCAATGTTGACGTGACATTTCAAGAAGTATTATCCAACATTCTTGTTATGAAGTTTTGAAGAAGGAACAATTTTTTTGTCGTCTGCGCTATCGATATTTCGCATAAGACCATGTATAAGCTGTTGCGTACATATATTAGACGAATCCTATGGCCTGTTGGTCTAGTGGTATGATTCTCGCTTAGGGTGGGAGAGGTCCCGGGTTCCACTCCCGGACAGGCCCAATTACAAATCGCACATTAGTGGTAAGTGCTATAATGACAATTGTAAAAATGAATTCTTGACGGAGTTGTTTTATCAATTCGATTCGCAAATATTACTTTACAATTTCACAAATCAACTTTACACTCCGTTTTGTCTACATGCTTTGTCCACAACCAAGCTATTTGTAACCTCTTTCCTACACATATTCAGTACACCTCTCTGCATATAATGACACACTCGCATGTTTCAATGATATTTTGGCCTGTTGGTCTAGTGATATGATTCTCGCTTCGGGTGCGAGAGGTCCCGGGTTCAACTCCCGGACAGGACCAATTGCCTATCTCAAATTTGTGCATAACACCACATTCTACTGTAAAGGGTAGTAACCAATCAAGTGACAATTGCTGAAAAACATTTTTCTCTGATTTCCTTCGTGACTTGCATTCGCACTGTTGACGTGACATTTCAAGAAATATTATCCAACATTCTTGTTATGAAGTTTTGAAGAAGGAACAACTTTTTTTGTCGTCTGTGCTTACGATATTTCGCATAACACCATGTATAAGCTGTTGCGTACATATTTTAGACGAGTCCTATGGCCTGTTGATCTAGTGGTATGATTCCCGCTTAGGGTGCGAGAAGGCCGGGGTTCAACTCCCGGACAGGCCCAATTACAAATCGCACATTAGTGATAAGTGCTATAATGACAATTATAGAAATGAATTCTTGACGGAGTTGTTATATGAATTCAATTCGCGGACCTTGCTTGAGAAGTTAACAAATCAAATTTAGGATTTGTCACATAACCAAGCTATTTGTAACATCTTTCCTACAGATATTCAGTACAACTTTCTGCATATAATGTCACACTCGCAGGTTTCAATGATGACAAGGCCTGTTGGTCTAGTGGTATGATTCTCGCTTCGGGTGCGAGAGGTCCCGGGTTCAACTCCCGGACAGGCCCAATTACATATCGCACATAAGTGGTAAGTGCTATAATCTACTGTAAAGAATTTACGGTCTTTGAAATGACAATTCTCGAAAAGAATTCTTGACGGAGTTGTTTTATCAATTCGATTCGCAAATGTTACTTTACAATTTCACAAATCAACTTTACACTCCGTTTTGTCTATATGCTTTGTCCACAACCAAGCTATTTGTAACCTCTTTCCTACAGATATTCAGTACACCTCTCTGCATATAATGACACACTCGCAGGTTTCAATGATATACTGGCCTGTTGGTCTAGTGGTATGATTCTCGCTTCGGATGCGAGAGGTCCCGGGTTCAACTCCCGGACAGGCCCAATTGCCCATCTCAAATTTGTGCATAACACCACATTCTACTGTAAAGGGTAGTAACCAATCAAGTGACAATTGCTGAAAAAAATTTTTCTCTGATTTCCTTCGTGACTTGCATTCGCAATGTTGACGTGACATTTCAAGAAATATTATTCAACATTCTTGTTATGAAGTTTCGAAGAAGGAACAACTTTTTTTGTCGTCTGTGCTATCGATGTTTCGCATAACACCATGTATAAGCTGTTGCGTACATATTTTAGACGATTCCTATGGCCTGTTGGTCTAGTGGTATGATTCTCGCTTAGGGTGCGAGCGGTCCCGGGTTCAACTCCCGGACAGGTCCAATTACAAATCGGATATAAGTGGTAAGTGCTATAACCTACTGTAAAGAATTTACGGTCAATGAAATGACAATTCTCGAAATGAATTCTTGACGGAGTTGTTCTATCAATTCGATTCGCAAATGTTACTTTACAAATTCACAAATCAACTTTACACTCCGTTTTGTCTATATGCTTTGTCCACAACCAAGCTATTTGTAATTTCTTTCCTACAGATATTCAGTACACCTCTCTGCATATAATGACACACTCGGAGGTTTCAATGATATACTGGCCTGTTGATCTAGTGGTATGATTCTTGCTTCGGGTGCGAGAGGTCTCGGGTTCAACTCCCGGACAGGCCCAATTGCCTATCGCAAATTTGTGCATAACACCACATTCTACTGTAAAGGGTAATAACCAATCAAGTGACAATTGCTGAAAAATATTTTTCTCTGATTTCCTTCGTGACTTGCATTCGCAATGTTGACTTGACATTTCAAGAAATATTATTCAACATTCTTGTTATGAAGTTTGGAAGAAGGAACAACTTTTTTTTCGTCTGTGCTATCGATATTTCGCATAGGACCATGTATAAGCTGTTGCGTACATATGTTAGACGATTCCTATGGCCTGTTGGTCTAGTGGTATTATTCTCGCTTAGGGTGCGAGAGGTCCCACGTTCAAATCCCGGACAGGCCCAATTACAAATCGCACATTAGTGGTAAGTGCTATAATGACAACTGTAGAAATGAATTTTTGGCGGAGTTGTTGTATCAATTCAATTCGCGGACCTTGCTTGAGAATTTAACAAATCAGCATTACACTCCGTTTTGACTATGTGCGATTTTACACAACAAAGCTGTTTGAAACCTCCTTCCTACAGATATTCAGTACAACTGTCTGCATATAATGTCACACTCGCAGGTTTCAATGATGCCATGGTCTGTTGGTTGGTAATAACGAATCAAGTGACAATTGCTGAAAAATATTTTTCTTTGATTTCCTTCGTGACTTGCATTCGCAAAGTTGACGTGACATTTCAAGAAATATTATCCAACATTCTTGTTATGAAGTTTTGAAGAAGGAACAACTTTTTTTGTCGTCTGTGCTATCGATATTTCGCATAACACCATGTATAAGTTGTTGCGTACATATTTTAGACGATTGCTATGGCCTGTTGGTCTAGTGATATGATTCTCGCTTAGGGTGCGAGAGGTCCCGGGTTCAACTCTCGGACAGGCCCAATTACAAATCGCACATAAGTGGTAAGTGCTATAACCTTCTGTAAAGAATTTACGGTCTATGAAATGACAATTCTCGAAATGAATTCTTGACGGAGTTGTTCTATCAATTCGATTCGCAAATGTTACTTTACAAATTCACAAATCAACTTTACACTCCGTTTTGTCTATATGCTTTGTCCACAACCAAGCTATTTGTAACCTCTTTCCTACAGATATTCAGTACACCTCTCTGCATATAATGACACGCTCGCAGGTTTCAATGATATACTGGCCTGTTGGTCTAGTGGTATGATTCTTGCTTCGGGTGCGAGATGTCCCGGGTTCAACTCCCGGACAGGCCTAATTGCCTATCGCAAATTTGTGCATAACACCACATTCTACTGTAAAGGGTAATAACCAATCAAGTGACAATTGCTGAAAAATATTTTTGCCTGACTTCCTTCGTCACTTGCATTCGCAATGTTGACTTGACATTTCAAGAAATATTATTCAACATTCTTGTTTATGAAGTTTTGAAGAAGGAACAACTTTTTTGGTCGTCTGCACTATCGATATTTCGCATAAGACCATGTATAAGCTGTTTCGTACATTATGTTAGACGAGTCATATGGCCTGTTGGTCTAGTGGTATTGATTCTCGGTTAGGGTGCGAGAGGTCCCGGGTTCAACTCCCGGACTGGCCCAATTACAAATCGCACATTAGTTGTAAGTGCTATAATGACAACTGTAGAAATTGAAGTTTTGGCGGAGTTGTTGTATCAATTCAATTCCCGGACCTTGCTTGAGAATTTAACAAACCAAATTTACACTCCCTTTTGTCTATATGCTTTGTCACATAAACAAGCTATTTGTAACCTCTTTCCTACAGATATTCAGTACAACTTTCTGCATTATATTGTCACACTCGCAGGTTTCAATGATGTCATGGCTTGTTGGTCCTAGTGGTATGATTCTCGATTCGGATGCGAGAGGTCCCGGGTTCAACTCCCGGACAGGCCCAATTGCCTATCTCAAATTCGTGCATAACACCACATTCTACTGTAAAGGGTAATAACCAATCAAGTGACAATTGCCTGAAAAATATTTTTCTCTGATTTCCTTCGTGACTTGCATTCGCAATGTTTGACGTGACATTTCAAGAAATATTATTCAACATTCTTGTTATGATGTTTCGAAGAAGGGAACAACTTTTTTTGTCGTCTGTGCTATCGATATTTCGCTAAAGACCATGCATAAGCTGTTGCGTACATATATTAGACGCATCCTATGGCCTGTTGGTCTAGTGGTATGATTTCTCGCTTAGGGTGGGAGAGGTCCCGGGTTCAACTCCCGGACAGGCCCAATTACAAATCGCACATTAGTGTAAGTGCTAAATGACAATTGTAGAAATGAATTCTTGACGGAGTTGTTGTATCAATTCCATTCGCGGACCCTGCTTGAGAATTTAACAAATCAGCATTTTTACACTCCCTTTTGTCTATATGATTTGTCACAAACCAAGCTATTTGTAACCTCTTTCCTACAGATATTCAGTTCAACTTTCTGCATATAATGTCACACTCGCAGGTTTCAATGATAACATGGCCTGTTGCTCTAGTGGTATGATTCTCGCTTCAGGTGCGAGAGGTCCGGGGTCAACTCCAGACAGGCCCAATTGTCTATCGCAAATTTGTGCAAAACCACCACATTCTACTGTAAAGGGTAATAACCAATCAAGTGACAATTGCTGAAAAAATTTTTCTCTGATTTCCTTCGTGACTTGCATTCGCAATGTTGACGTGACATTTCAAGAAATATTATTCAACATTCTTGTTATGATGTTTCGAAGAAGGAACAACTTTTTTTGTCGTCTGTGCTATCGATATTTCGCATAAGACCATGCATAAGCTGTTGCGTACATATATTAGACGCATCCTATGGCCTGTTGGTCTAGTGGTATGATTCTCGCTTAGGGTGGGAGAGGTCCCGGGTTCAACTCCCGGACAGGCCCAATTACAAATCGCACATTAGTGGTAAGTGCTAAAATGACAATTGTAGAAATGAATTCTTGACGGAGTTGTTGTATCAATTCCACTCGCGGACCCTGCTTGAGAATTTAACAAAATCAGCATTACACTCCGTTTTGACTATGTGCGATTTTACACAACAAAGCTGTTTGTAACCTCCTTCCTACAGATATTCAGTACAACTTTCTGCATATAATGTCACACTCGCAGGCTTCAATGATGCCATGGCCTGTTGGTTGGTAATAACCAATCAAGTGACAATTGCTGAAAAATATTTCTCTCTGATTTCCTTCGTGACTTGCGTTCGCACTGTTGACGTGACATTTCAAGAAATATTATCCAACATTCTTGTTATGAAGTTTTGAAGAAGGAACAACTTTTTTTTCGTCTGTGCTTACGATATTTCGCATAACACCATGTATAAGCTGTTGCGTACATAATTTAGACGAGATCTATGGCCTGTTGGTCTAGTGGTATGATTCTCGCTTAGGGTGCGAGAGGTCCCGGGTTCAACTCCCGGACAGGCCCAATTACAAATCGCACATAAGTGGTAAGTGCTATAACCTACTGTAAAGAATTTACGGTCTATGAAATGACAATTCTCGAAATGAATTCTTGACGGAGTTGTTCTATCAATTCGATTCGCAAATGTTACTTTACAAATTCACAAATCAACTTTACACTCCGTTTTGTCTATATGCTTTGTCCACAACCAAGCTATTTGTAACCTCTTTCCTACAGATAATCAGTACACCTCTCTGCATATAATGACACACTCGCAGGTTTCAATGATATACTGGCCTGTTGGTCTAGTGGTATGATTCTTGCTTCGGGTGCGAGATGTCCCGGGTTCAACTCCCGGACAGGCCTAATTGCCTATCGCAAATTTGTGCATAACACCACATTCTACTGTAAAGGGTAATAACCAATCAAGTGACAATTGCTGAAAAATATTTTTGCCTGACTTCCTTCGTCACTTGCATTCGCAATGTTGACTTAAAATTTCAAGAAACATTATTCAACATTCTTGTTATGAAGTTTTGAAGAAGGAACAACTTTTTTTGTCGTCTGCACTATCGATATTTCGCATAAGACCATGTATAAGCTGTTTCGTACATATGTTAGACGATTCATATGGCCTGTTGGTCTAGTGGTATTATTCTCGGTTAGGGTGCGAGAGGTCCCGGGTTCAACTCCCGGACTGGCCCAATTACAAATCGCACATTAGTTGTAAGTGCTATAATGACAACTGTAGAAATGAAGTTTTGGCGGAGTTGTTGTATCAATTCAATTCCCGGACCTTGCTTGAGAATTTAACAAACCAAATTTACACTCCCTTTTGTCTATATGCTTTGTCACATAACCAAGCTATTTGTAACCTCTTTCCTACAGATATTCAGTACAACTTTCTGCATATATTGTCACACTCGCAGGTTTCAATGATGTCATGGCTTGTTGGTCTAGTGGTATGATTCTCGATTCGGATGCGAGAGGTCCCGGGTTCAACTCCCGGACAGGCCCAATTGCCTATCTCAAATTCGTGCATAACACCACATTCTACTGTAAAGGGTAATAACCAATCAAGTGACAATTGCTGAAAAATATTTTTCTCTGATTTCCTTCGTGACTTGCATTTGCAATGTTGACGTGACATTTCAAGAAATATTATTCAACATTCTTGTTATGATGTTTCGAAGAAGGAACAACTTTTTTTGTCGTCTGTGCTATCGATATTTCGCATAAGACCATGCATAAGCTGTTGCGTACATATATTAGACGCATCCTATGGCCTGTTGGTCTAGTGGTATGATTCTCGCTTAGGGTGGGAGAGGTCCCGGGTTCAACTCCCGGACAGGCCCAATTACAAATTGCACATTAGTGGTAAGTGCTAAAATGACAATTGTAGAAATGAATTCTTGACGGAGTTGTTGTATCAATTCCATTCGCGGACCCTGCTTGAGAATTTAACAAATCAGCATTACACTCCCTTTTGTCTATATGATTTGTCACATAACCAAGCTATTTGTAACCTCTTTCCTACAGATATTCAGTTCAACTTTCTGCATATAATGTCACACTCGCAGGTTTCAATGATGACATGGCCTGTTGCTCTAGTGGTATGATTCTCGCTTCAGGTGCGAGAGGTCCGGGGTCAACTCCCGGACAGGCCCAATTGTCTATCGCAAATTTGTGCAAAACACCACATTCTACTGTAAAGGGTAATAACCAATCAAGTGACAATTGCTGAAAAATATTTTTCTCTGATTTCCTTTGTGACTTGCATTCGCAATGTTGACGTGACATTTCAAGAAATATTATTCAACATTCTTGTTATGATGTTTCGAAGAAGGAACAACTTTTTTTGTCGTCTGTGCTATCGATACTTCGCATAAGACCATGCATAAGCTGTTGCGTACATATATTAGACGCGTCCTATGGCCTGTTGGTCTAGTGGTATGATTCTCGCTTAGGGTGGGTGAGGTCCCGGGTTCAACTCCCGGACAGGCCCAATTACAAATCGCGCATTAGTGGTAAGTGCTAAAATGACAATTGTAGAAATGAATTCTTGACGGAGTTGTTGTATCAATTCCATTCGCGGACCCTGCTTGAGAATTTAACAAATCAGCATTACACTCCGTTTTGACTATGTGCGATTTTACACAACAAAGCTGTTTGTAACCTCCTTCCTACAGATATTCAGTACAACTTTCTGCATATAATGTCACACTCGCAGGCTTCAATGATGCCATGGCCTGTTGGTTGGTAATAACCAATCAAGTGACAATTGCTGAAAAAATTTTTTCTCTGATTTCCTTCGTGACTTGCGTTCGCACTGTTGACGTGACATTTCAAGAAATATTATCCAACATTCTTGTTATGAAGTTTTGAAGAAGGAACAACTTTTTTTGTCGTCTGTGCTTACGATATTTCGCATAACACCATGTATAAGCTGTTGCGTACATAATTTAGACGAGTCCTATGGCCTGTTGGTCTAGTGGTATGATTCTCGTTTAGGGTGCGAGAAGGCCGGGGTTCAACTCCCGGACAGGCCCTATTACAAATCGCACATTAGTGATAAGTGCTATAATGACAATTATAGAAATGAATTCTTCACGGAGTTGTTATATGAATTCAATTCGCGGACCTTGCTTGAGAATTTAACAAATCAAATTTAGGATTTGTCACATAACCAAGCTATTTGTAACCTCTTTCATACAGATATTCAGTACAACTTTCTGCATATAATGTCACACTCGCAGGTTTCAAGGATGACATGGCCTGTTGGTCTAGTGGTATGATTCACGCTTCGGGTGCGAGAGGTCCGGGGTCAACTCCCGGGCAGGCCCAATTACCTATCGCAAATTTGTGCATAACACCACATTCTACTGTAAAGGGTAAAACCAATCAAGTGACAATTGCTGAAAAATATTTTTCTCTGATTTCCTTCGTGACTTGCATTCGCAATGTTGACGTGACATTTCAAGAAATATTACCCAACATTCTTGTTATGAAGTTTTGAAGAAAGAACAACTTTTTTTGTCGTCTGCGCTATCGATATTTCGCATAAGACCATGTATAAGCTGTTTCGTACATATGTTAGACGAATCCTATGGCCTGTTGGTCTAGTGGTATTATTCTTGGTTAGGGTGCGAGAGGTCCCGGGTTCAACTCCCGGACAGGCCCAATTACAAATCGCACATTAGTGGTAAGTGCTATAAGCTACTGTAAAGAATTTACGGTCTATGAAATGACAATTCTCGAAATGAATTCTTGAGGGAGTTGTTATATGAATTCAATTCGCGGATCTTGGTTGAGAATTTAACAAATCAAATTTACACTCCCTTTTGTCTATAGGATTTGTCACATAACCAAGCTATTTGTAACCTCTTTCCTACAGATATTCAGTACAACTTTCTGCATATAATGTCACACTCGCAGGTTTCAATGATGACATGGCCTGTTGGTCTAGTGGTATGATTCTCGCTTCGGGTGCGAGAGGTCCCGGGTTCAACTCCCGGACAGGCCCAATTATAAGTGGTAAGTGCTATAATCTACTGTAAAGAATTTACGGTCTTTGAAATGACAATTCTCGAAAAGAGTTCTTGACGGAGTTGTTTTATCAATTCGATTCGCAAATGTTACTTTACAATTTCACAAATCAACTTTACACTCCGTGTTGTCTATATGCTTTGTCCACAACCAAGCTATTTGTAACCTCTTTCCTACAGATATTCAGTACACCTCTCTGCATATAATGACACACTCGCAGGTTTCAATGATATACTGGCCTGTTGGTCTAGTGGTATGATACTCGCTTCGGATGCGAGAGGTCCCGGGTTCAACTCCCGGACAGGCCCAATTGCCCATCTCAAATTTGTGCAAAACACCACATTCTACTGTAAAGGGTAGTAACCAATCAAGTGACAATTGCTGAAAAAATATTTTCTCTGATTTCCTTCGTGACTTGCATTCGCAATGTTGACTTGACATTTCAAGAAATATTATTCAACATTCTTGTTATGAAGTTTCGAAGAAGGAACAACTTTTTTTGTCGTCTGTGCTATCGATATTTCGCATAACACCATGTATAAGCTGTTGCGTACATATTTTAGACGATTCCTATGGCCTGTTGGTCTAGTGGTATGATTCTCGCTTAGGGTGCGAGCGGTCCCGGGTTCAACTCCCGGACTGGTCCAATTACAAATCGGATATAAGTGGTAAGTGCTATAACCTACTGTAAAGAATTTACGGTCAATGAAATGACAATTCTCGAAATGAATTCTTGACGGAATTGTTCTATCAATTCGATTCGCAAATGTTACTTTACAAATTCACAAATCAACTTTACACTCCGTTTTGTCTATATGCTTTGTCCACAACCAAGCTATTTGTAACTTCTTTCCTACAGATATTCAGTACACCTCTCTGCATATAATGACACACTCGGAGGTTTCAATGATATACTGGCCTGTTGATCTAGTGGTATGATTCTTGCTTCGGGTGCGAGAGGTCTCGGGTTCAACTCCCGGACAGGCCCAATTGCCTATCGCAAATTTGTGCATAACACCACATTCTACTGTAAAGGGTAATAACCAATCAAGTGACAATTGCTGAAAAATATTTTTGCCTGACTTCCTTCGTCACTTGCATTCGCAATGTTGACTTGACATTTCAAGAAATATTATTCAACATTCTTGTTATGAAGTTTGGAAGAAGGAACAACTTTTATTTCGTCTGTGCTATCGATATTTCGCATAGGACCATGTATAAGCTGTTGCGTACATATTTTAGACGATTCCTATGGCCTGTTGGTCTAGTGGTATGATTCTCGCTTAGGGTGCGAGAAATCCGGGGTTCAACTCCCGGACAGGCCCAATTACAAATCGCACATTAGTGATAAGTGCTATAATGACAATTGTAGAAATGAATTCTTGACGGTGTTGTTATATCAATTCAATTTGCGGACTTTGCTTGAGAATTTAACAAATCAAATTTAAACTCCCTTTTGTCTATATGATTTGTCACATAACAAAGCTATTTGTAACCTCTTTCCTACAGATATTCAGTACAACTTTCTGCATATAATGTCACACTCGCAGGTTTCAATGATGACATGGCCTGTTGGTCTAGTGGTATGATTCTCGCTTCGGCGAGAGGTCCGGGGTCAACTCCCGGACAGGCCCAATTGTCTATCGCAAATTTGTGCATAACACCACATTCTTCTGTAAAGGGTAAAACCAATCAGGTGACAATTGCTGGAAAATATTTTTCTTTGATTTCCTTCGTGACTTGCATTCGCAAAGTTGACGTGACATTTCAAGAAACATTATCCAACATTCTTGTTATGAAGTTTTGAAGAAGGAACAACTTTTTTTGTCGTCTGTGCTATCGATATTTCGCATAACACCATGTATAAGCTGTTGCGTACATATTTTAGACGATTGCTATGGCCTGTTGGTCTAGTGGTATGATTCTCGCTTAGGGTGCGAGAGGTCCCGGGTTCAACTCTCGGACAGGCCCAATTACAAATCGCACATAAGTGGTAAGTGCTATAACCTACTGTAAAGAATTTACGGTCTATGAAATGACAATTCTCGAAATGAATTCTTGAAGGAGTTGTTCTATCAATTCGATTCGCAAATGTTACTTTACAAATTCACAAATCAACTTTACACTCCGTTTTGTCTATATGCTTTGTCCACAACCAAGCTATTTGTAACCTCTTTCCTACAGATATTCAGTACACCTCTCTGCATATAATGACACACTCGCAGGTTTCAATGATATACTGGTCTGTTGGTCTAGTGGTATGATTCTTGCTTCGGGTGCGAGATGTCCCGGGTTCAACTCCCGGACAGGCCTAATTGCCTATCGCAAATTTGTGCATAACACCACATTCTACTGTAAAGGGTAATAACCAATCAAGTGACAATTGCTGAAAAATATTTTCGCCTGACTTCCTTCGTCACTTGCATTCGCAATGTTGACTTGACATTTCAAGAAATATTATTCAACATTCTTGTTATGAAGTTTCGAAGAAGGAACAACTTTTTTTGTCGTCTGCACTATCGATATTTCGCATAAGACCATGTATAAGCTGTTTCGTACATATGTTAGACGATTCATATGGCCTGTTGGTCTAGTGGTATTATTCTCGGTTAGGGTGCGAGAGATCCCGGGCTCAACTCCCGGACTGGCCCAATTATAAATCGCACATTAGTTGTAAGTGCTATAATGACAACTGTAGAAATGAATTTTTGGCGGAGTTGTTGTATCAATTCAATTCCCGGACCTTGCTTGAGAATTTAACAAACCAAATTTACACTCCATTTTGACTATGTGCGATTTTACACAACAAAGCTGTTTGTAACCTCCTTCCTACAGATATTCAGTACAACTTTCTGCATATAATGTCACACTCGCAGGCTTCAATGATGCCATGGCCTGTTGGTTGGTAATAACCAATCAAGTGACAATTGCTGAAAAATATTTTTCTCTGATTTCCTTCGTGACTTGCATTCGCAATGTTGACGTGACATTTCAAGAAATATTATCCAACATTCTTGTTATGAAGTTTTGAAGAAGGAACAACTTTTTTTGTCGTCTGTGCTATCGATATTTCGCATAACATAATGTATAAGCTGTTGCGTACATATTTTAGATGATTCCTATGGCCTGTTGGTCTAGTGGTATGATTCTCGCTTAGGGTGCGAGAGGTCCCGGGTTCAACTCCCGGACAGGCCCAATTACAAATCGGACATAAGTGGTAAGTGCTATAACCTACTGTAAAGAATTTTCGGTTTATGAAATGGCAATTCTCGAAATCAATTCTTGACGGAGTTGTTATGTGAATTCAATTCGCGGATCTTGCTTGAGAATTTAACAAATCAAATTTACACTCCCTTTTGTCTATAGGATTTGTCACATAACCAAGCTATTTGTAACCTCTTTCCTACAGATATTCAGTACAACTTTCTGCATATAATGTCACACTCGCAGGTTTCAATGATGTCATGGCGTGTTGGTCTAGTGGTATGACTCTCGCTTCGGGTGCGAGAGGTCCCGGGTTCAACTCCCGGACAGGCCCAATTACATATCGCAGATAAGTGGTAAGTGCTATAATCTACTGTAAAGAATTTACGGTCTATGAAATGACAATTCTCGAAAAGAATTCTTGACGGAGTTGTTTTATCAATTGGATTCGCAAATGTTACTTTACAATTTCACAAATCAACTTTACAATCCGTTTTGTCTATATGCTTTGTCCACAACCAAGCTATTTGTAACCTCTTTCCTACAGATATTCAGTACACCTCTCTGCATATAATGACACACTCGCAGGTTTTAATGATATACTGGCCTGTTGGTCTAGTGGTATGATTCTTGCTTCGGGTGCGAGATGTCCCGGGTTCAACTCCCGGACAGGCCTAATTGCCTATCGCAAATTTGTACATAACACCACATTCTACTGTAAAGGGTAATAACCAATCAAGTGACAATTGCTGAAAAATATTTTTGCCTGACTTCCTTCGTCACTTGCATTCGCAATGTTGACTTGACATTTCAAGAAATATTATTCAACATTCTTGTTATGAAGTTTTGAAGAAGGAAAAACTTTTTTTGTCGTCTGCACTATCGATATTTCGCATAAGACCATGTATAAGCTGTTTCGTACATATGTTAGACGATTCATATGGCCTGTTGGTCTAGTGGTATTATTCTCGGTTAGGGTGCGAGAGGTCCCGGGTTCAACTCCCGGACTGGCCCAATTACAAATCGCACATTAGTTGTAAGTGCTATAATGACAACTGTAGAAATGAATTTTTAGCGGAGTTGTTGTATCAATTCAATTCCCGGACCTTGCTTGAGAATTTAACAAACCAAATTTACACTCCGTTTTGACTATGTGCGATTTTACACAACAAAGCTGTTTGTAACCTCCTTCCTACAGATATTCAGTACAACTTTCTGCATATAATGTCACACTCGCAGGCTTCAATGATGCCATGGCCTGTTGGTTGGTAATAACCAATCAAGTGACAATTGCTGAAAAATATTTTTCTCTGATTTCCTTCGTGACTTGCATTCGCAATGTTGACGTGACATTTCAAGAAATATTATCCAACATTCTTGTTATGAAGTTTTGAAGAAGGAACAACTTTTTTTGTCGTCTGTGTTATCGATATTTCGCATAACATAATGTATAAGCTGTTGCGTACATATTTTAGATGATTCCTATGGCCTGTTGGTCTAGTGGTATGATTCTCGCTTAGGGTGCGAGAGGTCCCGGGTTCAACTCCCGGACAGGCCCAATTACAAATCGGACATAAGTGGTAAGTGCTATAACCTACTGTAAAGAATTTACGGTTTATGAAATGGCAATTCTCGAAATCAATTCTTGACGGAGTTGTTATGTGAATTCAATTCGCGGATCTTGCTTGAGAATTTAACAAATCAAATTTACACTCCTTTTTGTCTATAGGATTTGTCACATAACCAAGCAATTTGTAACCTCTTTCCTACAGATATTCAGTACAACTTTCTGCATATAATGTCACACTCGCAGGTTTCAATGATGTCATGGCGTGTTGGTCTAGTGGTATGACTCTCGCTTCGGGTGCGAGAGGTCCCGGGTTCAACTCCCGGACAGGCCCAATTACATATCGCAGATAAGTGGTAAGTGCTATAATCTACTGTAAAGAATTTACGGTCTATGAAATGACAATTCTCGAAAAGAATTCTTGACGGAGTTGTTTTATCAATTCGATTCGCAAATGTTACTTTACAATTTCACAAATCAACTTTACACTCCGTTTTGTCTATATGCTTTGTCCACAACCAAGCTATTTGTAACCTCTTTCCTACAGATATTCAGTACACCTCTCTGCATATAATGACACACTCGCAGGATTCAATGATATACTGGCCTGTTGGTCTAGTGATATGATTCTCGCTTCGGGTGCGAGAGGTCCCGGTTTCAACTCCCGGACAGGCCCAATTGCCTATTGCAAATTTGTGCATAACTCCACATTCTACTATAAAGGGTAATAACCAATCAATTGTCAATTGCTGAAAAAAACTTTTGCCGGATTTCCTTCGTGACTTGCATTGGCAATGTTAACTTGACATTTCAAGAAATACTATTCAACATTCTTGTTATGAAGTTTTGAAGAAGGAACGACTTTTTTTTTCGTCTGTGCTATCGATATTTCGCATAAGACCATGTATAAGCAGTTGCGTACATATTTTAGGCGATTCCTATGGCCTGTTGGTCTAGGGGTATGATTCTCGCTTAGGGTGCGAGAGGTTCCGGGTTCCACTCCCGGACAGGCCCAATTACAAATCGAACATTAGTGGTAGCTGCTATAATTACAATTCCCGAAATGAAATATTGATGGAGTTGCTGTATCAATTCAATTCGCGGACCGTGCTTGAGAATTTAACAAACCAAATTTACACTCCCTTTTGTCTATATGCTTTGTCACATAACCAAGCTATTTGTAACCTCTTTCCTACAGATATTCAGTACACCTCTCTGCATTTAATGACACACTCGCAGGTTTCAATGATATACTGGCCTGTTGGTCTAGTGGTATGATTCTTGCTTCGGGTGCGAGAGCTTCCGGGTTCAACTCCCGGACAGGCCCAATTGCCTATCGCAAATTTGTGCATAACACCACATTTTACTGTAAAGGGTAACAATCAATCAAGTGACAATTGCTGAAAAATATTTTTGCCTGACTTCCTTCGTCACTTGCATTCGCAATGTCGACTTGACATTTCAAGAAATATTATTCAACATTCTTGTTATGAAGTTTGGAAGAAGGAACAACTTTTTTTTCGTCTGTGCTATCGATATTTTGCATAGGACCATGTATAAGCTGTTGCGTACATATTTTAGACGATTCCTATGGCCTGTTGGTCTAGTGGTATGATTCTCGCTTAGGGTGCGAGAGGTTCCGGGTTCCACTCCCGGACAGGCCCAATTACAAATCGAACATTAGTGGTAGCTGCTATAATTACAATTCCCGAAATGAAATATTGATGGAGTTGCTGTATCAATTCAATTCGCGGACCGTGCTTGAGAATTTAACAAACCAAATTTACACTCCCTTTTGTCTATATGCTTTGTCACATAACCAAGCTATTTGTAACCTCTTTCCTACAGATATTCAGTACACCTCTCTGCATTTAATGACACACTCGCAGGTTTCAATGACATACTGGCCTGTTGGTCTAGTGGTATGATTCTTGCTTCGGGTGCGAGAGCTTCCGGGTTCAACTCCCGGACAGGCCCAATTGCCTATCGCAAATTTGTGCATAACACCACATTTTACTGTAAAGGGTAACAATCAATCAAGTGACAATTGCTGAAAAATATTTTTGCCTGACTTCTTTCGTCACTTGCATTCGCAATGTCGACTTGACATTTCAAGAAATATTATTCAACATTCTTGTTATGAAGTTTGGAAGAAGGAACAACTTTTTTTTCGTCTGTGCTATCGATATTTTGCATAGGACCATGTATAAGCTGTTGCGTACATATTTTAGACGATTCCTATGGCCTGTTGGTCTAGTGGTATGATTCTCGCTTAGGGTGCGAGAAGGCCGGGGTTCAACTCCCGGACAGGCCCAATTACAAATCGCACATTAGTGGTAAGTGCTATAATGACAACTGTAGAAATGAATTTTTGGCGGAGTTGTTGTATCAATTCAATTCCCGGACATTGCTTGAGAATTTAACAAACCAAATTTACACTCCCTTTTGTCTATATGCTTTGTCACATAACCAAGCTATTTGTAACCTCTTTCCTACAGATATTCAGTACAACTTTCTGCATATAATGACACACTCGCAGGTTTCAATGATGTCCTGGCTTGTTGGTCTAGTGGTATGATTCTCGCTTCGGATGCGAGAGGTCCCGGGTTCAACTCCCGGACAGGCCCAATTGCCCATCTCAAATTTGTGCATAACACCACATTCTACTGTAAAGGGTAGTAACCAATCCAGTGACAATTGCTGAAAAATATTTTTCTCTGATTTCCTTCGTGACTTGCATTCGCAATGTTGACGTGACATTTCAAGAAATATTATTCAACATTCTTGTTATGAAGTTTCGAAGAAGGAACAACTTTTTTTGTCGTCTGTGCTATCGATATTTCGCATAACACCATGTATAAGGTGTTGGGTACATATTTTAGCCGATTCCTATGGCCTGTTGGTCTAGTGGTATGATTCTCGCTTAGGGTGCGAGCGGTCCCGGGTTCAACTCCCGGACAGGCCCAATTACAAATCGGACATAAGTGGTAAGTGCTATAACCTACTGAAAAGAATTTACGGTCTATGAAATGACAATTCTCGAAATGACTTCTTGACGGAGTTGTTCTATCAATTCGATTCGCAAATGTTACTTTACAAATTCACAAATCAACTTTACACTCCGTTTTGTCTATATGCTTTGTCCACAACCAAGCTATTTGTAACTTCCTTCCTACAGATATTCAGTACACCTCTCTGCATATAATGACACACTCGCAGGTTTCAATGATATACTGGCCTGTTGGTCTAGTGGTATGATTCTTTCTTCGGGTGCGAGAGGTCTCGGGTTCAACTCCCGGACAGGCCCAATTGCCTATCGCAAATTTGTGCATAACACCACATTCTACTGCAAAGGGTAATAACCAACCAAGTGACAATTGCTGAAAAATATTTTTGCCTGACTTTCTTCGTCACTTGCATTCGCAATGTTGACTTGACATTTCAAGAAATATTATTCAACATACTTGTTATGAATTTTGGAAGAAGGAACAACTTTTTTTTCGTCTGTGCTATCGATATTTCGCATAGGACCATGTATAAGCTGTTGCGTACATATTTTAGACGATTCCTATGGCCTGTTGGTCTAGTGGTATGATTCTCGCTTAGGGTGCGAGAAATCCGGGGTTCAACTCCCGGACAGGCCCAATTACAAATCGCACATTAGTGATAAGTGCTATAATGACAATTGTAGAAATGAATTCTTGACGGTGTTGTTATATCAATTCAATTCGCGGACTTTGCTTGAGAATTTAACAAATCAAATTTACACTCCCTTTTGTCTATATGATTTGTCACATAACCAAGCTATTTGTAACCTCTTTCCTACAGATATTCAGTACAACTTTCTGCATATAATGTCACCCTCGCAGGTTTCAATGATGACATGGCCTGTTGGTCTAGTGGTATGATTCTCGCTTCGGGTGCGAGAGGTCCGGGGTCAACTCCCGGACAGGCCCAATTGTCTATCGCAAATTTGTGCATAACACCACATTCTACTGTAAAGGGTAATAACCAATCAAGTGACAATTGCTGGAAAATATTTTTCTCTGATTTTCTTCGTGACTTGCATTCGCAATGTTGACGTGACATTTCAAGAAATATTATCCAACATTCTTGTTATGAAGTTTTGAAGAAGGAACAACTTTTTTTGTCGTATGCGCTATCGATATTTCGCATAAGACCATGTATAAGCTGTTGCGTACATATGTTAGACGATTCCTATGGCCTGTTGGTCTAGTGGTATTATTCTCGCTTAGGGTGCGAGAGGTCCCGCGTTCAAATCCCGGACAGGCCCAATTACAAATCGCACATTAGTGGTAAGTGCTATAATGACAACTGTAGAAATGAATTTTTGGCGGAGTTGTTGTATCAATTCAATTCGCGGACCTTGCTTGAGAATTTAACAAATCAGCATTACACTCCGTTTTGACTATGTGCGATTTTACACAACAAAGCTGTTTGTAACCTCCTTCCTACAGATATTCAGTACAACTTTCTGCATATAATGTCACACTCGCAGGTTTCAATGATGCCATGGTCTGTTGGTTGGTAATAACGAATCAAGTGACAATTGCTGAAAGATATTTTTCTTTGATTTCCTTCGTGACTTGCATTCGCAAAGTTGACGTGACATTTCAAGAAATATTATTCAACATTCTTGTTATGAAGTTTTGAAAAAGGAACAACTTTTTTTGTCGTCTGTGCTATCGATATTTCGCATAACACCATGTATAAGCTGTTGCGTACATATTTTAGACGATTGCTATGGCCTGTTGGTCTAGTGGTATGATTCTCGCTTAGGGTGCGAGAGGTCCCGGGTTCAACTCCCGGACAGGCCCAATTACAAATCGCACATAAGTGGTAAGTGCTATAACCTACTGTAAAAAATTTACGGTCTATGAAATAAAAATTTTCGAAATGAATTCTTGACGGAGTTGTTCTATCAATTCGATTCGCAAATGTTACTTTACAAATTCACAAATCAACTTTACACTCCGTTTTGTCTATATGCTTTGTCCACAACAAAGCTATTTGTAACCTCTTTCCTACAGATATTCAGTACACCTATCTGCATATAATGACACCCTCGCATGTTTCAATGATATACTGGCCTGTTGGTCTAGTGGTATGATTCTTGCTTCGGGTGCGAGATGTCCCGGGTTCAACTCCCGGACAGGCCTAATTGCCTATCGCAAATTTGTGCATAACACCACATTCTACTGTAAAGGGTAATAACCAATCAAGTGACAATTGCTGAAAAATATTTTTGCCTGACTTCCTTCGTCACTTGCATTCGCAATGTTGACTTGACATTTCAAGAAATATTATTCAACATTCTTGTTATGAAGTTGGGAAGAAGGAACAACTTTTTTTTCGTCTGTGCTATCGATATTTCGCATAGGACCATGTATAAGCTGTTGCGTACATATTTTAGACGATTCCTATGGCCTGTTGGTCTAGTGGTATGATTCTCGCTTAGGGTGCGAGAAATCCGGGGTTCAACTCCCGGACAGGCCCAATTACAAATCGCACATTGGTTGTTATGATGTTTTGAAGAAGGAACAACTTTTTTTGTCGTATGCGCTATCGATATTTCGCATAAGACCATGTATAAGCTGTTGCGTACATATGTTCGACGATTCCAATGGCCTGTTGGTCTAGTGGTATTATTCTCGCTTAGGATGCGAGAAGTCCCGCGCTCAAATCCCGGACAGGCCCAATTACAAATCGCACATTAGTGGTAAGTATTATAATGACAACTGTAGAAATGAATTTTTAGCGGAGTTGTTGTATCAATTCAATTCGCGGACCTTGCTTGAGAATTTAACAAACCAAATTTACACTCCCTTTTTTCTATATGCTTTGTCACATAACCAAGCTATTTGTAACCTCTTTCCTACAGATATTCAGTACAACTTTCTGCATATAATGTCACACTCGCAGGTTTCAATGATGTCATGGCCTGTTGGTCTAGTGGTATGATTCTCGCTTCGGGTGCGAGAGGTCCCGGGTTCAACTCCCGGACAGGACCAATTGCCTATCTCATATTTGTTTATACCACCACATTCTACTGTAAAGGGTAGTAACCAATCAAGTGACAATTGCTGAAAAATATTTTTCTCTGATTTCCTTCGTGACTTGCATTCGCAATGTTGACGTGACATTTCAAGAAATATTACTCAACATTCTTGTTATGAAGTTTTGAAGAAGGAACAACTTTTTGTCGTCGTCTGTGCTATCGATATTTCGCATAAGAACATGCATAAGCTGTTGCGTACATATATTAGACGATTCCTATGGCCTGTTGGTCTAGTGGTATGATTCTCGCTTAGGGTGCGAGAGGTCCCGGGTTCAACTCCCGGACAGGCCCAATTACAAATCGCACATTAGTGGTAAGTGCTATAATGACAATTGTAGAAATGAATTCTTGACGGAGTTGTTGTATCAATTCCATTCGCGGACCCTGCTTGAGAGTTTAACAAATCAACATTACACTCCGTTTTGACTATGTGCGATTTTACACAACAAAGCTGTTTGTAACCTCCTTCCTACAGATATTCAGTACAACTTTCTGCATATAATGTCACACTCGCAGGTTTCAATGATGCCATTGTCTGTTGGTTGGTAATAACCAATCAAGTGACAATTGCTGAAAAATATTTTTCTCTGATTTCCTTCGTGACTTGCATTCGCAATGTTGACGTGACATTTCAAGACATATTATCTAACATTCTTGTTATGAAGTATTGAAGAAGGAACAACATTTTTTGTCGTCTGTGCTATCGATATTTCGCATAACACCATGTATAAGCTGTTGCGTACATATTTTAGACGATTCCTATGGCCTGTTGGTCTAGTGGTATGATTCTCGCTTAGGGTGCGAGAGGTCCCGGGTTCAACTACCGGACAGGCCCAATTACAAATCGCACATAAGTGGTAAGTGCTATAACCTACTGTAAAGAATTTACGGTCTATGAAATGACAATTCTCGAAATGAATTCTTGACGGAGTTGTTCTATAAATTCGATTCGCAAATGTTACTTTACAAATTCACAAATCAACTTTACACTCCGTTTTGTCTATATGCTTTGTCCACAACCAAGCTATTTGTAACCTCTTTCCTACAGATATTCAGTACACCTCTCTGCATATAATGACACACTGGCAGGTTTCAATGATATACTGGCCTGTTGGTCTAGTGATATGATTCTCGCTTCGGGTGCTATAGGTCCCGGGTTCAACTCCCGGACAGGCCCAATTGCGTATCGCAAATTTGTGCATAACACAACATTCTACTGTAAAGGGTAATAACCAATCAAGTGTCAGTTGCTGAAAAATATTTTTGCCTGATGTCCTTCGTGACTTGCATTCGCAATGTTGACTTGACATTTCAAGAAATACTATTCAACATTCTTGTTATGAAGTTTTGAAGAAGGAACAACTTTTTTTTCGTCTGTGCTATCGATATTTCGCATAAGACCACGGATAAGCTGTTGCGTACATATTTTAGACGAATCCTATGGCTTGTTGGTCTAGTGGTATGATTCTGGCTTAGGGTGCGAGCGGTCCAGGGTTCAACTCCCGGACAGGCCCAATTACAAATCGCACATTAGTGGTAAGTATTATAATGACAACTGTAGAAATGAATTTTTGGCGGAGTTGTTGTATCAATTCAATTCGCGGACCTTGCTTGAGAATTTAACAAACCAAATTTACACTCCCTTTTGTCTATATGCTTTGTCACATAACCAAGCTATTTGTAACCTCTTTCCTACAGATATTCAGTACAACTTTCTGCATATAATGTCACACTCGCAGGTTTCGATGACGTCATGGCCTGTTGGTCTAGTGGTATGATTCTCGCTTCGGGAGCGAGAGGTCCCGGGTTCAACTCCCGGACAGGACCAATTGCCTATCTCAAATTTGTGCATACCACCACATTCTACTGTAAAGGGTAGTAACCAATCAAGTGACATTTGCTGAAAAATATTTTTCTCTGATTTCCTTCGTGACTTGCATTCGCAATGTTGACGTGACATTTCAAGAAATATTATTCAACATTCTTGTTATGAAGTTTTGAAGAAGGAACAACTTTTTGTCGTCGTCTGTGCTATCGATATTTCGCATAAGAACATGCATAAGCTGTTGCGTACATATATTAGACGATTCCTATGGCCTGTTGGTCTAGTGGTATGATTCTCGCTTAGGGTGCGAGAGGTCCCGGGTTCAACTCCCGGACAGGCCCAATTACAAATCGCACATTAGTGGTAAGTGCTATAATGACAATTGTAGAACTGAATTCTTGACGGAGTTGTTGTATCAATTCCATTCGCGGACCCTGCTTGAGAATTTAACAAATCAACATTACACTCCGTTTTGACTATGTGCGATTTTACACAACAAAGCTGTTTGTAACCTCCTTCCTACAGATATTCAGTACAACTTTCTGCATATAATGTCACACTCGCAGGTTTCAATGATGCCATTGTCTGTTGGTTGGTAATAACCAATCAAGTGACAATTGCTGAAAAATATTTTTCTCTGATTTCCTTCGTGACTTGCATTCGCAATGTTGACGTGACATTTCAAGACATATTATCCAACATTCTTGTTATGAAGTATTGAAGAAGGAACAACTTTTTTTGTCGTCTGTGCTATCGATATTTCGCATAACACCATGCATAAGCTGTTGCGTACATATTTTAGACGATTCCTATGGCCTGTTGGTCTAGTGGTATGATTCTCGCTTAGGGTGCGAGAGGTCCCGGGTTCAACTCCCGGACAGGCCCAATTACAAATCGCACATAAGTGGTAAGTGCTATAACCTACTGTAAAGAATTTACGGTCTATGAAATGACAATTCTCGAAATGAATTCTTGACGGAGTTGTTCTATAAATTCGATTCGCAAATGTTACTTTACAAATTCACAAATCAACTTTACACTCCGTTTTGTCTATATGCTTTGTCCACAACCAAGCTATTTGTAACCTCTTTCCTACAGATATTCAGTACACCTCTCTGCATATAATGACACACTGGCAGGTTTCAATGATATACTGGCCTGTTGGTCTAGTGATATGATTCTCGCTTCGGGTGCTATAGGTCCCGGGTTCAACTCTCGGACAGGCCCAATTGCGTATCGCAAATTTGTGCATAACACAACATTCTACTGTAAAGGGTAATAACCAATCAAGTGTCAGTTGCTGAAAAATATTTTAGCCTGATGTCCTTCGTGACTTGCATTCGCAATGTTGACTTGACATTTCAAGAAATACTATTCAACATTCTTGTTATGAAGTTTTGAAGAAGGAACAACTTTTTTTTCGTCTGTGCTATCGATATTTCGCATAAGACCACGGATAAGCTGTTGCGTACATATTTTAGACGAATCCTATGGCTTCTTGGTCTAGTGGTATGATTCTGGCTTAGGGTGCGAGCGGTCCAGGGTTCAACTCTCGGATAGGCCCAATTACAAATCGAACATTAGTGGTAACTGCTATAATTACAATTCCCGAAATGAATTATTGACAGAGTTGTTGTATCAATTCCATTCACGGACCTTGCTTAGGAATTTACCAAATCAACTTTACACTCCGTTTTGTCTATGTGCGATTTTACACAACAAAGCTGTTTGTAACATCTTTCCTACAGATATTCAGTTCAACTTTCTGCATATAATGTCACACTCGCAGGTTTCAATGATGACATGGCCTGTTGCTCTAGTGGTATGATTCTCGCTTCAGGTGCGAGAGGTCCGGGGTCAACTCCCGGACAGGCCCAATTGTCTATCGCAAATTTGTGCATAACACCACATTCTACTGTAAAGGGCAAAACCAATCAGGTGACAATTGCTGAAAAATATTTTTCTCCGATTTTCTTCGTGACTTGCATTCGCAATGTTGATTTGACATTTCAAGAAATATTATCCAACATTCTTGTTATGAAGTTTTGAAGAAGGAACAACCTTTTTTGTCGTATGCGCTATCGATATTTCGCATAAGACCATGTATAAGCTGTTGCGTACATATTTTAGACGATTCCTATGGCCTGTTGGTCTAGTGGTATGATTCTCGCTTAGGGTGCGAGAAATCCGGGGTTCAACTCCCGGACAGGCCCAATTACAAATCGCACATTGGTGATAAGTGCTATAATGACAATTGTAGAAATGAATTCTTGACGGTGTTGTTATATCAATTCAAATCGCGGACCTTGCTTGAGAATTTAACAAATCAAATTTACACTCCCTTTTGTCTATATGATTTGTCACATAACCAAGCTATTTGTAACCTCTTTCCTACAGATATTCAGTTCAACTTTCTGCATATAATGTCACACTCGCAGGTTTCAATGATGACATGGCCTGTTGCTCTAGTGGTATGATTCTCGCTTCAGGTGCGAGAGGTCCGGGGTCAACTCCCGGACAGGTCCAATTGTCAATCGCAAATTTGTGCATAACACCACATTCTACTGTAAAGGGTAAAACCAATTAGGTGACAATTGCTGAAAAATATTTTTCTCCGATTTTCTTCGTCACTTGCATTCGCAATGTTGACGTGACATTTCAAGAAATATTATCCAACATTCTTGTTATGATTTTTTGAAGAAGGAACAACTTTTTTTGTCGTATGCGCTATCGATATTTCGCATAAGACCATGTATAAGCTGTTGCGTACATATGTTAGACGATTCCAATGGCCTGTTGGTCTAGTGGTATTATTCTCGCTTAGGATGCGAGAAGTCCCGCGTTCAAATCCCGGACAGGCCCAATTACAAATCGCACATTAGTGGTAAGTATTATAATGACAACTGTAGAAATGAATTTTTGGCGGAATTGTTGTATCAATTCAATTCGCGGACCTTGCTTGAGAATTTAACAAACCAAATTTACACTCCCTTTTGTCTATATGCTTTGTCACATAACCAAGCTATTTGTAACCTCTTTCCTACAGATATTCAGTACAACTTTCTGCATATAATGTCACACTCGCAGGTTTCAATGACGTCATGGCCTGTTGGTCTAGTGGTATGATTCTCGCTTCGGGAGCGAGAGGTCCCGGGTTCAACTCCCGGACAGGATCAATAGCCTATCTCAAATTTGTGCATACCACCACATTCTACTGTAAAGGGTAGTAACCAATCAAGTGACAATTGCTGAAAAATATTTTTCACCGATTTCCTTCGTGACTTGCATTCGCAATGTTGACGTGACATTTCAAGAAATATTATTCAACATTCTTGTTATGAAGTTTTGAAGAAGGAACAACTTTTTGTCGTCGTCTGTGCTATCGATATTTCGCATAAGAACATGCATAAGCTGTTGCGTACATATATTAGACGATTCCTATGGCCTGTTGATCTAGTGGTATGATTCTCGTTTAGGGTGCGAGAGGTCCCGGGTTCAACTCCCGGACAGGCCCAATTACAAATCGCACATTAGTGGTAAGTGCTATAATGACAATTGTAGAAATGAATTCTTGACGGAGTTGTTGTATCAATTCCATTCGCGGACCCTGCTTGAGAATTTAACAAATCAACATTACACTCCGTTTTGACTATGTGCGATTTTACACAACAAAGCTGTTTGTAACCTCCTTCCTACAGATATTCAGTACAACTTTCTGCATATAATGTCACACTCGCAGGTTTCAATGATGCCATTGTCTGTTGGTTGGTAATAACCAATCAAGTGTCAATTGCTGAAAAATATTTTTCTCTGATTTCCTTCGTGACTTGCATTCGCAATGTTGACGTGACATTTCAAGACATATTATCCAACATTCTTGTTATGAAGTATTGAAGAAGGAACAACTTTTTTTGTCGTCTGTGCTATCGATATTTCGCATAACACCATGTATAAGCTGTTGCGTACATATTTTAGACGATTCCTATGGCCTGTTGGTCTAGTGGTATGATTCTCGCTTAGGGTGCGAGAGGTCCCGGGTTCAACTCCCGGACAGGCCCAATTACAAATCGCACATAAGTGGTAAGTGCTATAACCTACTGTAAAGAATTTACGGTCTATGAAATGACAATTCTCGAAATGAATTTTTGACGGAGTTGTTCTATAAATTCGATTCGCAAATGTTACTTTACAAGTTCACAAATCAACTTTACACTCCGTTTTGTCTATATGCTTTGTCCACAACCAAGCTATTTGTAACCTCTTTCCTACAGATATTCAGTACACCTTTCTGCATATAATGACACACTGGCAGGTTTCAATGATATACTGGCCTGTTGGTCTAGTGATATGATTCTCCCTTCGGGTGCTATAGGTCCCGGGTTCAACTCCCGGACAGGCCCAATTGCGTATCGCAAACTTGTGCATAACACAACATTCTACTGTAAAGGGTAATAACCAATCAAGTGTCAGTTGCTGAAAAATATTTTTGCCTGATGTCCTTCGTGACTTGCATTCGCAATGTTGACTTGACATTTCAAGAAATACTATTCAACATTCTTGTTATGAAGTTTTGAAGAAGGAACAACTTTTTTTGCGTCTGTGCTATCGATATTTCGCATAAGACCATGTATAAGCTGTTGCCTACAAATTTTAGACGATTCCTATGGCTTGTTGGTCTAGTGGTATGATTCTGGCGTAGGGTGCGAGATGTTCCGGGTTCAACTCCTGGATAGGCCCAATTACAAATCGAACATTAGTGGTAACTGCTATAATTACAATTCCCGAAATGAATTATTGACGGAGTTTTTGTATCAATTCCATTCACGGACCTTGCTTGGGAATTTAACAAATTAACTTTACACTCCGTTTTGTCTATGTGCGATTTTACACAACAAAGCTGTTTGTAACATCTTTTCAAAAGATATTCAGTACACCTCTTTGCATTTAATGACACACTCGCAGGATTCAATGATATACTGGACTGTTGGACTAGCAGTATGATTCTTGCTTCGGGTGCGAGCGTCCCGGGTTCAACTCCCGGACAGGCCCAATTGCCTATCGCAAATTTGTGCATAACACCACGTTCTACTGTAAAGGGTAATAACCAATCAAGTGACAATTGCTGAAAAATATATTTGCCTGATTTCCTTAGTCACTTGCATTCGCAATGTTGACTTGACATTTCAAGAAATATTATTCAACATTCTTGTTATGAAGTTTCGAAGAAAGAACAACTTTTTTTGCATCTGTGCTATCGATATTTCGCATAGGACCATGTATAAGCTGTTGCGTACATATTTTAGGCGATTCCTATGGCCTGTTGTTCTAGTGGTATGATTCTCGCTTAGGGTGCGAGAGGTCCCGGGTTCAACTCCCGGACAGGCCCAATTACAAATCGCCCATTAGTGGTAAGTGCTGTACTGACAACAGTAGAAATGAATTTTTGGCGGAGTTGTTGTATCAATTCAATTGCGGACCTTGCTTGAAAATTTAACAAACCAAATTTACACTCCCATTTGTCTATATGCTTGTCACATAACCAAGCTATTTTTAACCTCTTTCCTACAGATATTCAGTTAAACGCTCTGCATATAATGTCACACTCGCACGTTTCAATGATGTCATGGTCTGTTGGTCTAGTGATATGTTTCTTGCTTCGGGTGCGAGAGGTCCCGGGTTCAACTGCCGGACAGGCCCAATTGTCTATCGCAAATTTGTGCATAACGCCTCATTCTATTGTAAAGGATAATAAGCAATCAAGTGACAATTGCTGAAAATTATTTTTGGCTGAGCTGTTGCGTGACTTGGATTTGCAAAGTTGACTTGACATTTCAAGAAATAATATTCAACATTTATGTTATGAATGTTTTGAAGAAGGAACAACTTTTTTGTCTTCTGTGTTATGGATATTTCTCATAAGACCATGTATAAGCTGTTGCGTACATATTTTACACGATTCCTATGTCCTGTTGGTCTAGTGGTATGATTCTCGCTTAAGGTGCGAGAGATCCCGGGTTCAACTCCCGGACAGGCCCAATTACAAATCGCACATTAGTGGTAAGTCCTATAATGACAATTGTAGAAATGAATTTTTGGCGGAGTTGTTGTATCAATTCAATTCGCGGACCTTGCTTGAAAATTTAACAAACCAAATTTACACTCCCTTTTGTCTATATGCTTGTCACATAACCAAGCTATTTGTAACCTCTTTCCTACAGATATTCAGTACAACGCTCTGCACATAATGTCACACTCGCACGTTTCAATGATGTCATGGTCTGTTGGTCTAGTGGTATGTTTCTTGCTTCGGGTGCGAGAGGTCCCGGGTTCAACTGCCAGACAGGCCCAATTGCTTATCGCAAATTTGTGCATAACACCACATTCTATTGTAAAGGGTAATAACCAATCAACTGACAATTGCTGAAAAATATTTTTGCCTGATCTTCTTCGTGACTTGCATTCGCAATGCTGACTTGACATTTAAGGAAATATTATTCAACATTCTTGTTATGAAGTCTCGAAGAAGGAACAACTTTTTTTTCGTCTTTGCTATCGATATTTCCCATAAGACCATGTATAAGTTGTTGCGCACATATTTTAGACGGTTCCTATGGTTTGTTGGTCTAGTGGTATGATTCTCGCTTAGGGTGCGAGAGGTCCCGGATTCAACTCCCGGACAGGCCCGATTACAAGTCGCACGATTGTGGTAAGTGCTATAATGACAATTGTAGAAATGAATTCTTGACGGAGTTGTTGTATGAATTCAATTCGCGGACCTTGCTTGAGAATTTAACAAATCAAATTTACACTCCCTTTTGTCTATATGCTTTGTCACATAACCAAGCTATTTGTAACCTCTTTCCTACAGATATTCAGTACAACTTTCTGCATATAATGTCACACTCGCAGGTTTCCATGATGTCTTGGCCTGTTTGTCTAGTGGTATGATTCTCGCGTTGGGTGCGAGAGGTCCCGGGTTCAACTCCCGGACAGGCCCAATTGGATATCGCAAATTTGTGCATAACACCACATTCTACTGTAAAGGGTAGTACCCAATCAAGTGACAATTGCTGAAAAATATTTTTCTCTGATTTCCTTCGTGACTTGCATTCGCAATGTTGACGTAACATTTCTAGAAATATTATCCAACATTCTTGTTATGAAGTTTTGAAGAAGGAACAACTTTTTTTGTCGTCTGTGCTATCGATATTTCGCATAAGACCATGTATAAGCTGTTGCGTACATATGTTAGACGATTCCTATGGCCTGTTGGTCTAGTGGTATGATTCTCGCTTAGGGTGTGAGAGGTCCCGGGTTCAACTCCCGGACAGGCTCAGTTACAAATCGCACATTAGTGTTAAGTGCTATAATGACAATTGTAGAAATGAATTCTTGACGGAGTTGTTGTATCAATTCCATTCGCGGACCCTGCTTGAGAATTTAACAAATCAACTTTACACTCCGTTTTGACTATGTGCGATTTTACACAACAAAACTGTTTGTAACCTCCTTCCTACAGATATTCAGTACAACGTTCTGCATATAATAGCACACTCGCAGGTTTCAAGGATATCATGGCCTGTTGGTCTAGTGGTATGTTTCTTGCTTCGGGTGCGACAGGTCCCGGGTTCAACTGCCGGACAAGCCCAATTGTCCATCGCAAATTTGTGCATAACGCCTCATTCTATTGTGAAGGGTAATAACCAATCAAGTGACAATTGCTGAAAAATACTTTTCTCTGATTACCCTCGTGACTTGCATTCGCAATGTTGACGTGACATTTCAAGAAATATTATCCAACATTCTTGTCATGAAGTTTTGAAGAAGGAACAACCTTTTTTTTCGTCTGTGCTATCGATATTTCGCATAAGACCATGTATAAGCTGTTGTTTACATATTTTAGACGTTTCCTATGGCATGTTGGTCTAGTGGTATGATTCTCGGTTAGGGTGCGAGAGGTCCCGGGTTCAACTCCCGGACAGGCCCAATTACAAATCGAACATTAGTGGTAAGTGCTATAATTACAATTCCCGAAATGAATTATTGACGGTGTTGTGGTATCAATTCCATTCACGGACCTTGCTTGGGAATTTAACAAATCAGCTTTACACTCCGTTTTGTCTATTTGCTTTGTCCACAACCAAGCTATTTGTAACATCTTTCCTACAGATATTCAGTACACCTCTCTGCATATAATGACATACTCGCAGGTTTCAATGAAGACATGGCCTGTTGGTCTAGTGGTATGATTCTCACTTCGGGTGCGAGAGGTCCCGGGTTCAACTCCCGGACAGGCCCAATTGCCTATCGCAAATTTGTGCATAACACCACATTCTGCTGTAAAGGGTAATAACGAATCAAGTGAGAATTGCTGAAAAATATTTTTCCTGATTTCCTTCGTGACTTGCATTCGCAATGTTGACTTGACATTCCAAGAAATATTATTCAACATTCTTGTTATGAAGTTTCGAAGAAGGAACAACTTTTTTTTCGTCTGTGCTATCGATGTTTCGCATGAGACCATGTATAAGCTGTTGCGTACATATTTTAGACGATTCTTATGGCCTGTTGGTGTAGTGGTATGATTCTGGCTTAGGGTGCGAGAGGTCCCGGGTTCAACTCCCGGACAGGTCCAATTACAAATCGCACATTACTGCTAAGTGCTATAATGACAATTGTAGAAATGAATTCTTGACGGAGTTGTTGTATCATTTCAATACGCGGATCTTGCTTGAGAATTTAACAAATCAAATTTACACTCACTTTTTCTGTATGCTTTGTCACATAACCAAGCTATTTGTAACATCTTTCCTACAGATATTCAGTACACCTCTCTGCATATAATGACATACTCGCAGGTTTCAATGATGACATGGCCTGTTGGTCTAGTGGTATGATTCTCACTTCGGGTGCGAGAGGTCCCGGGTTCAACTCCCGGACAGGCCCAATTACAAATCGCACATTAGTGGTAATTTCTATAATGACAATTGTAGAAAAGAATTCTTGACAGAGTTGTTGCATCAATTCCATTCGGGGACCTTGCTTGAAAATTTAACAAATCATCGTTACACTCCGTTTTGTCTATATGCGATTTTACACAACAAAGCTGTTTGTAACCTCCTTCCTACAGATATTCAGTACAACGCTCTGCATATAATGGCACACTCGCAGGTTTCAAGGATATCATGGCCTGTTGGTCTAGTGGTATGTTTCTTGCCCAATTACAAATCGCACACTAGTGATAAGTGCTATAACCTACTGTAAAGAATTTAAGGTCTATGAAATGTTAATTCCCGAAATAAATTGTTGACGGAGTTGTTTTATCAATTCGATTCGCAAATGTTACTTTACAATTTCACAAATCAACTTTACATTCCGTTTTGTCTATATGCTTTGTCCACAACCAAGCTATTTTTAACCTTCTTCGTACAGATATTCAGTACAACGCTCCGCATATAATGGCACACTCGCATGTTTCAAGGATATCATGGGCTGTTGGTCTAGTGGTATGATTCTTGCTTCGGGTGCGAGAGGTCCCGGGTTCAACTTCCGGACAGGCCCAATTGCCTATCGCAAATTTGTGCATAACACCACATTATATTTTAAAGGGTAATAACCAATCACCTGACAATTGCTGAAAAATATTTTTGGCTGAGTTACTGCGTGACTTGGATTAGCAAGGTTCACTTGACATTCCAAGAAATAATATTCAACATTCATGTTATGAATGTTTTGAAGAAGGAACAACTTTTTTTGTCTTCTGTGTTATGGATATTTCTCATAAGACTATGTATAAGCTGATGCATACATATTTTATACGATTCCTATGAGCTGTTGGTCTAGTGGTATGATTGTCGCTTAGGGTGCGAGAGGTCCCGGGTTCAACTCCCGGACAGGCCCAATTACAAATCGCACATTAGTGGTAAGTGCTATAATGACAATTGTAGAAATGAATTCTTGACGGAGTTGTTGTATCAATTCCATTCGGGGACCTTGCTTGAGAATTTAACAAATCAACGTTACACTCCGTTTTGTTTATATGCGATTTTACACAACAAAGCTGTTTGTAACCTCCTTCCTACAGATATTCAGTACAACGCTCTGCATATAATGGCACACTCGCAGGTTTCAAGAATATCATGGCCTGTTGGTCTAGTGGTATGTTTCTTGCTTCGGGTGCGAGAGGTCCCGGGTTCAACTGCGGACAGGCCCAATTGCCTATCGCAATATTGTGCATAACACCACATTCTATTGTAAAGGGTAATAACCAATCAACTGACAATTGCTGAAAAATATTTTTGGCTCAGTTACTTCGTGACTTGGATTCGAAATGTTGACTTGACGTTCCAAGAAATATTCTTCAACATTCTTGTTATGAATGTTTTGAAAAAGAAACAACTTTTTTGTCGTCTGTGTTATGGATATTTCTCATTAGACCATGTATAAGCTGTTGCGTACATATTTTAGACGATTCCAATGGGCTGTTGGGCTAGTGGTATGATTCACTCTTAGGGTGCGAGAGGTCCCGGGTTCAACTCCCGGACAGGCCAAATTACAAATCGCATGTTAGTGATAAGTGCTATAACCTACTGTAAAGAATTTACGGTCTATGAAATGTTAATTCCCAAAATAGATTCTTGACGGAGTTGTTTTATCACTTCGATTAGCAAATGTTACTTTACAATTTCACAAATCAACTTTACATTCCGTCTTTTCTATATGCTTTGTCCACAACCAAGCTATTTTTAACCATCTTCGTACAGATATTCAGTACAACGCTCTGCATATAATGGCACACTCGCATGTTTCAAGGATATCATGGGCTGTTGGTCTAGTGGTATGATTCTTGCTTCGGGTGCGAGAGGTCCCGGGTTCAACTGCCGGACAGGCCCAATTGCCTATCGCAAATTTGTGCATAACACCACATTATAATTCAAAGGGTAATAACCAATCACCTGACAATTGCTGAAAAATATTTTTGGCTGAATTACTTCGTGACTTGGATTCGCAAGGTTCACTTGACATTCCAAGAAATAATATTCAACATTCATGTTATGAATGTTTTGAAGAAGGAACAACTTCTTTTGTCTTCTGTGTTATGGATATTTCTCATAAGACCATGTATAAGCTGATGCATACATATTTTAGACGATTCCTATGGGCTGTTGGTCTAGTGGTATGATTCTCGCTTAGGGTGCGAGAGGTCCCGGGTTCAACTCCCAGACAGGCCCAATTACAAATCGCACATTAGTGGTAAGTGCTATAATGACAATTGTAGAAATGAATTCTTGACGGAGTTGTTGTATCAATTCCATTCGGGGACCTTGCTTGAGAATTTAACAAATCAACGTTACACTCCGTTTTGTGTATATGTGATTTTACACAACAAAGCTGTTTGTAACCTCCTTCCTGCAGATATTCAGTACAACGCTCTGCATATAATGGCACACTCGCAGGTTTCAAGGATATCATGGCCTGTTGTTCTAGTGGTATGTTTCTTGCTTCGGGTGCGAGAGGTCCCTGGTTCAACTGCCGGACAGGCCCAATTGCCCATCGCAAATTTGTGCATAACACTACATTCTATTGTAAAGGGTAATAACCAATCAACTGGCAATTGTTGAAAAATATTTTTGGCTCAGTTACTTCGTGACTTGGATTCTAAATGTTGACTTGACGTTCCAAGAAATATTCTTCAACATTCTTGTTATGAATGTTTTGAAAAAGAAACAACTTTTTTGTCGTCTGTGTTATGGATATTTCTCATAAGACCATGTATAAGCTGTTGCGCACATATTTTAGACGATTCCTATGGGTTGTTGGTCTAGTGGTATGATTTTCTCTTAGGGTGCGAGAGGTCCCGGGTTCAACTCCCGGACAGGCCCAATTACAAATCGCACATTAGTGATAAGTGCTATAACCTACTGTAAAGAATTTACGGTCTATGAAATGTTTATTCCCGAAATAAATTCTTGACGGAGTTGTTTTATCAATTCGATTTGCAAATGTTACTTTACAATTTCACAAATCAACTTTACACCCGGTTTTGTCTATATGCTTTGTCCTCAACCAAGCTATTTTTAACCTTCTTCGTACATATATTCAGTACAACGCTCTGCATATAATGGCACAGTCGCATGTTTCAAGGATATCATGGCCTGTTGGTCTAGTGGTATGATTCTCGCTTTGGGTGCGAGAGTTTCCGAGTTCAACTCCCGGAAAGGCCCAATTGGCTATCGCAAATTTGTGCATAACACCACATTCTATTGTAAAGGGTAATAACCAATCAAGTGACAATTGCTGAAAATTATTTTTGGCTCAGCTGTTTCGTGACTTCAATGTCCAAAGTTGACTTGACATTTCAAGAAATAATATTCAACATTCATGTTATGAATGTTTTGAAGAAGGAACAACTTTTTTTTTCTTCTGTGTTATGGTTATTTCTGATAAGACCATGTATAAGCTGATGCATAAATATTTTAGACGATTCCTATGGCCTGTTGGTCTAGTGGTATGATTCTCGCTTAGGGTGCGAGAGGTCCCGGGTTCAACTCCCGGACAGGCCCAATTACAAAGCGCACATTAGTGGTAAGTGCTATAATGTCAATTGTAGAAATGAATTCTTGACGGAGTTGTTGTATCAATTCCATTCGGGGACCTTGCTTGAAAATTTAACAAATCATCGTTACACTCCGTTTTGTCTATATGCGATTTTAGACAACAAAGCTGTTTGTAACCTCCTTCCTACAGATATTCAGTACAACGCTCTGCATATAATGGCACACTCGCAGGTTTCAAGGATATCATGGCCTGTTGGTCTAGTGGTATGTTTCTTGCTTCGGGTGCAAGAGGTCCCGGGTTCAACTGCCGGACAGGCCCAATTGCCTATCGCAAATTTGTGCATAACACCACATTCTATTGTAAAGGGTAATAACCAATCAACTGACAATTGCTGAAAAATATTTTTGGCTCAGTTACTTCGTGACTTGGATTCGAAATGTTGACTTGACGTTCCAAGAAATATTCTTCAACATTCTTGTTATGAATGATTTGAAAAAGAAACAACTTTTTTGTCGTCTGTGTTATGGATATTTCTCATTAGACCATGTATAAGCTGTTGCGTACATATTTTAGACGATTCCAATGGGCTGTTGGTCTAGTGGTATGATTCACTCTTAGGGTGCGTGAGGTCCCGGGTTCAACTCCCGGACAGGCCCAATTACAAATTGCACATTAGTGATAAGTGCTATAACCTACTGTAAAGAATTTACGGTCTATGAAATGTTAATTCCCAAAATAAATTCTTGACGGAGTTATTTTATCAATTCGATTCGCAAATGTTACTTTACAATTTCACAAATCAACTTTACATTCCGTTTTGTCTATATGCTTTGTCCACAACCAAGCTATTTTTAACCATCTTCGTACAGATATTCAGTACAACGCTCTGCATATAATGGCACACTCGCATATTTCAAGGATATCATGGGCTGTTGGTCTAGTGGTATGATTCTTGCTTCGGGTGCGAGAGGTCCTGGGTTCAACTGCCGGACAGGCCCAATTGCCTATCGCAAATTTGTGCATAACACCACATTATATTTTAAAGGGTAATAACCAATCACCTGACAATTGCTGAAAAATATTTTTGGCTGAATTACTTCGTGATTTGGATTCGCAAGGTTCACTTGACATTCCAAGAAATATTCTTCAACATTCTTGTTATGAATGTTTTGAAACTTTTTTGTCGTCTGTGTCATGGATATTTCTCATAAGACCATGTATAAGCTGTTGCGTACATATTTTAGACGATTCCTATGGGATGTTGGTCTAGTGGTATGATTCTCTCTTAGGGTGCGAGAGGTCCCGGGTTCAACTCCCGGACAGGCCCAATTACAAATCGCACATTAGTGATAAGTGCTATAACCTACTGAAAAGAATTTACGGTCTATGAAATGTTAATTCCCGATTAAATTCTTGACGGAGTTGTTTTATCAATTCGATTCGCAAATGTTACTTTACAATTTCACAAATCAACTTTACACCCCGTTTTGTCTATATGCTTTGTCCTCAACCAAGCTATTTTTAACCTTCTTCGTACATATATTCAGTACAACGCTCTGCATATAATGGCACACTCGCATGTTTCAAGGATATCATGGCCTGTTGGTCTAGTGGTATGATTCTCGCTTTGGGTGCGAGAGTTTCCGAGTTCAACTCCCGGACAGGCCCAATTGCCTATCGCAAATTTGTGCATAACACCTCATTCTACTGTAAAGGGTAATAACCAATCAAGTGATAATTGCTGAAAAATATTTTTCTCTGATTTTCTTCGTGACTTGCATTCGCAATGTTGACGTGACATTTCAAGAAATATTATCCAACATTCTTGTTATGAAGTTTTGAAGAAGGAACAACTTTTTTTGTCGTCTGTGCTATCGATATTTCGCATAAGACCATGTACAAGCTGTTGCGTACATATGTTAGAAGATTCCTATGGCCTGTTGGTCTAGTGGTATGATTCTCGCTTAGGGTGCGAGAGGTCGCGGGTTCACCTCCCGGACAGGTCCAATTACAAATCACACATTAGTGGTAATTGCTATAATGACAATTGTAGAAATGAATTCTTGACGGAGTTGTTGTATCAATTCCATTCGCAGACCCTGATTGAGAATTTAACAAATCAACTTTACACTCACGATATTACACAACAAAGCTGTTTGTAACCTCCTTCCTACAGATATTCAGTACAACGCTCTGCATATAATGGCACACTCGCAGGTTTCAAGGATATCATGGCCTGTTGGTCTAGTGGTATGTTTGTTGCTTCGGGTGCGAGAGGTTCCGGGTTCAACTGCCGGACAGGCCCAATTGGCTATCGCAAATTTGTGCATAACACCACATTCTATTGTAAAGGGTAATAACCAATCAAGTGACAATTGCTGAAAATTATTTTTGACTCAGCTGTTTCGTGACTTGAATGTGCAAAGTTGACTTGACATTTCAAGAAATAATATTCAACATTCATGTTATGAATGTTTTGAAAAAGGAACAACTTTTTTTGTCTTCTGTGTTATGGTTATTTCTGATAAGACCATGTATAAGCTGATGCATACATATTTTAGACGATTCCTATGGCCTGTTGGTCTAGTGGTATGATTCTCGCTTAGGGTGCGAGAGGTCCCGGGTTCAACTCCCGGACAGGCCCAATTACAAAGCGAACATTAGTGGTAAGTGCTATAATGACAATTGAAGAAATGAATTCTTGACGGAGTTGTTGTATCAATTCCATTCGGGGACCTTGCTTGAAAAATTAACAAATCATCGTTACACTCCGTTTTGTCTATATGCGATTTTAGACAACTAAGCTGTTTGTAACCTCCTTCCTACAGATATTCAGTACAACGCTCTGCATATAATGGCACACTAGACCACTAGACCAACATGGGTTGTTGGTCTAGTGGTATGATTCTTGCTTCGGGTGCGAGAAGTCCCGGGTTCAACTGCCGGACAGTCCCAATTGCCTATCGCAAATTTGTGCAATACACCACATTCTACTGTAAAGGGTAATAAGCAATCAAGTGACAGTTGCTGAAAAATATTTTTCTCTGATTTCCTTCGTGACTTGGATTCGCAATGTTGACGTGACATTTCAAGAAATATTATCCAACATTCTTGTTATGTAGTTTGAAGAAGGAACAACTTTTTTTGTCGTCTGTGCTATCGATATTTCGCATAAGACCATGTATAACCTGATGCACACTTATTTTAGACGATTCCTATGGCCTGTTGGTCTAGTCGTATGATTATCTCTTAGGGTGCGAGAGGTCCCGGGTTCAACTCCCGGACAGGCCCAATTACAAATCGCACATTAGTGATAAGTGCTATAACCTACTGTAAAGAATTTACGGTCTATGAAATGTTAATTCCCGAAATAAATTCTTGACGGAGTTCTTTTATCAATTCGATTCGCAAATGTTACTTTACAATTTCACAAATCAACTTTACACTCCCTTTTGTCTATATGCTTTGTCCACAACCAAGCTATTTTTAACCTTCTTCGTACAGATATTCAGTACAACGCTCTGCATATAATGGCACACTCGCATGTTTCAAGGATATCATGGGCTGTTGGTCTAGTGGTATGATTCTTGCTTCGGGTGCGAGAAGTCCCGGGTTCAACTGCCAGACAGGCCCAATTGCCTATCGCAAATTTGTGCATAACACCACATTATATTTTAAAGGGTAATAACCAATCACCTGACAATTGCTGAAAAATATTTTTGGCTGAGTTACTTCGTGACTTGGATTAGCAAGGTTCACTTGAAATTCCAAGAAATATTCTTCAACATTCTTGTTATGAAAGTGTTGAAGAAGGAACAACTTTTTTTGTCGTCTGTGCTATCGATATTTCGCATAAGACCATGTATAAGCTGTTGCGTACATATTTTAGACGATTCCTATGGCCTGTTGGTCCAGTCGTATGATTATCTCTTAGGGTGCGAGAGGACCCTGGTTCAACTCCCGGACAGGCCCAATTACAAATCGCACATTAGTGGTAAGTGCTATAATGACAACTGTAGAAATGAATTTTTGGCGGAGTTGTTGTATCAATTCAATTCGCGGACCTTGCTTGAGAATTTAGTAAACCAAATTTGCACTCCCTTTTGTCTATATGCTTTGTCACATAACCAAGCTATTTGTAACCTCTTTCCTATATATATTCAGTACAACTTTCTGCATATAATGTCACACTCGCAGGTTTCAATGATGCCATGGCCTGTTGGTTGGTAATTACCAATCAAGTGACAATTGCTGAAAAATATTTTTCTCTGATTTCCTTCGTGACTTGCATACGCAATGTTCACGTGACATTTCAAGAAATACTATCCAACATTCTTGTTATGATGTTTTGAAGAAGGAACAACTTTTTTTGTCGTCTGTGCTATCGATATTTCGCATAAGACCATGTATAAGGTGTTGCGTACATATGTTATACGATTCCTATGGCCTGTTGGTCTAGTGGTATGAGGTCCTGGGTTCAACTCCCGGACAGGCCCAATTACAAATCGCACAAAAGTGGTAAGTTCTATAACCTAATGTAAAGAATTTACGGTCTATGAAATGACAATTCTCGAAATGAATTCTTTACGGAGGTGTTTTATCAATTCGATTCGCAAATGTTACTTTACAATTTCACAAATCAACTTTACACTCCGTTTTGTCTATGTGCGATTTTACACAACAAAGCTGTTTGTAACATCTTTCCTACAGATATTCAGTACACCTCTCTGCATTTAATGACACACTCGCAGTTTCAATGATGTACTGGCCTGTTGGTCTAGTGGTATGATTCTTGCTTCGGGTGCGAGAGGTCCCGGGTTCAACTACCGGTCAGGCCCAATTGCCTTTCGCAAATTTGTGCATAACACTACATTCTACTCTAAAGGGTAGTAACCAATCAAGTGACAATTGCTGAAAAATATTTTTCTCTGATTTCCTTCGTGACTTGCATACGCAATGTTCACGTGACATTTCAAGAAATATTATCCAACATTCTTGTTATGAAGTTTTCAAGAAGGAACAACTTTTTTTGTCGTCTGTGCTATCGATATTTCGCATAACGCCATGTATAAGTTGTTGCGTACATATGTTAGACGATTCCTATAGCCTGTTGGTCTAGTGGTATGATTCTCGCTTAGGGTGCGAGAGGTCCCGGGTTCAACTCCCTGACAGGCCCAATTACAAATCGAACATTAGTTGTAACTCCTATAACCTACTGTATAGAATTTAAGGTCTATGAAATGACAATTCTCGAAATGAATTCTTGACGGAGTTGTTTTATCAATTCGATTCGCAAATTTTACTTTACATTTTCACAAATCAACTTTACACTCCGTTTTGTCTATTTGCTTTGTCCACAACCAAGCTATTTGTAACCTCTTTCCTACAGATATTCAGTACACCTCTCTGCATATAATGACACACTCAGAGGTTTCAATGTTCCCCTGGCCTGTTGGTCTAGTGGTATGATTCTCGCTTCGGGTGCGAGAGGTCCCGGGTTCAACTCCCGGACAGTCCCAATTGCCTATCGCAAATTTGTGCATAACACCACATTCTAATGTAAAGGGTAATAACCAATCAAGTGACAATTGCTGAAAAATATTTTTGCCTGATTTCATTCGTCACTTGCATTCGCAATGTTGACTTGACATTTCAAGAAATATTATTCAACATTCTTGTTATGAAGTTTGGAAGAAAGAACAACTTTTTTTTCGTCTGTGCTATCGATATTTCGCATAGGACCATGTATAAGCTGTTGCGTTCATATTATAGACGATTCCTATGGCCTGTTGGTCAAGTGGTATGACAGTCTCTTAGGGTGCGAGAGGTCCCGGGTTCAACTCCCGCACAGGCCCAATTACAAATCGCACATTAGTGGTAAGTGCTATAATGACAACTGTAGAAATGATTTTTTGGCGGAGTTGTTGTATCAATTCAATTCGCGGACCTTGCTTGAGAATTTAACAAACCAAATTTACACTCCCTTTTGTCTATATGCTTTGTCACATAACCAAGCTATTTGTAACCTCTTTCCTACAGATATTCAGTACAACTTTCTGCATATAATGTCACACTCGCAGGTTTCAATGATTTCATGGCCTGTTGGTCTAGTGGTGTGATTCTCGCTTCGGGTGCGAGAGGTCCCGGGTTCAACTCCCGGACAGGCCCAATTGCCTATCGCAAATTTGTGCATAACACCACATTCTACTGTAAAGGGTAGTGACCAATCAAGTGACAATTGCTGAAAAATATTTTTCTCTGATTTCCTTCGTGACTTGCATTCGCAATGTTGACGTGACATTTCAAGAAATATTATCCAACATTCTTGTTATGAAGTTTTGAAGAAGGAACAACTTTTTTTGTCGCCGTGTAATCGATATTTCGCATAAGACCATGTATAAGTGGTTGCGTACATATGTTAGACGTTTCCGATGGCCTGTTGGTCTAGTGGTATGATTCTCGTTTAGGGTGCGAGAGGTCCCGAGTTCAATTCCCGGACAGACCCAATTACAAATCGCACATTAGTGTTAAGTGCTATAATGACAATTGTAGAAATGAATTCTTGACGGAGTTGTTGTATCAATTCCATTCGCGGACCCTGCTTGAGAATTTAACAAATCAACTTTACACTCCGTGTTGACTATGTGCGATTTTACACAACAAAGCTGTTTGTAACCTCCCTCCTACAGATATTCAGTACAGCTCTCTGCATATAATGAAACACTCGCAGGTTTCAATGATATACTGGCCTGTTGGTCTAGTGGTATGATTCTCGCTTCGGGTGCGACAGGTCCCGGGTTCAACTCCCGGACAGGCCCAATTGCCTATCGCAAATTTGTGCATAACTCCACATTCTACTGTAAAGGGTAATAACCAATAAATTGTCAATTGCTGAAAAACATTTTTGCCTGATTTCCTTCGTGACTTGCATTCGCAATGTTGATGTGACATTACAAGAAATATTATTCAACATTCTTGTTATGAAGTTTTGAAGGAACAACTTTTTTTGTCGTCTGTGCTATCGATATTTCGCATAACACCATGTATAAGCTGTTGCGTACATATTTTAAACGATTCCTATGGCCTGTTGGACTAGTGGTATGAGGTCCCGGGTTCAAGTCCCGGACAGGCCCAATTACAAATCGCACATAAGTGGTAATTGCTATAACCTACTGTAAAGAATTTACGGTCTATGAAATGACACTTCTCGAAATGAATTCTTGACGGAGTTGTTTTATCAATTCGATTCGCGGACCTCTTTCCTACAGATATTCAGTACAACTTTCTGCATATAATGTCTCACTCGCAGGTTTCAATGATGTTATGGCCTGTTGGTCTAGTGGCATGATTCTCGCTTCGGGTGCGAGAGTTTCTGGGTTCAACTCCCGGACAGGCTCAATTGCCTATCTCAAATTTGTGCATAACACCACATTCTACTGTAAAGGGTAGTAACCAATCAAGTGACAATTGCTGAAAAATATTTTTCTCTGATTTCCTTCGTGACTTGCATTCGCAATGTTGACGTGACATTTCAAGAAATATTATCCAACATTCTTGTTATGAAGTTTTGAAGAAGGAACAACTTTTTTTGTCGTCTGTGCTAACGATATTTCGCATAACACCATGTATAAGCTGTTCCGCACATATTTTAGACGATTCCTATGGCCTGTTGGTCTAGTGGTATGATTCTCGCTTAGGGTGCGAGAAGGCCAGGGTTCAACTCCCGGACAGGCCCAATTACAAATTGCACATTAGTGATAAGTTCTATAATGACAATTATAGAAATAAATTCTTGACGGAGTTGTTATATGAATTCAATTCGCGGACCTTGCTTGAGAATTTAACAAATCAAATTTACACTCCCTTTTGTCTATAGGATTTGTCACATAACCAAGCTATTTCTAACCTCTTTCCTACAGATATTCAGTACAACTTTCTGCATATAATGTCACACTCGCAGGTTTCAATGATGACATGGCCTGTTGGTCTAGTGGTATGATTCTCGCTTCGGGTGCGAGAGGTACGGGGTCAACTCCCGGGCAGGCCCAATTACCTATCGCAAATTTGTGCATAACACCACATTCTACCGTAAAGGGTAAAACCAATCAAGTGACAATTGCTGAAAAATATTTTTCTCTGATTTCCTTCGTGACTTGCATTCGCAATGTTGACGTGACATTTCAAGAAATATTATCCAACATTCTTGTTATGAAGTTTTGAAGAAAGAACAACTTTTTTTGTCGTCTGCGCTATCGATTTTTCGCATAAGACCATGTATAAGCTGTTTCGTACATATGTAAGACGATTCCTACGGCCTGTTGGTCTAGTGGTATTATTCTCGGTTAGGGTGCGAGATGTCCCGGGTTCAACTCCCGGGCAGGTCCAATTACAAATCGCGCATTAGTGGTACGTGCTATAATGACAACTGTAGAAATGAATTTTTGGCGGAGTTGTTGTATCAATTCTATTCCCGGACCTTGCTTGAGAATTTAACAAACCAAATTTACACTCCCTTTTGTCTATATGCTTTGTCACATAACCAAGCTATTAGTAACCTCTTTCCTACAGATATTCAGTACAACTTTCTGCATATAATGTCACACTCGCAGGTTTCAATGATGTCATGGCTTGTTGGTCTAGTGGTATGATTCTCGCTTCGGATGCGAGAGGTCCCGGGTTCAACTCCCGGACAGGCCCAATTGCCTATCTCAAATTTGTGCATAACACCACATTCTACTGTAAAGGGTAGTAACCAATCAAGTGACAATTGCTGAAAAATATTTTTCTCTGATTTCCTTCGTGATTTGCATTCGCAATGTTGACGTGACATTTCAAGAAATATTATTCAACATTCTTGTTATGAAGTTTCGAAGAAGGAACAACTTTTTTGGTCGTCTGTGCTATCGATATTTCACCATGCATAAGCTGTTGCGTACATATATTAGACGAATCCTATGGCCTGTTGGTCTAGTGGTATGATTCTCGCTTAGGGTGCGAGAGGTCCCGGGTTCAACTCCCGGACAGGCCCAATTACAAATCGCACATTAGTGGTAAGTGCTATAATGCCAATTGTAGAAAAAAATTCTTGACGGAGTTGTTATATCAATTCAATTCGCGGACCTTGCTTGAGAATTTAACAAATCAAATTTACACTCCCTTTTGACTATATGATTTGTCACATAACCAAGCTATTTGTAACCTCTTTCCTACAGATATTCAGTACAACTTTCTGCATATAAAGTCACACTCGCAGGTTTCAATGATGACATGGCCTGTTGGTCTAGTGGTATGATTCTTGCTTAGGGTACGAGAGGTCCCGGTTTCAACTCCCGGACAAGCCCAATTACAAATCGTACATTAGTGGTAAGTGCTATAATGACAACTGTAGAAATGAATTTTTGGCGGAGTTGTTGTATCAATTCAATTCGCGGACCTTGCTTGAGAATTTAAGAAACCAAATTTACACTCCCTTTTGTCTATATGCTTTGTCACATAACCAAGCTATTTGTAACCTCTTTCCTACAGATATTCAGTACAACTTTCTGCATATAATGTCGCACTCGCAGGTTTAAATGATGTCATGGCCTGTTGGTCTAGTGGTATGATTCTCGCTTCGGGTGCGAGAGGTCCCGGGTTCAACTCCCGGAGAGGCCCAATTGCCTATCGCAAATTTGTGCATAACACCACATTCTACTGTAAAGGGTAATAGCCAATCAAGTGACAATTGCTGAAAAATATTTTTGCCGGATGTCCTTCGTGACTTGCATTCGCAATGTTGACTTGACATTTCAAGAAATACTATTCAACATTCTTGTTATGAAGTTTTGAAGAAGGAACAACTTTTTTTCGTCTGTGCTATCAATATTTCGCATAATAACATGTATAAGCTGTTGCGTACATATTTCAGACGATTCCTATGGCCTGTTGGTCTAGTGGTATCTTTCTCGCTTAGGGTGCGAGAGGTCCCGGGTTCAACTCCCGGACAGGCCCAATTACAAATCGCACATTAGTGGTAAGTGCTATAATGATAGTTGTAGAAATGAATTCTTGACGGAGTTGTTGTATCAATTCAATTCGTGGACCTTGCTTGAGAATTTAACAAATCAAATTTACCCTCCCTTTTGTCTATATGCTTTGTCACATAACCAAGCTATTTGTAACCTCTTTCCTACAGATATTCAGTACAACTTACTGCATATAATGTCACACTCGCAGGTTTCAATGATGCCATGGCCTGTTGGTTTGTAATAACCAATCAAGAGACAAGTGCTGAAAAATATTTTTCTCTGATTTCCTTCGTGAGTTGCATACGCAATGTTCACGTGCCATTTCAAGAAATATTATCCAACATTCTTGTTATGAAGTTTTGAAGAAGGAACAACTTTTTTTGTCGTCTGTGCTATCGATATTTCGCATAACACCATGTATAAGCTGTTGCGTACATATTTTAGACGATTCCGATGGCCTGTTGGTCTAGTGGTATGATTCTCGCTTAGGGTGCGAGAAGGCCGGGGTTCAACTCCCGGACAGGCCCAATTACAAATCGCACATTAGTGATAAGTGCTATAATGACAATTATAGAAATGAATTCTTGACGGAGTTGTTATATGAATTCAATTGGCGGACCTTGCTTGAGAATTTAACAAATCAAATTTAGGATTTGTCACATAACCAAGCTATTTGTAACCTCTTTCCTACAGATATTCAGTACAACTTTCTGCATATAATGTCACACTCGCAGGTTTCCATGATGACATGACCTGTTGGTCTAGTGGTATGATTCTCGCTTCGTGTGCGAGAGGTCCGGGGTCAACTCCCGGGCAGGCCCAATTACCTATCGCAAATTTGTGCATAACGCCACATTCTACTGTAAAGTGTAAAACCAATCAAGTGACAATTGCTGAAAAATATTTTTCTCTGATTTCCTTCGTGACTTGCATTCGCAATGTTGACGTGACATTTCAAGAAATATTATCCAATATTCTTGTTATGAAGTTTTGAAGAAGGAACAACTTTTTTTGTCGTCTGCGCTATCGATATTTCGCATAAGACCATGCATAAGCTGTTTCGTACATATGTTAGACGATTCCTATGGCATGTTTGTCTAGTGGTATTATTCTCGGTTAGGGTGCGAGAGGTCCCGGGTTCAACTCCCGGACAGGCCCAATTACAAATCGCACATTAGTGGCAAGTGCTATAATGACAACTGTAGAAATGAATTTTTGGCGGAGTTGTTGTATCAATTCAATTCCCGGATCTTGCTTGAGAATTTAACAAACCAAATTTACACTCCCTTTTGTCTATATGCTTTGTCACATAACCAAGCTATTTGTAACCTCTTTCCTACAGATATTCAGTACAACTTTCTGCATATAATGTCACACTCGCAGGTTTCAATGATGTCATGGCTTGTTGGTCTTGTGGTATGATTCTCGCTTCGGATGCGAGAGGTCCCGGGTTCAACTCCCGGACAGGCCCAATTGCCTATCTCAAATTTGTGAATAACACCACATTCTACTGTAAAGGGCAGTAACCAATCAAGTGACAATTGCTGAGAAATATTTTTGCCTGATGTCTTTCGTGACTTGCATTCGCAATGTTGACTTGACATTTCAAGAAATATTATTCAACATTCTTGTTATGAAGTTTCGAAGAAGGAACAACTTTTTTTCGTCTGTGCTATCGATATTTCGCATAATAACATGTATAAGCTGTTGCGTACATATTTTAGACGATTCCTATGGCCTGTTGGTCTAGTGGTATGATTCTCGCTTAGGGTGCGAGAGGTCCCGGGTTCAACTCCCGGACAAGCCCAATTACAAATCGCACATTAGTGGTAAGTGCTATAATGATAATTGTAGAAATGAATTCTTGACGGAGTTGTTGTATCAATTCAATTCGCGGACCTTGCTTGAGAATTTAACAAATCAAATTTACACTCCCTTTTGTCTATATGCTTTGTCACATAACCAAGCTATTTGTAACCTCTTTCCTACAGATATTCAGTACAACTTACTGCATATAATGTCACACTCGCAGGTTTCAATGATGCCATGGCCTGTTGGTTGGTAATAACCAATCAAGAGACAAGTGCTGAAAAATATTTTTCTCTGATTTCCTTCGTGAGTTGCATACGCAATGTTCACGTGCCATTTCAAGAAATATTATCCAACATTCTTGTTATGAAGTTTTGAAGAAGGAACAACTTTTTTTGTCGTCTGTGCTATCGATATTTCGCATAACACCATGTATAAGCTGTTGCGTACATATTTTAGACGATTCCGATGGCCTGTTGGTCTAGTGGTATGATTCTCGCTTAGGGTGCGAGAAGGCCGGGGTTCAACTCCCGAACAGGCCCAATTACAAATCGCATATTAGTGATAAGTGCTATAATGACAATTTTAGAAATGAATTCTTGAAGGAGTTGTTATATGAATTCAATTCGCGGACCTTACTTGAGAATTTAACAAATCAAATTTAGGATTTGTCACATAACCAAGCTATTTGTAACCTCTTTCCTACAGATATTCAGTACAACTTTCTGCATATAATGTCACACTCGCAAGTTTCAATGATGACATGGCCTGTTGGTCTAGTGGTATGATTCTCGCTTCGGGTGCGAGAGGTCCAGGGTCAACTCCCGGGCAGGCATAATTACCTATCGCAAATTTGTGCATAACACCACATTCTACTGTAAAGGGTAAAACCAATCAAGTGACAATTGCCGAAAAATATTTTTCTCTGATTTCCTTCGTGACTTGCATTCGCAATGTTGACGTGACATTTCAAGAAATATTATCCAATATTCTTGTTATGAAGTTTTGAAGCAGGAACAACTTTTTTTGTCGTCTGCGCTATCGATATTTCGCATAAGACCATGTATAAGCTGTGTCGTACATATTTTAGACGATTCCTATGGCCTGTTGGTCTAGTGCTATTATTCTCGGTTAGGTTGCGAGAGGTCCCGGGTTCAACTCCCGGACAGGCCCAATTACAAATCGCACATTAGTGGTAAGTGCTATAATGACAACTGTAGAAATGAATTCTTGACGGAGTTGTTGTATCAATTCCATTCACGGACCCTGCTTGAGAATTTAACAAATCAGCATTACACTCCGTTTTGACTATGTGCGATTTTACACAACAAAGCTGTTTGTAACCTCCTTCCTACAGATATTCAGTACAACTTTCTGCATATAATGTCACACTCGCAGGTTTCAATGATGCCATGGCCTGTTGGTTGGTAATAACCAATAAAGTGACAATTGCTGAAAAATATTTTTCTCTGATTTCCTTCGTGACTTGCATTCGCAATGTTGACGTGACATTTCAAGAAATATTATCCAAAATTCTTGTTAGGAAGTTTTGAAGAAGGAACAACTTTTTTTGTCGTCTGTGCTATCGATATTTCGCATAACACCATGTATAAGCTGTTGCGTACATATTTTAGACGATTTCTATGGCCTGTTGGTCTAGTGGTATGATTCTCGCTTAGGGTGCGAGAGGTCCCGGGTTCAACTCCCGGACAGGCCCAATTACAAATCGGACATAAGTGGTAAGTGCTATAACCTACTGTAAAGAATTTACGGTCTATGAAATGACAATTCTCGAAATGAATTCTTGACGGAGTTGTTATATGAATTCAATTCGCGGATCTTGCTTGAGAATTTAACAAATCAAATTTACACTCCCTTTTGTCTATAGGCTTTGTCACATAACCAAGCTATTTGTAACCTCTTTCCTACAGATATTCAGTACAACTTTCTGCATATAATGTCACACTCGCAGGTTTCAATGATGACATGGCCTGTTGGTCTAGTGGTATGATTCTCGCTTCGGGTGCGAGAGGTCCGGGGTCAACTCCCGGGCAGGCCCAATTACCTATCGCAAATTTGTGCATAACACCACATTCTACTGTAAAGGGTAAAACCAATCAAGTGACAATTGCTGAAAAATATTTTTGTCTGATTTCCTTCGTGACTTGCATTCGCAATGTTGACGTGACATTTTAAGAAATATTATCCAACATTCTTGTTATGAAGTTTTGAAGAAGGAACAACTTTTTTTGTCGTCTGCGCTATCGATATTTCGCATAAGACCATGTATAAGCTGTTGCGTACATATGTTAGACGATTCCTATGGCCTGTTGGTCTAGTGGTATTATTCTCAGTTATGGTGCGAGAGGTCCCGGGTTCAACTCCCGGACAGGCCCAATTACAAATCGCACATTAGTGGTAAGTGCTATAATGACAACTGTAGAAATGAATTTTTGGCGGAGTTGTTGTATCAATTCAATTCCCGGACCTTGTTTGAGAATTTAACAAACCAAATTTACACTCCATTTTGTCTATATGCTTTGTCACATAGCCAAGCTATTTGTAACCTCTTTCCTACCGATATTCAGTACAACTTTCTGCATATAATGTCACACTCGCAGGTTTCAATGATGTCATGGCCTGTTGGTCTAGTGGTATGATTCTCGCTTCGGGTGCGAGAGGTCCCTGGTTCAACTCCCGGACAGGCCCAATTGCCTATCTCAAATTTGTGCATAACACCACATTCTACTGTAAAGGGTAGTAACCAATGAAGTGACAATTGCTGAAAAATATTTTTCTCTAATTTCCTTCGTGACTTGCATTCGCAATGTTCACGTGACATTTCAAGAAATATTATTCAACATTCTTGTTATGAAGTTTTGAAGAAGAAACAACTTTTTTTGTCGTCTGTGCTATCGATATTTCGCATAAGACCATGCATAAGCTGTTGCGTACATATGTTAGACGATTCCTAAGGCCTGTTGGTCCAGTGGTACAAGGTCCCGGGTTCAAGTCCCGAACAGGCCCACTTACAAATCGCACATAAGTGGTAAGTGCTATAACCTACTGTAAAGAATTTACGGTCTACGAAATGACAATTCTCGAAATGAATTCTTGACGGAGTTGTTTTATCAATTCGATTCGCAAATATTACTTTACAATTTCACAAATCAACTTTACACTCCGTTTTGTCTACATGCTTTGTCCACAACCAAGCTATTTGTAACCTCTTTCCTACAGATATTCAGTACACCTCTCTGCATATAATGACACACTCGCATGTTTCAATGATATTTTGGCCTGTTGTTCTAGTGATATGATTCTCGCTTCGGGGGCGAGAGGTCCCGGGTTCAACTCCCGGACAGGCCCAACTACAAATCGCACATAAGTGGTAAGTGCTACAACCTACTGTAAAGAATTTACGGTCTATGAAATGACAATTCTCGAAATGAAATCTTGCCGGAGTTGTTTTATCAATTCGATTCGCGGACCTCTTTCCTACAGATATTCAGTACAACTTTCCGCATATAATGTCACACTCGCAGGTTTCAATGATGACATGGCCTGTTGGTCTAGTGGTATGATTCTCGCTTCGGGTGCGAGAGGTCCGGGGTCAACTCCCAGACAGGCCTAATTGTCTATCGCAAATTTGTGCATAACACCACATTCTACTGTAAAGGATAAAACCAATCAGGTGACAATTGCTGGAAAATATTTTTCTCTGATTTTTTTCGTGACTTGCATTCGCAATGTTGACGTGACATTTCAAGAAATATTATCCAACATTCTTGTTATGAAGTTTTGAAGAAGGAACAACTTTTTTTGTCGTATGCGCTATCGATATTTCGCATAAGACCATGTATAAGCTGTTGCGTACATATTTTAGACGATTGCTATGGCTTGTTCGTCTAGTGGTACGATTCTCGCTTAGGGTGCGAGAGGTCCCGGGTTCAACTCCCGGACAGGCCCAATTACAAATCGCACATTAGTGATAAGTGCTATAATGACAACTGTAGAAATGAATTTTTGGCGGAGTTTTTGTATCAATTCAATTCGCGGACCTTGCTTGAGAATTTAACAAATCAGCATTACACTCCGTTTTGACTATGTGCGATTTTACACAACAAAGCTGTTTGTAACCTCCTTCCTACAGATATTCAGTACAACTTTCTGCATATAATGTCACACTCGCAGGTTTCAATGATGCCATGGTCTGTTGGTTGGTAATAACGAATCAAGTGACAATTGCTGAAAAATATTTTTCTCTGATTTCCTTCGTGACTTGCATTCGCAAAGTTGACGTGACATTTCAAGAAATATTATCCAACATTCTTGTTATGAAGTTTTGAAGAAGGAACAACTTTTTTTGTCGTCTGTGCTATCGATATTTCGCATAACACCATGTATAAGCTGTTGCGTACATATTTTAGACGATTGCTATGGCCTGTTCGTCTAGTGGTATGATTCTCGCTTAGGGTGCGAGAGGTCCCGGGTTCAACTCCCGGACAGGCCCAATTACAAATCGCACATAAGTGGTAAGTGCTATAACCTACTGTAAAGAATTTACGGTCTATGAAATGACAATTCTCGAAATGAATTCTTGACGGAGTTGTTCTATCAATTCGATTCGCAAATGTTACTTTACAAATTCACAAATCAACTTTACACTCCGTTTTGTCTATATGCTTTGTCCACAACCAAGCTATTTGTAACCTCTTTCCTACAGATATTCAGTACACCACTCTGCATATAATGACACACTCGCAGGTTTCAATGATATACTGGCCTGTTGGTCTAGTGGTATGATTCTTGCTTCGGGTGCGAGATGTCCCGGGTTCAACTCATGGACAGGCCTAATTGCTTATCGCAAATTTGTGCATAACACCACATTCTACTGTAAAGGGTAATAACCAATCAAGTGACAATTGCTGAAAAATATTTTTGCCTGACTTCCTTCGTCACTTGCATTCGCAATGTTGACTTGACATTTCAAGCAATATTATTCAACATTCTTGTTATGAAGTTTTGAAGAAGGAACAACTTTTTTTGTCGTCTGCACTATCGATATTTCGCATAAGACCATGTATAAGCTGTTTCGTGCATATGTTAGACGATTCATATGGCCTGTTGGTCTAGTGGTATTATTCTCGGTTAGGGTGCGAGAGGTCCCGGGTTCAACTCCCGGACTGGCCCAATTACAAATCGCACATTAGTTGTAAGTGCTATAATGACAATTGTAGAAATGAATTCTTGACGGTGTTGTTATATCTATTCAAATCGCGGACCTTGCTTAAGAATTTAGCAAATCAAATTTACACTCCCTTTTGTCTATATGATTTGTCACATAACCAAGCTATTTGTAACCTCTTTCCTACAGATATTCAGTTCAACTTTCTGCATATAATTCACACTCGCAGGTTTCAATGATGACATGGCCTGTTGCTCTAGTGGTATGATTCTCGCTTCAGGTGCGAGAGGTCCGGGGTCAACTCCCGGACAGGCCCAATTGTCTATCGCAAATTTGTGCATAACACCACATTCTACTGTAAAGGGTAAAACCAATCAGGTGACAATTGCTGAAAAATATTTTTCTCCGATTTTCTCCGTGACTTGCATTCGCAATGTTGACGTGACATTTCAAGAAATATTATCCAACATTCTTGTTATGAAGTTTTGAAGAAGGAACAACTTTTTTTGTCGTATGCGCTATCGATATTTCGCATAAGACCATGTATAAGCTGTTGCATACATATTTTAGACGATTCCTATGACCTGTTGGTCTAGTGGTATGATTCTCGCTTAGGGTGCGAGAAATCCGGGGTTCAACTCCCGGACAAGCCCAATTACAATTCGCACATTGGTGATAAGTGCTATAATGACAATTGTAGAAATGAATTCTTGACGGTGTTGTTATATCAATTCAAATCGCGGACCTTGCTTGAGAATTTAACAAATCAAATTTACACTCCCTTTTGTCTATATGATTTGTCACATAACCAAGCTATTTGTAACCTCTTTCCTACAGATATTCAGTTCAACTTTCTGCATATAATGTCACACTCGCAGGTTTCAATGATGACATGGCCTGTTGCTCTAGTGGTATGATTCTCGCTTCAGGTGCGAGAGGTCCGGGGTCAACTCCCGGACAGGCCCAATTGTCTATCGCAAATTTGTGCAAAACACCACATTCTACTGTAAAGGGTAAAACCAATCAGGTGACAATTGCTGAAAAATATTTTTCTCCGATTTTCTTCGTGACTTGCATTCGCAATGTTGACGTGACATTTCAAGAAATATTATCCAACATTCTTGTTATGAAGTTTTGAAGAAGGAACAACTTTTTTTGTCGTATGCGCTATCGATATTTCGTATAAGACCATGTATAAGCTGTTGCGTACATATTTTAGACGATTCCTATGGCCTGTTGGTCTAGTGGTATGATTCTCGCTTAGGGTGCGAGAAATCCGGGGTTCAACTCCCGGACAGGCCCAATTACAAATCGCACATTGGTGATAAGTGCTATAATGACAATTGTAGAAATGAATTCTTGACGGTGTTGTTATATCAATTCAAATCGCGGACCTTGCTTGAGAATTTAACAAATCAAATTTACACTCCCTTTTGTCTATATGATTTGTCACATAACCAAGCTATTTGTAACCTCTTTCCTACAGATATTCAGTTCAACTTTCTGCATATAATGTCACACTCGCAGGTTTCAATGATGACATGGCCTGTTGCTCTAGTGGTATGATTCTCGCTTCAGGTGCGAGAGGTCCGGGGTCAACTCCCGGACAGGCCCAATTGTCTATCGCAAATTTGTGCATAACACCACATTCTACTGTAAAGGGTAAAACCAATCAGGTGACAATAGCTGAAAAATATTTTTCTCCGATTTTCTTCGTGACCTGCATTCGCAATGTTGACGTGACATTTCAATAAATATTATCCAACATTCTTGTTATGATGTTTTGAAGAAGGAACAACTTTTTTTGTCGTATGCGCTATCGATATTTCGCATAAGACCATGTATAAGCTGTTGCGTACATATGTTAGACGATTGCTATGGCCTGTTGGTCTAGTGGTATTATTCTCGCTTAGGATGCGAGAAGTCCCGCGTTCAAATCCCGGACAGGCCCAATTACAAATCGCACATTAGTGGTAAGTATTATAATGACAACTGTAGAAATGAATTTTTGGCGGAGTTGTTGTATCAATTCAATTCGCGGACCTTGCTTGAGAATTTAACAAACCAAATTTACACTCTCTTTTGTCTATATGCTTTGTCACATAACCAAGCTATTTGTAACCTCTTTCCTACAGATATTCAGTACAACTTTCTGCATATAATGTCACACTCGCATGTTTCAATGATGTCATGGCCTGTTGGTCTAGTGGTATGAGTCTCGCTTCGGGTGCGAGAGCTCCCGGGTTCAACTCCCGGACAGGACCAATTGTCTATCTCAAATTTGTGCATACCATCACATTCTACTGTAAAGGGTAGTAACCAATCAAGTGACAATTGCTGAAAAATAATTTTCTCTGATTTCCTTCGTGACTTGCATTCGCAATGTTGACGTGACATTTCATGAAATATTATTCAACATTCTTGTTATGAAGTTTTGAAGAAGGAACAACGTTTTGTCGTCGTCTGTGCTATCAATATTTCGCATAAGAACATGCATAAGCTGTTGCGTACATATATTAGACGATTCTTATGGCCTGTTGGTCTAGTGGTATGATTCTCGCTTATGGTGCGAGAGGTCCCGGGTTCAACTCCCGGACAGGCCCAATTACAAATCGCACATTAGTGGTAAGTGCTATAACCTACTGTAAAGAATTTACGGTCTATGAAATGACAATTCTCGAAATGAATTCTTGACGGAGTTGTTCTATAAATTCGATTCGCAAATGTTAATTTACAAATTCACAAATCAACTTTACACTCCGTTTTGTCTATATGCTTTGTCCACAACCAAGCTATTTGTAACCTCTTTCCTACAGATATTCAGTACACCTCTCTGCATATAATGACACACTGGCAGGTTTCAATGATATACTGGCCTGTTGGTCTAGTGATATGATTCTCGCTTCGGGTGCTATAGGTCCCGGGTTCAACTCCCGGACAGGCCCAATTGCGTATCGCAAATTTGTGCATAACACAACATTCTACTGTAAAGGGTAATAACCAATCAAGTGTCAGTTGCTAAAAAATATTTTTGCCTGATGTCCTTCGTGACTTGCATTCGCAATGTTGACTTGACATTTCAAGAAATACTATTCAACATTCTTGTTATGAAGTTTTGAAGAAGGAACAACTTTTTTTTCGTATGTGCTATCGATATTTCGCATAAGACCACGGATAAGCTGTTGCGTACATATTTTAGACGAATCCTATGGCTTGTTGGTCTAGTGGTATGATTCTGGCTTAGGGTGCGAGCGGTCCAGGGTTCAACTCTCGGATAGGCCCAATTACAAATCGAACATTAGTGGTAACTGCTATAATTACAATTCCCGAAATGAATTATTGACAGAGTTGTTGTATCAATTCCATTCACGGACCTTGCTTGGGAATTTAACAAATCAACTTTACACTCCGTTTTGTCTATGTGCGATTTTACACAACAAAGCTGTTTGTAACATCTTTCGTACAGATATTCAGTACAACCTTCTGCATATAATGTCACACTCGCAGGTTTCAATGATGTCATTGCCTGTTGGTCTAGTGGTATGATTCTCGCTTCGAGTAAGAGAGGTCCCGGGTTCAACTCCCGGAGAGGCCCAATTGCCTATCGCAAATTTGTGCATAACACCACATTCTACTGTAAAGGGTAGTAACCAATCAAGTGACAATTGCTGAAAAATATTTTTCTCTGATTTCCTTCGTGACTTGCATTCGCAATGTTGACGTGACATTTCAAGAAATATTATCCAACATTCTTGTTATGAAGTTTTGAAGAAAGAACAACTTTTTTTATCGTCTGTGCTATCGATATTTCGCATAAGACCATGTATAAGCTGTTGCGTACATATGATAGACGATTCCTATGGCCTGATGGTCTAGTGGTATGATTCTCGCTTAGGGTGCGAGAGGTCCCGGGTTCAACTCCCGGACAGGCCCAATTACAAATCGCACATTAGTGGTAAGTGTTATAATGACAATTGTAGAAATGAATTCTTAACGGAGTTGTTGTATCAATTCCATTCGCGGACCCTGCTTGAGAATTTAACAAATCAACTTTACACTCCCTTTTGACTATGTGCGATTTTACACAACAAAGCTGTTTGTAACCTCCTTCCTACAGATATTCGGTACAACGCTCTGCATATAATGGCACACACGCAGGTTACAAGGATATCATGGCCTGTTGGTCTAGTAGTATGTTTCTTGCTTCGGGTGCGAGAGGTCCCGGGTTCAACTCCCGCACAGGCCCAATTACCTATCTCAAATTTGTGCATAACACCACATTCTACTGTAAAGGGTAATAACCAATCAAGTCAAAATTGCTGAAAAATATTTTTTGCCTGATTTCCTTCGTCACTTGCATTCGCAATGTTGTTTGACATTTCAAGAAATATTATTCAACATTCTTGTTATGAAGTTTCGAAGAAGGAACAACTTTCTTTGCGTCTGTGCTATCGATATTTCGCATAGGACCATGTATAAGCTGTTGCGTACATATTTTAGACGATTCCCATGGCCTGTTGGTCTAGTAGTACGATTCTCGCTTAGGGTGCGCGAGATCCCGGGTTCAACTCCCGGACAGGCCCAATTACAAATCGCACATTAATGTTAAGTGCTATAATGACAATTGTAGAAATGAATTCTTGACGGAGTTGTTGTATCAATTCAATTCGCGGACCTTGCTTGAGGATTTAACAAATCCAATTTACACTCCCTTTTGTCTATATGCTTTGTCACTTAACCAAGCAATTTGTAACCTCTTTCCTACAGATATTCAGTACACCTCTCTGCATATAATGACACACTCGCAGGTTTTAATGATATACTGGCCTGTTGGTTTAGTGATATGATTCTCGCTTCGGGTGCGAGAGGTCCCGGGTTCAACTCCCGGACAGGCCCAATTGCCTATCGCAAATTTGTGCATAACACTACATTCTACTGTAAAGGGTAGTAACCAATCAAGTGACAATTGCTGAAAAATATTTTTCTCTGATTTCATTCGTGACTTGCATTCCTAATGTTGACGTGACATTTCAAGAATTATTATCCAACATTCTTGTTATGAAGTTTTGAAGAAGGGACAACTTTTTTTGTCGTCTTTGCTATCGATATTTCGCATAAGACCATGTATAAGCTGTTGCGTACATATGATAGACGATTCCTATGGCTTGTTGGTCTAGTGGAATGATTCTCGCTTAGGGTGCGAAAGGTCCCGGGTTCAACTCCCGGACAGGCCCAATTCCAAATCGCACATTAGTGGTAAGTGCTATAATGACAATTGTAGAAATGAATTCTTTACGGAGTTGTTGTATCAATTCCATTCGCGGACCCTGCTTGAGAATTTAACAAATCAACTTTACACTCCGTTTTGATTATGTGCGATTTTACACAACAAAGCTGTTTGTAACCTCCTTCCTACAGATATTCAGTACAACGCTCTGCATATAATGGCACACTCGCAGGTTTAAAGAATATCATGGCCTGTTGGTCTAGTGGTATGTTTCTTGCTTCGGGTGCGAGAGGTCCCGGCTTCAACTGCCGGACAGGCCCAATTGTCTATCGCAAATTTGTGCATAACACCACATTTTATTGTAAAGGGTAACAAACAATCAAGTGACAATTGCTGAAAATTATTTTTGGCTGAGCTGTTTCGTGACATGGATTTGCAAAGTTGACTTGATAGTTTAAGAAATACTATTCAAAATTCTTGTTATGAAGTTTTGAAGAAGGAACAACTTTTTTTTTCGTCTGTGTTATCGATATTTCGCATAAGACCATGTATAAGCTGTTTCGTACATATCTTAGACGATTCTTATGGCCTGTTGGTCTAGTGGTATGATTCTGGCTTAGGGTGCGACAGGTCCCGGGTTCAACTCCCAGATAGGCCCAATTACAAATCGAACATTAGTGGTAACTGCTATAATTATAATTTCCGAAATGAATTATTGACGGAGTTTTTGAATCAATTCCATTCACGGACCTTGCTTGGGAATTTAACAAATCAACTTTACACTCCGTTTTGTCTATGTTCGATTTTACACAACAAAGCTGTTTGTAACATCTTTCCTACAGATATTCAGTACACCTCTCTGCATTTAATGACACACTTGCAGGATACAATGATATACTGGCCTGTTGGTCTAGTAGTATGATTCTCGCTTAGGATGCGAGAGGTCCCGGGTTCAACTTCCGGACAGGCCCAATTACAAATCGCACACTAGTGGTAAGTGCTATAATGACAATTGTAGAAATGAATTCTTGACGGAGTTGTTGTATCAATTCCATACGTGGAGCCTGCTTGAGAACTTAACAAATCAACATTACACTCCGTTTTGACTATGTGCGATTTTACACAACAAAGCTGTTTGTAACCTACTTCCTACAGATATTCAGTACAACTTTCTGCATATAATGTCACACTCGCATGTTTCAATGATGCCATGGCCTGTTGTTTGGTAATAACCAATCAAGTGACAATTGCTGAAAAATATTTTTCTCTGATTTCCTTCGTGACTTGCATTCGCAATGTTCACGTGACATTTCAAGAAATATTATCCAACATTCTTGTTATGAAGTTTTGAAGAAGGAACAACTTTTTTTGTCGTCTGTGCTATTGATATTTCGCATAACACCATGTATAAGCTGTTGCGTACATATGTTAGACGATACTTATGGCCTGTTGGTCTAGTGGTATGAGGTCCCGGTTTCAACTCCCGGACAGGCCCAATTACAAATCGCACATAAGTGGTAAGTGCTATAACCTACTGTAAAGAATTTACGGTCTATGAAATGACAATTCTGGAAATGAATTCTTGACGGAGTTGTTCTATAAATTCGATTCGCAAATGTTACTTTACAAATTCACAAAGCAACTTTACACTCCGTTTTGTCCATATGCTTTGTCCACAACCAAGCTATTTGTAACCTCTTTCCTACAGATATTCAGTACACCTCTCTGCATATAATGACACACTGGCAGGTTTCAATGATATACTGGCCTGTTGGTCTAGTGATATGATTCTCGCTTCGGGTGCTATAGGTCCCGGGTTCAACTCCCGGACAGGCCCAATTCCGTATCGCAAATTTGTGCATAACACCACATTCTACTGTAAAGGGTAATAACCAATCAAGTGTCAGTTGCTGAAAAATATTTTTGCCTGATGTCCTTCGTGACTTGCATTCGCAATGTTGACTTGACATTTCAAGAAATACTATTCAACATTCTTTTTATGAAGTTTTGAAGAAGGAACAACTTTTTTTTCGTCTGTGCTATCGATATTTCGCATAAGACCACGGATAAGCTGTTGCGTACATATTTTAGACAAATCCTATGGCTTGTTGGTCTAGTGGTATGATTCTGGCTTAGGGTGCGAGCGGTCCAGGGTTCAACTCTCGGATAGGCCCAATTACAAATCGAACATTAGTGGTAACTGCTATAATTACAATTCCCGAAATGAATTATTGACAGAGTTGTTGTATCAATTCCATTCACGGACCTTGCTTGGGAATTTAACAAATCAACTTTACACTCCGTTTTGTCTATGTGCGATTTTACACAACAAAGCTGTTTGTAACATCTTTCGTACAGATATTCAGTACAACCTTCTGCATATAATGTCACACTCGCAGGTTTCAATGATGTCATTGCCTGTTGGTCTAGTGGTATGATTCTCGCTTCGAGTAAGAGAGGTCCCGGGTTCAACTCCCGGAGAGGCCCAATTGCCTATCGCAAATTTGTGCATAACACCACATTCTACTGTAAAGGGTAGTAACCAATCAAGTGACAATTGCTGAAAAATATTTTTCTCTGATTTCCTTCGTGACTTGCATTCGCAATGTTGACGTGACATTTCAAGAAATATTATCCAACATTCTTGTTATGAAGTTTGGAAGAAAGAAAAACTTTTTTTATCGTCTGTGCTATCGATATTTCGCATAAGACCATGTATAAGCTGTTGCGTACATATGATAGACGATTCCTATGGCCTGTTGGTCTAGTGGTATGATTCTCGCTTAGGGTGCGAGAGGTCCCGGGTTCAACTCCCGGACAGGCCCAATTACAAATCGCACATTAGTGGTAAGTGTTATAATGACAATTGTAGAAATGAATTCTTGACGGAGTTGTTGTATCAATTCCATTCGCGGACCCTGCTTGAGAATTTAACAAATCAACTTTACACTCCCTTTTGACTATGTGCGATTTTACACAACAAAGCTGTTTGTAACCTCCTTCCTACAGATATTCGGTACAACACTCTGCATATAATGGCACACACGCAGGTTACAAGGATATCATGGCCTGTTGGTCTAGTAGTATGTTTCTTGCTTCGGGTGCGAGAGGTCCCGGGTTCAACTCCCGCACAGGCCCAATTACCTATCGCAAATTTGTGCATAACACCACATTCTACTGTAAAGGGTAAAACCAATCAGGTGACAATTGCTGAAAAATATTTTTCTCCGATTTTCTTCGTGACTTGCATTCGCAATGTTGATTTGACATTTCAAGAAATATTATCCAACATTCTTGTTATGAAGTTTCGAAGAAGGAACAACTTTCTTTGCGTCTGTGCTATCGATATTTCGCATAGGACCATGTATAAGCTGTTGCGTACATATTTTAGACGATTCCCATGGCCTGTTGGTCTAGTGGTACGATTCTCGCTTAGGGTGCGAGAGGTCCCGGGTTCAACTCCCGGACAGGCCCAATTACAAATCGCACATTAGTGTTAAGTGCTATAATGACAATTGTAGAAATGAATTCTTGACGGAGTTGTTGTATCAATTAAATTCGCGGACCTTGCTTGAGGATTTAACAAATCAAATTTACACTCCCTTTTGTCTATATGCTTTGTCACATAACCAAGCAATTTGTAACCTCTTTCCTACAGATATTCAGTACACCTCTCTGCATATAATGACACACTCGCAGGTTTTAATGATATACTGGCCTGTTGGTTTAGTGATATGATTCTCGCTTCGGGTGCGAGAGGTCCCGGGTTCAACTCCCGGACAGGCCCAATTGCCTATCGCAAATTTGTGCATAACACTACATTCTACTGTAAAGGGTAGTAACCAATCAAGTGACAATTGCTGAAAAATACTTTTCTCTGATTTCATTCGTGACTTGCATTCCTAATGTTGACGTGACATTTCAAGAATTATTATCCAACATTCTTGTTATGAAGTTTTGAAGAAGGGACAACTTTTTTTGTCGTCTTTGCTATCGATATTTCGCATAAGACCATGTATAAGCTGTTGCGTACATATGATAGACGATTCCTATGGCCTGTTGGTCTAGTGGAATGATTCTCGCTTAGGGTGCGAAAGGTCCCGGGTTCAACTCCCGGACAGGCCCAATTCCAAATCGCACATTAGTGGTAAGTGCTATAATGACAATTGTAGAAATGAATTCTTTACGGAGTTGTTGTATCAATTCCATTCGCAAATGTTACTTTACAAATTCACAAATCAACTTTACACTCCGTTTTGTCTATATGCTTTGTCCACAACCAAGCTATTTGTAACCTCTTTCCTACAGATATTCAGTACACCTCTCTGCATATAATGACACACTGGCAGGTTTCAATGATATACTGGCCTGTTGGTCTAGTGATATGATTCTCGCTTCGGGTGCTATAGGTCCCGGGTTCAACTCCCGGACAGGCCCAATTCCGTATCGCAAATTTGTGCATAACACCACATTCTACTGTAAAGGGTAATAACCAATCAAGTGTCAGTTGCTGAAAAATATTTTTGCCTGATGTCCTTCGTGACTTGCATTCGCAATGTTGACTTGACATTTCAAGAAATACTATTCAACATTCTTTTTATGAAGTTTTGAAGAAGGAACAACTTTTTTTTCGTCTGTGCTATCGATATTTCGCATAAGACCACGGATAAGCTGTTGCGTACATATTTTAGACGAATTCTATGGCTTGTTGGTCTAGTGGTATGATTCTGGCTTAGGGTGCGAGAGGTCCCGGGTTCAACTCCCGGATAGGCCCAATTACAAATCGAACATTAGTGGTATCTGCTATAATTACAATTCCCGAAATGAATTATTGACGGAGTTTTTGTATCAATTCCATTCACGGACCTTGCTTGGGAATTTAACAAATCAACTTTACACTCCGTTTTGTCTATGTGCAATTTTACGCAACAAATCTGTTTGTAACATCTTTCCTACAGATATTCAGTACACCTCTCTCCATTTAATGACACACTTGCAGGATTCAATGATATACTGGCCTGTTGGTCTAGTAGTATGATTCTTGCTTCGGGTGCGAGAGGTTCCGGGTTCAACTCCCTGACAGGCCCAATTGCCTATCGCAAATTTGTGCATAACACCACATTCTACTGTAAAGGGTAATAACCAATCAAGTGTCAGTTGCTGAAAAATATTTTTGCCTGATGTCCTTCGTGACTCGCATTCGCAATGTTGACTTGACATTTCAAGAAATACTATTCAACATTCTTGTTTTGAAGTTTTGAAGAAGGAACAACTTTTTTTTCGTCTGTGCTATCGATATTTCGCATAAGACCACGGATAAGCTGTTGCGTACATATTTTAGACGAATCCTATGTCTTGTTGGTCTAGTGGTATGATTCTGGTTTAGGGTGCGAGAGGTCCCGGGTTCAACTACCTGATAGGCCCAATTACAAATCGAAAATTAGTGGTAACTGCTATAATTACAATTCCCGAAATGAATTATTGACGGAGTTTTTGTATCAATTCCATTCACGGACCTTGCTTGGGAATTTAACAAATCAACTTTACACTCCGTTTTGTCTACGTGCGATTTTACGCAACAAAACTGTTTGTAACATCTTTCCTACAGATATTCAGTACACCTCTCTCCATTTAATGACACACTCGCAGGATTCAATGATATACTGGCCTGTTGGTCTAGTAGTATGATTCTTGCTTCGGGTGCGAGAGGTCCCGGGTTCAACTCCCTGACAGGCCCAATTGCCTATCGCAAAATTGTGCATAACACCACATTCTACTGTAAAGGGTAATAACCAATCAAGTGACAATTGCTGAAAAATATTTTTGCCTGATTTCCTTCGTCACTTGCATTCGCAATGTTGACTTGACATTTCAAGAAATACTATTCAACATTCTTGTTATGAAGTTTCGAAGAAGGAACAAATTCTTTTGCGTCTGTGCTATCGATATTTCGCAAAGGACCATGTATAAGTTCTTGCGTACATATGTTAGACGATTCCTATGGCCTGTTGGTCTAGTAGTATGATTCTCGCTTAGGGTGCGAGAGGTCCCGAGTTCAACTCCCGGATAGGCCCACTTACAAATCGAACATTAGTGGTAACTCCTATAACCTATTGTAAATAATTTACAGTCTATGGAATGACAATTCTCGAAATGAATTCCTGACGGAGTTGTTTTATCAATTCGATTCGCAAATGTTACTTTACATTTTCACAAATCAACTTTACACTCCGTTTTGTCTATATGCTTTGTCCACAACCAAGCTATTTGTAATCTCTTTCCTACAGATATTCAGCACACCTCTCTGCATATAATGACACACTCGCAGGTTTCAATGATATACTGGCCTGTTGGTCTAGTGATATGATTCTCGCTTCGGGTGCCAGAGGTCCCGGGTTCAACTCCCGGACAGGCTAAATTGCGTATCGCAAATTTGTGCATAAAACCACATTCTACTATAAAGGGTAATAACCAATGAAGTGACAATTGCTGAAAAATATTTTTGCCTGATTTCCTTCGTGACTCGCATTCGCAATGTTGACTTGACATTTCAAGAAATACTATTCAACATTCTTGTTATGAAGTTTTGAAGAAGGAAAAACTTTTTTTTTCGTCTGTGTCATCGATATTTCGCATAAGACCATGTATAAGCTGTTGCGTACATATTTTAGACGATTCCTATGGCCTGTTGGTATAGTGGTATGATTCTGGCTTAGGGTGAGACAGGTCCCGGGTTCAACTCCCGGATAGGCCCAATTACAAATCGAACATTAGTGGTAACTGCTATAATTAAAATTCCCGAAATGAATTATTGCCGGAGTTTTTTAATCAATTCCATTCACGGACCTTGCTTGGGAATTTAACAAATCAACCTTACACTCCGTTTTGTCTATGTGCGATTTTACACAACAAAGCTGTTTGTAACATCTTTCCTACAGATATTCAGTACACTTCTCTGCATTTAATGACATACTCGCAGGATTCAATGATATACTGGCCTGTTGGTCTAGTAGTATGATTCTCGCTTAGGGTGCGAGAGGTCCCGGTTTCAACTCCCGGACAGGCCCAATTACAAATCGCACATTAGTGGTAAGTGCTATAATGACAATTGTAGAAATGAATTCTTGACGGAGTTGTTGTATCAATTCCATTCGCGGACCCTGCTTGAGAATTTAACAAATCAACTTTACACTCCGTTTTGACTATGTGCAATTTTACACAACAAAGCTGTTTGTAACTTACTTCCTACAGATATTCAGTACAACTTTCTGCATATAATTTCACACTCGCAGGTTTCAATGATGCCAGGGCCTGTTGGTTGGTAATAACCAATCAAGTGACAATTGCTGAAAAATATTTTTCTCTGATTTCCTTCGTGACTTGCATTCGCAACGTTCCCGTGACATTTCAAGAAATATTATCCAACATTCTTGTTATGAAGTATTGAAGAAGGAACAACTTTTTTTGTCGTCTGTGCTATCGATATTTCGCATAACACCATGTATAAGCTGTTGCGTACATATGTTAGACATACTTATGGCCTGTTGGTCTAGTGGTTTGAGGTCCCTGGTTCAACTCCCGGACAGGCCCAATTACAAATCGCACATAAGTGGTAAGTGCTATAACCTACTGTAAAGAATATACGATCTATGAAATGACAATTCTCGAAATGAATTCTTGACGGAGTTGTTCTATAAATTCGATTCGCAAATGTTACTTTACAAATTCACAAATCAACTTTACATTCCGTTTTGTCTATATGCTTTGTCCACAACCAAGCTATTTGTATCCTCTTTCCTACAGATATTCAGTACACATCTCTGCATATAATGACACACTCGCAGGTTTCAATGATATCCTGGCCTGTTGGTCTAGTGGTATGATTCTCGCTTCGGGTACAAGTGTTCCCGGGTTCAACTCCCGGACAGGCCCAATTGTCTATCGCAAATTTGTGCATAACACCACATTTTATAGTGAAGGGTAACAAACAATCATGTGACAATTGCTGAAAATTATTTTTGGCTGAGCTGTTTCGTGACTTGGATTTGCAAAGTTGACTTGACATTTTAAGAAATACTGTTCAACATTCTTGTTATGAAGTTTTGAAGAAGGAACAACTTTTTTTTTCGTCTATGTTATCGATATTTCGCATAAGACCATGTATAAACTGTTGCGTACATATTTCAGACGATTCCTATGGCCTGTTGGTCTAGTGGTATGATTCTGGCTTAGGGTGCGACAGGTCCCGGGTTCAACTCACAGATAAGCCCAATTACAAATCGAACATTAGTGGTAACTGCTATAATTATAATTTCCGAAATGAATTATTGACGGAGTTTTTGAATCAATTCCATTCACGGACCTTGCTTGGGAATTTAACAAATCAACTTTACACTCCGTTTTGACTATGTGCGGTTTTACATAACAAAGCTCTTTGTAACCTACTTCCTACAGATATTCAGTACAACTTTCTGCATATAATGTCACACTCGCAGGTTTCAATGATACCATGGCCTGTTGGTTGGTAATAACCAATCAAGTGACAATTGCTGAAAAATATTTTTCTCTGATTTCCTTCGTGACTTGCATTCGCAATGTTCACGTGAAATTTCAAGAAATATTATCCAACATTCTTGTTATGAAGTTTGAAGAAGGAACAACTTTTTTTGTGCTATCGATATTTCGCATGACACCATGTATAAGCTGTTGCGTACATATGTTAGACGATACTTATGGGCTGTTGGTCTAGTGATATGAGGTCCCGCGTTCAACTCCCGGACAGGCCCAATTACAAATCGCACATAAGTGGTAAGTGCTATAACCTACTGTAAAGAATTTACGGTCTATGAAATGACAATTCTCGAAATGAATTCTTGTCGGAGTTGTTCTATAAATTCGATTCGGCCCTATTGCCTATCGCAAATTTGTGCATAACAACACATTCTACTGTAAAGGGTAATAACCAATCAAGTGACAATTGCTGAAAAAGTTTTTTTGCCTGACTTCCTTCGTGACTTGCATTCGCAATGTTGACTTGACATTTCAAGAAATACTATTCAACATTCTTGTTATGAAGTTTTGAAGAAGGAACAACTTTTTTTGTCGTCTGTGCTATCGATATTTCGCATAAGACCATGTATAAGCTGTTGCGTACATATGTTAGACGATTCCTATGGCCTGTTGGTCTAGTGGTATGATTCTCGCTTAGGGTGTGAGAGGTCCCGGGTTCAACTCCCGGACAGGCCCAGTTACAAATCGCACATTAGTGGTAAGTGCTGTACTGACAACAGTAGAAATGAATTTTTGGCGGAGTTGTTGTATCAATTCAATTCGCGGACCTTCCTTGAAAATTTAACAAACCAAATTTACACTTCCTTTTGTCTATATGCTTGTTACATAACCAAGCTATTTGTAACCTCTTTCCTACAGATATTCAGTACAACGCTCTGCATATAATGTCACACTCGCACGTTTCAATGATGTCATGGTCTGTTGGTCTAGTGGTATGTTTCTTGCTTCGGGTGCGAGAGGTCCCGGGTTCAACTGCCAGACAGGCCCAATTGCCTATCGCAAATTTGTGCATAACACCACATTCTATTGTAAAGGGTAATAACCAATCAACTGACAATTGCTGAAAAATATTTTTGCCTGATCTTCTTCGTGACTTGCATTCGCAATGCTGACTTGACATTTAAGGAAATATTATTCAACATTCTTCTTATGAAGTCTCGAAGAAGGAAAAACTTTTTTTTCGTCTTTGCTATCGATATTTCCCATAAGACCATGTATAAGTTGTTGCGCACATATTTTAGACGCTTCCTATGGTTTGTTGGTCTAGTGGTATGATTCTCGCTTAGGGTGCGAGAGGTCCCGGGTTCAACTCCTGGACAGGCCCAATTACAAGTCGCACGTTTGTGGTAACTGCTATAATGACAATTGTAGAAATGAATTCTTGACGGAGTTGTTGTATGAATTCAATTCGCGGACCTTGCTTGAGAATTTAACAAATCAAATTTACACTCCCTTTTGTCTATATGCTTTGTCACATAACCAAGCTATTTGTAACCTCTTTCCTACAGATATTCAGTACAACTTTCTGCATATAATGTCACACTCGCAGGTTTCCATGATGTCATGGCCTGTTTGTCTAGTGGTATGATTCTCGCGTTGGGTGCGAGAGGTCCCGGGTTTAACTCCCGGACAGGCCCAATTGGATATCGCAAATTTGTTCATAACACCACATTCTACTGTAAAGGGTAGTAACCAATCAAGTGACAATTGCTGAAAAATATTTTTCTCTGATTTCCTTCGTGACTTGCATTCGCAATGTTGACGTGACATTTCAAGAAATATTATCCAACATTCTTGTTATGAAGTTTTGAAGAAGGAACAACTTTTTTTGTCGTCTGTGCTATCGATATTTCGCATAAGACCATGTATAAGCTGTTGCGTACATATGTTAGACGATTCCTATGGCCTGTTGGTCTAGTGGTATGATTCTCGCTTAGGGTGTGAGAGGTCCCGGGTTCAACTCCCGGACAGGCCCAGTTACAAATCGCACATTAGTGGTAAGTGCTATAATGACAATTGTAGAAATGAATTCTTGACGGAGTTGTTGTATCAATTCCATTCGCAGACCCTGCTTAAGAAATTAACAAATCAACTTTACACTCCGTTTTGACTATGTGCGATTTTACACGACAAAACTGTTTGTAACCTCCTTCCTACAGATATTCAGTACAACGCTCTGCATATAATAGCACACTCGCAGGTTTCAAGGATATCATGGCCTGTTGGTCTAGTGGTATGTTTCTTGCTTCGGCTGCGACAGGTCCCGGGTTCAACTGCCGGACAGGCCCAATTGTCTATCGCAAATTTGTGCATTACGCCTCATTCTATTGTAAAGGGTAATAAACAATCAAGTGAAAATTGCTGAAAATTATTTTTGGCTGAGCTGTTTCGTGACTTGGATTTGCAAAGTTCACTGGACATTTCAAGAAATAATATTCAACATTTATGTTATGAATGTTTTGAAGAAGGAACAATTTTTTTTGTCTTCTGTGTTCTGGATATTTCTCATAAGACCATGTATAACCTGTTGCGTACATATTTTAGACGTTTCCTATGGCATGTTGGTCTAGTGGTATGATTCCCGGTTAGGTTGTGAGAGGTCCCGGGTTCAACTCCAGGACAGGCCCAATTACAAATCGAACATTAGTGGTAAGTGCTATAATTACAATTCCCGAAATGAATTATTGACGGTGTTCTGGTATCAATTCCATTCACGGACCTTGCTTGGGAATTTAACAAATCAGCTTTACACTCTGTTTTGTCTATGTGCGACTTTACACAACAAAGCTGTTTGTAACATCTTTCCTACAGATATTCAGTACACCTCTCTGCATGTAATGACATACTCGCAGGTTTCAATGATGTCATGGCCTGTTGGTCTAGTGGTATGATTCTCGCTTCGGGTGCGAGAGGTCCCGGGTTCAACTCCCGGACAGGCCCAATAGTCTATCGCAAATTTGTGCATAACACCACATTCTACTGTAAAGGGTAATAACCAATCAAGTGACAATTGCTGAAAAATATTTTTGACTGATTTCCTTCGTCACTTGCATTCGCAATGTTGACTTTACATTTTAAGAAATATTATTCAACATTCTTGTTATGAAGTTTCGAAGAAGGAACAACTTTTTTTTCGTCTGTGCTATCGATATTTCGCATAAGACCATGTATAAGCTGTTGCGTACATATTTTAGACGAATCCTATGTCCTGTTGGTCTAGTGGTATGATTCTGGCTTAGGGTGCGAGAGGTCCCGGATTCAACTCCCGGACAGGCCCAATTACAAATCGCACATTAGTTGTAAGTGCTATAATGACAATTGTAGAAATGAATTCTTGACGGAGTTGTTGTATCAATTCAATTCGCGGACCTTGCTTGAAAATTTAACAAATCAAATTTACACTCCCTTTTGTCTATATGCTTAGTCACATAACCAAGCTATTTGTAACATCTTTCCTACAGATATTCAGTACACCTCTCTGCATATAATGACATACTCGCAGGTTTCAATGATGACATGGCCTGTTGGTCTAGTGGTATGATTCTCACTTCGGGTGGGAGAGGTCCCGGGTTCAACTCCCGGACAGGCCCAATTGCCTATCGCAAATTTGTGCATAACACCACATTCTACTGAAAAAGGTTATAACCAATCAAGTGACAATTGCTGAAAAACATTTTTGCCTGATTTCCTTCGTGACTTGCATTCGCAATGTTGACTTGACATTTCAAGAAATAATATTCAACATTCATGTTATGAATGTTTTGAAGAAGGAACAACTTTTTTTGTCTTCTGTGTTATGGATATTTCTCATAAGACCATGTATAAGGTGTTGATTACATATTTTAGACGTTTCCTATGGCATGTTGGTCTAGTGGTATGATTCTCGGTTAGGGTGCGAGAGGTCCCGGGTTCAACTCCCGGACAGGCCCAATTACAAATCGAACATTAGTGGTAAGTGCTATAATTACAATTCCCGAAATGAATTATTGACGGTGTTCTGGTATCAATTCCATTCACGGACCTTGCTTGGGAATTTAACAAATCAGCTTTACACTCTGTTTTGTCTATGTGCGACTTTACACAACAAAGCTGTTTGTAACATCTTTCCTACAGATATTCAGTACACCTCTCTGCATGTAATGACATACTCGCAGGTTTCAATGATGTCATGGCCTGTTGGTCTAGTGGTATGATTCTCGCTTCGGGTGCGAGAGGTCCCGGGTTCAACTCCCGGACAGGCCCAATAGCCTATCGCAAATTTGTGCATAACACCACATTCTACTGTAAAGGGTAATAACCAATCAAGTGACAATTGCTGAAAAATATTTTTGACTGATTTCCTTCGTCACTTGCATTCGCAATGTTGACTTTACATTTTAAGAAATATTATTCAACATTCTTGTTATGAAGTTTCGAAGAAGGAACAACTTTTTTTTCGTCTGTGCTATCGATATTTCGCATAAGACCATGTATAAGCTGTTTCGTACATATTTTACACGATTCCTATGTCCTGTTGGTCTAGTGGTATGATTCTCGCTTAGGGTTCGAGAGGTCCCGGATTCAACTCCCGGACAGGCCCAATTACAAATCGCACATTAGTTGTAAGTGCTATAATGACAATTATAGAAATGAATTCTTGACGGAGTTGTTGTATCAATTCAATTCGCGGACCTTGCTTGAAAATTTAACAAATCAAATTTACACTCCCTTTTGTCTATATGCTTAGTCACATAACCAAGCTATTTGTATCATCTTTCCTACAGATATTCAGTACACCTCTCTGCATATAATGACATACTCGCAGGTTTCAATGATGACATGGCCTGTTGGTCTAGTGGTATGATTCTCACTTCGGGTGGGAGAGGTCCCGGGTTCAACTCCCGGACAGGCCCAATTGCCTATCGCAAATTTGTGCATAACACCACATTCTACTGAAAAAGGTTATAACCAATCAAGTGACAATTGCTGAAAATCATTTTTGCCTGATTTCCTTCGTGACTTGCATTCGCAATGTTGACTTGACATTTCAAGAAAATAATATTCAACATTCATGTTATGAATGTTTTGAAGAAGGAACAACTTTTTTTGTCTTCTGTGTTATGGATATTTCTCATAAGACCATGTATAAGGTGTTGTTTACATATTTTAGACGTTTCCTATGGCATGTTGGTCTAGTGGTATGATTCTCGGTTAGGGTGCGAGAGGTCCCGGGTTCAACTCCCGGACAGGCCCAATTACAAATCGAACATTAGTGGTAAGTGCTATAACTACAATTCCCGAAATGAATTATTGACGGTGTTGTGGTATCAATTCCATTCACGGACCTTGCTTGGGAATTTAACAATCAGCTTTACACTCCGTTTTGTCTATGTGCGACTTTACACAACAAAGCTTTTTGTAACATATTTCCTACAGATATTCAGTACACCTCTCTGCATGTAATGACATACTCGCAGGTTTCAATGATGTCATGGCCTGTTGGTCTAGTGGTATGATTCTCGCTTCGGGTGCGAGAGGTCCCGGGTTCAACTCCCGGACAGGCCCAATAGCCTATCGCAAATTTGTGCATAACACCACATTCTACTGTAAAGGGTAATAACCAATCAAGTGACAATTGCTGAAAAATATTTTTGACTGATTTCCTTCGTCACTTGCATTCGCAATGTTGACTTTACATTTTAAGAAATATTATTCAACATTCTTGTTATGAAGTTTCGAAGAAGGAACAACTTTTTTTTCGTCTGTGCTATCGATATTTCGCATAAGACCATGTATAAGCTGTTTCGTACATATTTTAGACAATTCCTATGTCCTGTTGGTCTAGTGGTATGATTCTCGCTTAGGGTGCGAGAGGTCCCGGATTCAACTCCCGGGACAGGGCCCAATTACAAATCGCACATTAGTTGTAAGTGCTATAATGACAATTATAGAAATGAATTCTTGGACGAGTTGTTGTATCAATTCAATTCGCGGACCTTGCTTGAAAATTTAACAAATCAAATTTACACTCCCTTTTGTCTATATGCTTAGTCACATAACGAAGATATTTGTAACCTCTTTCCTACAGATATTCAGTACAACTTTCTACATACAATCTCACACTCGCTGGTTTCAACGATGTCATGGCCTGTTGGTCTAGTGGTATGGTTCTCGCTTCGGGTGCGAGAGGTCCCGGGTTCAACTCCTCGACAGGCCCAATTGCCTATCGCAAATTTGTGCATAACACCACATTCTGCTGTAAAGGGTAATAACGAATCAAGTGAGAATTGCTGAAAAATATTTTTCCTGATTTCCTTCGTGACTTGCATTGGCAACGTTGACTTGACATTCCAAGAAATATTATTCAACATTCTTGTTATGAAGTTTCGAAGAAGGAACAACTTTTTTTTCGTCTGTGCTATCGATATTTCGCATGAGACCATGTATAAGCTGTTGCGTACATATTTTAGACGATTCTTATGGTCTGTTGGTCTAGTGGTATGATTCTGGCTTAGGGTGCGAGAGGTCGCAGGTTCAGCTCCCGGACAGGTCCAATTACAAATCGCACATTACTGCTAAGTGCTATAATGACAATTGTAGAAATGAATTCTTGACGGAGTTGTTGTATCATTTCAATACGCGGATCTTGCTTGAGAATTTAACAAATCAAATTTACACTCACTTTTCTGTATGCTTTGTCACATAACCAAGCTATTTGTAACATCTTTCCTACAGATATTCAATACACCTCTCTGCATATAATGACATACTCGCAGGTTTCAATGATGACATGGCCTGTTGGTCTAGTGGTATGATTCTCACTTCGGGTGGGAGAGGTCCCGGGTTCAACTCCCGGACAGGCCCAATTGCCTATCGCAAATTTGTGCATAACACCACATTCTACTGAAAAAGGTAATAACCAATCAAGTGACAATTGCTGAAAAACATTTTTGCCTGATTTCCTTCGTGACTTGCATTCGCAATGTTGACTTGACATTTCAAGAAATAATATTCAACATTCATGCTATGAATGTTTTGAAGAAGGAACAACTTTTTTTGTCTTCTGTGTTATGGATATTTCTCATAAGACCATGTATGAGGTGTTGTTTACATATTTTAGACGTTTCCTATGGCATGTTGGTCTAGTGGTATAATTCTCGGTTAGGGTGCGAGAGGTCCCGGGTTCAACTCCCGGACAGGCCCAATTACAATTCGAACATTAGTGGTAAGTGCTATAATTACAATTCCCGAAATGAATTATTGACGGTGTTGTGGTATCAATTCCATTCACGGACCTTGCTTGGGAATTTAACAAATCAGCTTTACACTCCGTTTTGTCTATGTGCGACTTTACACAACAAAGCTGTTTGTAACATCTTTCCTACAGATATTCAGTACACCTCTCTGCATGTAATGACATACTCGCAGTTTTCAATGATGTCATGGCCTGTTGGTCTAGTGGTATGATTCTCGTTTCGGGTGCGAGAGGTCCCGGGTTCAACTCCCGGACAGGCCCAATAGCCTATCGCAAATTTCTGCATAACACCACATTCTGCTGTAAAGGGTAATAACGAATCAAGTGAGAATTGCTGAAAAATATTTTTCCTGATTTCCTTCGTGACTTGCATTGGCAATGTTGACTTGACATTCCAAGAAATATTATTCAACATTCTTGTTATGAAGTTTCGAAGAAGGAACAACTTTTTTTTCGTCTGTGCTATCGATATTTCGCATGAGACCATGTATAAGCTGTTGCGTACATATTTTAGACGATTCTTATGGCCTGTTGGTCTAGTGGTATGATTCTGGCTTAGGGTGCGAGAGGTCGCGGGTTCAGCTCCCGGACAGGTCCAATTACAAATCGCACATTACTGCTAAGTGCTATAATGACAATTGTAGAAATGAATTCTTGACGGAGTTGTTGTATCATTTCAATACGCGGATCTTGCTTGAGAATTTAACAAATCAAATTTACACTCACTTTTCTGTATGCTTTGTCACATAACCAAGCTATTTGTAACATCTTTCCTACAGATATTCAGTACACCTCTCTGCATATAATGACATACTCGCAGGTTTCAATGATGACATGGCCTGTTGGTCTAGTGGTATGATTCTCACTTCGGGTGGGAGAGGTCCCGGGTTCAACTCCCGGACAGGCCCAATTGCCTATCGCAAATTTGTGCATAACACCACATTCTACTGAAAAAGGTAATAACCAATCAAGTGACAATTGCTGAAAAACATTTTTGCCTGATTTCCTTCGTGACTTGCATTCGCAATGTTGACTTGACATTTCAAGAAATAATATTCAACATTCATGCTATGAATGTTTTGAAGAAGGAACAACTTTTTTTGTCTTCTGTGTTATGGATATTTCTCATAAGACCATGTATAAGGTGTTGTTTACATATTTTAGACGTTTCCTATGGCATGTTGGTCTAGTGGTATGATTCTCGGTTAGGGTGCGAGAGGTCCCGGGTTCAACTCCCGGACAGGCCCAATTACAAATCGAACATTAGTGGTAAGTGCTATAATTACAATTCCCGAAATGAATTATTGACGGTGTTGTGGTATCAATTCCATTCACGGACCTTGCTTGGGAATTTAACAAATCAGCTTTACACTCCGTTTTGTCTATGTGCGACTTTACACAACAAAGCTGTTTGTAACATCTTTCCTACAGATATTCAGTACACCTCTCTGCATGTAATGACATACTCGCAGTTTTCAATGATGTCATGGCCTGTTGGTCTAGTGGTATGATTCTCGCTTCGGGTGCGAGAGGTCCCGGGTTCAACTCCCGGACAGGCCCAATAGCCTATCGCAAATTTCTGCATAACACCACATTCTGCTGTAAAGGGTAATAACGAATCAAGTGAGAATTGCTGAAAAATATATTTCCTGATTTCCTTCGTGACTTGCATTGGCAATGTTGACTTGACATTCCAAGAAATATTATTCAACATTCTTGTTATGAAGTTTCGAAGAAGGAACAACTTTTTTTTCGTCTGTGCTATCGATATTTCGCATGAGACCATGTATAAGCTGTTGCGTACATATTTTAGACGATTCTTATGGCCTGTTGGTCTAGTGGTATGATTCTGGCTTAGGGTGCGAGAGGTCGCGGGTTCAGCTCCCGGACAGGTCCAATTACAAATCGCACATTACTGCTAAGTGCTATAATGACAATTGTAGAAATGAATTCTTGACGGAGTTGTTGTATCAACTCAATTCGCGGACCTTGCTTGAAAATTTAACAAATCAAATTTACACTCCCTTTTGTCTATATGCTTAGTCACATAACCAAGCTATTTGTAACATCTTTCCTACAGATATTCAGTACACCTCTCTGCATATAATGACATACTCGCAGGTTTCAATGATGACATGGCCTGTTGGTCTAGTGGTATGATTCTCACTTCGGGTGGGAGAGGTCCCGGGTTCAACTCCCGGACAGGCCCAATTGCCTATCGCAAATTTGTGCATAATACCACATTCTACTGAAAAAGGTAATAACCAATCAAGTGACAATTGCTGAAAAACATTTTTGCCTGATTTCCTTCGTGACTTGCATTCGCAATGTTGACTTGACATTTCAAGAAATAATATTCAACATTCATGTTATGAATGTTTTGAAGAAGGAACAACTTTTTTTGTCTTCTGTGTTATGGATATTTCTCATAAGACCATGTATAAGCTGATGCATACATATTTTAGACGATTCCTATATCCTGTTGGTCTAGTGGTATGATTCTCGCTTAGGGTGCGAGAGGTCCCGGGTTCAACTCCCGGACAGGCCCAATTACAAATCGCACATTAGTGGTAATTTCTATAATGACAATTGTAGAAATGAATTCTTGACGGAGTTGTTGTATCAATTCCATTCGGGGACCTTGCTTGAAAATTTAACAAATCATCGTTACACTCCGTTTTGTCTATATGCGATTTTACACAACAAAGCTGTTTGTAACCTCCTTCCTACAGATATTCAGTACAACGCTCTGCATATAATGGCACACTCGCAGGTTTCAAGGATATCATGGCCTGTTGGTCTAGTGGTATGCTTCTTGCCCAATTACAAATCGCACATTAGTGATAAGTGCTATAACCTACTGTAAAGAATTTACGGTCTATGAAATGTTAATTCCCGAAATAAATTCTTGACGGAGTTCTTTTATCAATTCGATTCGCAAATGTTACTTTACAATTTCACAAATCAACTTTACATTCCGTTTTGTCTATATGCTTTGTCCACAACCAAGCTATTTTTAACCTTCTTCGTACAGATTGTCAGTACAACGCTCTGCATATAATGGCACACTCGCATGTTTCAAGGATATCATGGGCTGTTGGTCTAGTGGTATGATTCTTGATTCGGGTGCGAGAGGTCCCGGGTTCAACTCCCGTACAGGCCCAATTACAAATCGCACATTAGTGGTAAGTGCTATAATGACAATTGTAGAAATGAATTCTTGACAGAGTTGTTGTATCAATTCCATTCGGGTACCTTACTTGAGAATTTAACAAATCAACGTTACACTCCGTTTTGTTTATATGCGATTTTACACAACAAAGCTGTTTGTAACCTCCTTCTTACAGATATTCAGTACAACGCTCTGCATATAATGGCACACTCGCAGGTTTCAAGAATATCATGGCCTGTTGGTCTAGTGGTATGTTTCTTGCTTCGGGTGCGAGAGGTCCCGGGTTCACCTGCCGGACAGGCCCAATTGCCTATCGCAAATTTGTGCATAACACCACATTCTATTGTAAAGGGTAATAACCAATCAACTGACAATTGCTGAAAAATATTTTTGGCTCAGTTAATTCGTGACTTGGATTCGAAATGTTGACTTGACTTTCCAAGAAATATTCTTCAACATTCTTGTTATGAATGTTTTGAAAAGGAAGCAACTTTTTTGTCGTCTGTGTTATGGATATTTCCCATTAGACCATGTATAAGCTGTTGCGTACATATTTTAGACGATTGCAATGGGCTGTTGGGCTAGTGGTATGATTCACTCTTAGGGTGCGAGAGGTCCCGGGTTCAACTCCCGGACAGGCCCAATTACAAATCGCATATTAGTGGTAAGTGCTATAATGACAATTGTAGAAATGAATTCTTGATGGAGTTGTTGTATCAATTCAATTCGCGGACCTTGCTTGAGAATTTAACAAATCAAATTTACACTCCCTTTTGTCTATATGCTTTGTCACATAACCAAGCTATTTGTAACCTCTTTCCTACAGATATTCAGTACAACATTCTGCATATAATGTCACACTCGCAGGTTTCAATGATGTCATGGCGTGTTGGTCTAGTGGTATGATTCTCGCTTCGGGTGCGAGAGATCCCGGGTTCAACTCCCGGACAGGCCCAATTGCCTATCGCAAATTTGTGCATAACACCACATTCTACTGTCAAAGGGTAATAACCAATCAAGTGACAATTGCTGAAAAATACTTTTCTCTGATTACCTTCGTGACTTGCATTGGCAATGTTGACGTGACATTTCAAGAAATATTATCCAACATTCTTGTTATGAAGTTTTGAAGAAGGAACAACCTTTTTTTTCGTCTTTGCTATCGATATTTCGCATAAGACCATGTATAAGCTGTTGTTTACATATTTTAGACGTTTCCTATGGCATGTTGGTCTAGTGGTATGATTCTCGGTTAGGGTGCGAGAGGTCCCGGGTTCAACTCCCGGACAGGTCCAATTACAAATCGAACATTAGTGGTAAGTGCTATAATTACAATCCCGAAATGAATTATTGACGGTGTTGTGGTATCAATTCCATTCACGGACCTTGCTTGGGAATTTAACAAATCAGCTTTACACTCCGTTTTGTCTACGTGCGACTTTACACAACAAAGCTGTTTGTAACATCTTTCCTACAGATATTCAGTACACCTCTCTGCATGTAATGACATACTCGCAGGTTTCAATGATGTCATGGCCTGTTGGTCTAGTGGTATGATTCTCGCTTCGGGTGCGAGAGGTCCCGGGTTCAACTCCCGGACAGGCCCAATTACAAGTCGCACGTTAGTGGTAAGTGCTATAATGACAATTGTAGAAATGAATTCTTGATGGAGTTGTTGTATCAATTCAATTCGCGGACCTTGCTTGAGAATTTAACAAATCAAATTTACACTCCCTTTTGTCTATATGCTTTGTCACATAACCAAGCTATTTGTAACCTCTTTTCTACAGATATTCAGTACAACTTTCTGCATATAATGTCACACTCGCAGGTTTCAATGATTTCATGGCGTGTTGGTCTAGTGGTATGATTCTCGCTTCGGGTGCGAGAGATCCCGGGTTCAACTCCCGGACAGGCCCAATTGCCTATCGCAAATTTGTGCATAACACTACATTCTACTGTAAAGGGTAATAACCAATCAAGTGACAATTGCTGAAAAATACTTTTCTCTGATTACCTTCGTGACTTGCATTCGCAATGTTGACGTGACATTTCAAGACATATTATCCAACATTCTTGTTATGAAGTTTTGAAGAAGGAACAACCTTTTTTTTCGTCTTTGCTATCGATATTTCGCATAAGACCATGTATAAGCTGTTGTTTACATATTTTAGACGTTTCCTATGGCATGTTGGTCTAGTGGTATGATTCTCGGTTAGGGTGCGAGAGGTCCCGGGTTCAACTCCCGGACAGGCCCAATTACAAATCGAACATTAGTGGTAAGTGCTATAATTACAATTCCCGAAATGAATTATTGACGGTGTTGTGGTATCAATTCCATTCACGGACCTTGCTTGGGAATTTAACAAATCAGCTTTACACTCCGTTTTGTCTATGTGCGACTTTACACAACAAAGCTGTTTGTAACATCTTTCCTACAGATATTCAGTACACCTCTCTGCATGTAATGACATACTCGCAGGTTTCAATGATGTCATGGCCTGTTGGTCTAGTGGTATGATTCTCGCTTCGGGTGCGAGAGGTCCCGGGTTCAACTCCCGGACAGACCCAATAGCTTATCGCAAATTTGTGCATAACACCACATTCTACTGTAAAGGGTAATAACCAATCAAGTGACAATTGCTGAAAAATATTTTTGACTGATTTCCTTCGTCACTTGCATTCGCAATGTTGACTTTACATTTTAAGAAATATTATTCAACATTCTTGTTATGAAGTTTCGAAGAAGGAACAACTTTTTTTTCGTCTGTGCTATCGATATTTCGCATAAGACCATATATAAGCTGTTGCGTACATATTTTAGACGATTCCAATGTCCTGTTGGTCTAGTGGTATGATTCTCGCTTAGGGTGCGAGAGGTCCCTGATTCAACTCCCGGACAGGCCCAATTACAAATCGCACATTAGTTGTAAGTGCTATAATGACAATTGTAGAAATGAATTCTTGACGGAGTTGTTGTATCAATTCAATTCGCGGACCTTGCTTGAAAATTTAACAAATCAAATTTACACTCCCTTTTGTCTATATGCTTAGTCACATAACCAAGATATTTGTAACCTCTTTCCTACAGATATTCAGAACAACTTTCTACATACAATCTCACACTCGCTGGTTTCAACGATGTCATGGCCTGTTGGTCTAGTGGTATGGTTCTCGCTTCGGGTGCCAGAGGTCCCGGGTTCAACTCCTCGACAGGCCCAATTGCCTATCGCAAATTTGTGCATAACACCACATTCTGCTGTAAAGGGTAATAACGAATCAAGTGAGAATTGCTGAAAAAGATTTTTCCTGATTTCCTTCGTGACTTGCATTCGCAATGTTGACTTGACATTCCAAGAAATATTATTCAACATTCTTGTTAGGAAGTTTCGAAGAAGGAACAACTTTTTTTTCGTCTGTGCTATCGATATTTCGCATGAGACCATGTATAAGCTGTTGCCTACATAATTTAGACGATTCTTATGGCCTGTTGGTCTAGTGGTATGATTCTGGCTTAGGGTGCGAGAAGGTCCCGGGTTCAACTCCCGGACAGGTCCAATTACAAATCGCACATTACTGCTAAGTGCTATAATGACAATTGTAGAAATGAATTCTTGACGGAGTTGTTGTATCATTTCAATACGCGGATCTTGCTTGAGAATTTAACAAATCAACGTTACACTCTGTTTTGTGTATATGTGATTTTACAAGACAAAGCTGTTTGTAACCTCCTTCCTACAGATATTCAGTACAACGCTCTGTATATAATGGCACACTCGCAGGTTTCAAGGATATCATCGCCTGTTGGTCTAGTGGTAGGGTTCTCGCTTCGGGTGCGAGAGGTCCCTGGTTCAACTGCCGGACAGGCCCAATTGCCCATCGCAAATTTGTGCATAACACCACATTCTATTGTAAAGGGTAATAACCAATCAACTGGCAATTGTTGAAAAATATTTTTGGCTCAGTTACTTCGTGACTTGGATTCGAAATGTTGACTTGACGTTCCAAGAAATATTCTTCAACATTCTTGTTATGATTGTTTTGAAAAAGAAACAACTTTTTTGTCGTCTGTGTTATGGATATTTCTCATAAGACCATGTATAAGCTGTTGCGTACATATTTTAGACGATTCCTATGGGTTGTTGGTCTAGTGGTATGATTCTCTGTTAGGGTGCGAGAGGTCCCGGTTTCAACTCCAGGACAGGCCCAATTACAAATCGCACATTAGTGATAAGTGCTATAACCTACTGTAAAGAATTTACAGTCTATGAAATGTTTATTCCCGAAATAAATTCTTGACGGAGTTGTTTTATCAATTCGATTCGGAAATGTTACTTTACAATTTCACAAATCAACTTTACACCCCGTTTTGTCTATATGCTTTGTCCTCAACCAAGCTATTTTTAACCTTCTTCGTACATATATTCAGTACAACGCTCTGCATATAATGGCACACTCGCATGTTTCAAGGATATCATGGCCTGTTGGTCTAGTGGTATGATTCTCGCTTTGGGTGCGAGAGTTTCCGAGTTCAACTCCCGGACAGGCCCAATTGCCTATCGCAAATTTGTGCATAACACCACATTCTACTGTAAAGGGTAATAACCAATCGAGTGATAATTGCTGAAAAATATTTTTCTCTGATTTTCTTCGTGACTTGCATTCGCAATGTTGACGTGACATTTCAAGAAATATTATCCAAGATTCTTGTTATGAAGTTTTGAAGAAGGAACAACTTTTTTTGACGTCTGTGCTATCGATATTTCGCATAAGACCATGTACAAGCTGTTGCGTACATATGTTAGAAGATTCCTATGGCCTGTTGGTCTAGTGGTATGATTCTCGCTTAGGGTGCGAGAGGTCCCGGGTTCAACTCCCGGACAGGTCCAATTACAAATCGCACATTAGTGGTAATTGCTATAATGACAATTGTAGAAATGAATTCTTGACGGAGTTGTTGTATCAATTCCATTCGCGGACCCTGCTTGAGAATTTAACAAATCAACTTTACACTCACGATATTACACAACAAAGCTGTTTGTAACCTCCTTCCTACAGATATTCAGTACAACGCTCTGCATATAATGGCACACTCGCAGGTTTCAAGGATATCATGGCCTGTTGGTCTAGTGGTATGTTTCTAGCTTCGGGTGCGAGAGGTTCCGGGTTCAACTGCCGGACAGGCCCAATTGGCTATCGCAAATTTGTGCATAACACCACATTCTATTGTAAAGGGTAATAACCAATCAAGTGACAATTGCTGAAAATTATTTTTGGCTCAGCTGTTTCGTGACTTTAATGTGCAAAGTTGACTTGACATTTCAAGAAATAATATTCAACATTCATGTTATGAATGTTTTGAAGAAGGAACAACTTTTTTTGTCTTCTGTGTTATGGTTATTTCTGATAAGACCATGTATAAGCTGATGCATACATATTTTAGACGATTCCTATGGCCTGTTGGTCTAGTAGTATGATTCTCGCTTAGGGTGCGAGAGGTCCCGGGTTCAACTCCCGGACAGGCCCAATTACAAAGCGCACATTAGTGGTAAGTGCTATAATGACAATTGTAGAAATGAATTCTTGACGGAGTTGTTGTATCAATTCCATTCGGGGACCTTGCTTGAAAATTTAACAAATCATCGTTACACTCCGTTTTGTCTATATGCGATTTTAGACAACAAAGCTGTTTGTAACCTCCTTCCTACAGATATTCAGTACAACGCTCTGCATATAATGGCCCACTCGCAGGTTTCAAGGATATCATGGCCTGTTGGTCTAGTGGTATGTTTCTTGCTTCGGGTGCGAGAGGTCCCGGGTTCAACTGCCGGACAGGCCCAATTGCCTATCGCAAATTTGTGCATAACACCACATTCTATTGTAAAGGGTAATAACCAATCAACTGACAATTGCTGAAAAATATTTTTGGCTCAGTTACTTCGTGACTTGGATTCGAAATGTTGACTTGACGTTCCAAGAAATATTCTTCAACATTCTTGTTATGAATGTTTTGAAGAAGGAACAAATTTTTTTGTCTTCTGTGTTATGGATATTTCTCATAAGACCATGTATAAGCTGATGCATACATATTTTAGACGATTCCTATGGGCTGTTGGTCTAGTGGTATGATTCTCGCTTAGGGTGCGAGAGGTCCCGGGTTCAACTCCCAGACAGGCCCAATTACAAATCGCACATTAGTGGTAAGTGCTATAATGACAATTGTAGAAATGAATTCTTGACGGAGTTGTTGTATCAATTCCACTCGGGGACCTTGCTTGAGAATTTAACAAATCAACGTTACACTCCGTTTTGTGTATATGTGATTTTACACAACAAAGCTGTTTGTAACCTCTTTCCTACAGATATTTAGTACAACGCTCTGCATATAATGGCACACTGGCAGGTTTCAAGGATATCATGGCTTGTTGGTCTAGTGGTATGTTTCTTGCTTCGGGTGCGAGAGATCCCTGGTTCAACTGCCGGACAGGCCCAATTGCCTATCGCAAATTTGTGCATAACACCACATTCTATTGTAAAGGGTAATAACCAATCAACTGGCAATTGTTGAAAAATATTTTTGGCTCAGTTACTTCGTGACTTGGATTCGAAATGTTGACTTGACGTTCCAAGAAATATTCTTCAACATTCTTGTTATGAATGTTTTGAAAAAGAAACAACTTTTTTGTCGTCTGTGTTATGGATATTTCTCATAAGACCATGTATAAGCTGTTGCGTACATATTTTAGACGATTCCAATGGGTTGTTGGTCTAGTGGTATGATTCTCTCTTAGGGTGCGAGAGGTCCCGGGTTCAACTCCCGGACAGTCCCAATTACAAATCGCACATTAGTGATAAGTGCTATAACCTACTGTAAAGAATTTAAGGTCTATGAAATGTTAATTCCCGAAATAAATTCTTGACGGAGTTGTTTTATCAATTCGATTCGCAAATGTTACTTTACAATTTCACAAATCAACTTTACACCCCATTTTGTCTATATGCTTTGTCCTCAACCAAGCTATTTTTAACCTTCTTCGTACATATATTCAGTACAACGCTCTGCATATAATGGCACACTCGCATGTTTCAAGGATATCATGGCCTGTTGGTCTAGTGGTATGATTCTCGCTTTGGGTGCGAGAGTTTCCGAGTTCAACTCCCGGACAGGCCCAATTGCCTATCGCAAATTTGTGCATAACACCACATTCTACTGTAAAGGGTAATAACCAATCAAGTGATTATTGCTGAAAAATATTTTTCTCTGATTTTCTTCGTGACTTGCATTCGCAATGTTGACGTGACATTTCAAGAAACATTATCCAACATTCTTGTTATGAAGTTTTGAAGAAGGAACAACTTTTTTTGTCGTCTGTGCTATCGATATTTCGCATAAGACCATGTACAAGCTGTTGCGTACATATGTTAGAAGATTCCTATGGCCTGTTGGTCTAGTGGTATGATTCTCGCTTAGGGTGCGAGAAGTCGCGGGTTCAACTCCCGGACAGGTCCAATTACAAATCGCACATTAGTGGTAATTGCTATAATGACAATTGTAGAAATGAATTCTTGACGGAGTTGTTGTATCAATTCCATTCGCGGACCCTGCTTGAGAATTTAACAAATCAACTATACACTCGCGATATTACACAACAAAGCTGTTTGTAACCTCCTTCCTACAGATATTCAGTACAACACTCTGCATATAATGGGACACTCGCAGGTTTCAAGGATATCATGGCCTGTTGGTCTAGTGGTATGTTTCTTGCTTCGAGTGCGAGAGGTTCCGGGTTCAACTGCCGGACAGGCCCAATTGGCTATCGCAAATTTGTGCATAACACCACATTCTATTGTAAAGGGTAATAACCAATCAAGTGACAATTGCTGAAAATTATTTTTGACTCAGCTGTTTCGTGACTTGAATGTGCAAAGTTGACTTGACATTTCAAGAAATAATATTCAACATTCATGTTATGAATGTTTTGAAGAAGGAACAACTTTTTTTGTCTTCTGTGTTATGGTTATTTCTGATAAGACCATGTATAAGCTGATGCATACATATTTTAGACGATTCCTATGGCCTGTTGGTCTAGTGGCATGATTCTCGCTTAGGGTGCGAGAGGTCCCGGGTTCAACTCCCGGACAGGCCCAATTACAAAGCGCACATTAGTGGTAAGTGCTATAATGACAATTGTAGAAATGAATTCTTGACGGAGTTGTTGTATCAATTCCATTCGGGGACCTTGCTTGAAAATTTAACAAATCATCGTTACACTCCGTTTTGTCTATATGCGATTTTAGACAACAAAGCTGTTTGTAACCTTCTTCCTACAGATATTCAGTACAACGCTCTGCATATAATTACACACTAGACCACTAGACCAACATGGGCTGTTGGTCTAGTGGTATGATTCTTGCTTCGGGTGCGAGAAGTCCCGGGTTCAACTGCCGGACAGTCCCAATTGCCTATCGCAAATTTGTGCAATACACCACATTCTACTGTAAAGGGTAATAACCAACCAAGTGACAGTTGCTGAAAAATATTTTTCTCTGATTTCCTTCGTGACTTGCATTCGCAATGTTGACGTGACATTTCAAGAAATATTATCCAACATTCTTGTTATGAAGTTTGAAGAAGGAACAACTTTTTTTGTCGTCTGTGCTATCGATATTTCGCATAAGACCATGTATAACCTGATGCACACTTATTTTAGACGATTCCTATGGCCTGTTGTTCTAGTGGTATGATTCTCGCTTAGGGTGCGAGAGGTCCCGGGTTCAACTCCCGGACAGGCCCAATTACAAATCGCACATTAGTGATAAGTGCTATAACCTACTGTAAAGAATTTACGGTCTATGAAATGTTAATTCCCGAAATAAATTCTTGACGGAGTTCTTTTATCAATTCGATTCGCAAATGTTACTTTACAATTTCACAAATCAACTTTACACTCCCTTTTGTCTATATGCTTTGTCCACAACCAAGCTATTTTTAACCTTCTTCGTACAGATATTCAGTACAATTCTCTGCATATAATGGCACACTCGCATGTTTCAAGGACATCATGGGCTGTTGGTCTAGTGGTATGATTCGTGCTTCGGGTGCGAGAAGTCCCGGGTTCAACTGCCGGACAGGCCCAATTGCCTATTGCAAATTTGTGCATAACACCACATTATATTTTAAAGGGTAATAACCAATCACCTGACAATTGCTGAAAAATATTTTTGGCTGAGTTACTTCGTGACTTGAATTCGCAAGGTTCACTTGAAATTCCAAGAAATATTCTTCAACATTCTTGTTTTGAAAGTGTTGAAGAAGGAACAACTTTTTTTGTCTTCTGTGTTATGGTTATTTCTGATAAGACCATGTATAAGCTGATGCATAAATATTTTAGACGATTCCTATGGCCTGTTGGTCTAGTGGTATGATTATCTCTTAGGGTGCGAGAGGCCCCTGGTTCAACTCCCGGACAGGCCCAATTACAAATAGCACATTAGTGATAAGTGCTATAACCTACTGTAAAGAATTTACGGTCTATGAAATGTTAATTCCCGAAATAAATTCTTGATTGAGTTGTTTTATCAATTCCATTCGCAAATGTTACTTTACAATTTCACAAATCAACTTTACACTCCGTTTTGTCTATATGCTTTGTCCACAACCAAGCTATTTTTAACCTTCTTCGTACAGATATTCAGTACAACGCTCTGCATATAATGGCACACTCGCATGTTTCAAGGATATCATGGGCTGTTGGTCTAGTGGTATGATTCTTGCTTCGGGTGCGAGAAGTCCCGGGTTCAACTGACAGACAGGCCCAATTGCCAATCGCAAATTTGTGCATAACACCACATTATATTTTAAAGGGTAATAACCAATCACCTGACAATTGCTGAAAAATATTTTTGGCTGAGTTACTTCGTGACTTGGATTCGCAAGGTTCACTTGAAATTCCAAGAAATATTCTTCAACATTCTTGTTATGAAAGTGTTGAAAAAGGAACAACTTTTTTTGTCGTCTGTGCTATCGATATTTCGCATAAGACCATGTATAAGCTGTTGTGTACATATTTTAGACGATTCCTATGGCCTGTTGGTCTAGTCGTATGATTATCTCTTAGGGTGCGAGAGGCCCCTGGTTCAACTCCCGGACAGGCCCAATTACAAATAGCACATTAGTGATAAGTGCTATAACCTACTGTAAAGAATTTACGGTCTATGAAATGTTAATTCCCGAAATAAATTCTTGATGGAGTTGTTTTATCAATTCGATTCGCAAATGTTACTTTACAATTTCACAAATCAACTTTACACTCCGTTTTGTCTATATGCTTTGTCCACAACCAAGCTCTTTTTAACCTTCTTCGTACAGATATTCAGTACAACGCTCTGCATATAATGGCACACTCGCATGTTTCAAAGATATCATGGGCTGTTGGTCTAGTGGTATGATTCTTGCTTCGGGTGCGAGAAGTCCCGGGTTCAACTGCCAGACAGGCCCAATTGCCAATCGCATATTATATTTTAAAGGGTAATAACCAATCACCTGACAATTGCTGAAAAATATTTTTGGCTGAGTTACTTCGTGACTTGGATTCGCAAGGTTCACTTGACATTCCAAGAAATATTCTTCAACATTCTTGTTATGAAAGTGTTGAAGAAGGAACAACTTTTTTTGTCGTCTGTGCTATCGATATTTCGCATAAGACCATGTATAAGCTGTTGCGTACATATGTTAGACGATTCCTATGGCCTGTTGGTCTAGTGGTATGATTCTCGCTTAGGGTGCGAGAGGTCCCGGGTTCCACTCCCGGACAGGCCCAATTACAAATCGCACATTAGTGATAAGTGCTATAACCTACTGTAAAGAAATTACGGTCTATGAAATGTTAATTCCCAAAAAAAATTCTTGATGGAGTTGTTTTATCAATTCTATTCGCAAATATTACTTTACAATTTCACAAATCAACTTTACACTCCGTTTTGTCTATATGCTTTGTCCACAACCAAGCTATTTTTAACCTTCTTCGTACAGATATTCAGTACACCTCTCTGCATATAATGACACAATCGCAGGTTTCAATGATATACTGGCCTGTTAGTCTAGTGGTATGATTCCCGCTTCGGGTGCGAGAGCTCCCGAGTTCAAATCCCGGACAGGCCCAATTACAAATCGCACATTAGTGATAAGTGCTATAACCTACTGTAAAGAAATTACGGTCTATGAAATGTTAATTCCCGAAAAAAATTCTTGATGGAGTTGTTTTATCAATTCTATTCGCAAATATTACTTTACAATTTCACAAATCAACTTTACACTCCGTTTTGTCTATATGCTTTGTCCACAACCAAGCTATTTTTAACCTTCTTCGTACAGATATTCAGTACAACGCTCTGCATATAATGGCACACTCGCATGTTTCAAGGATATCATGGGCTGTTGGTCTAGTGGTATGATTCTTGCTTCGGGTGCGAGAAGTCCCGGGTTCAACTGCCGGACAGGCCCAATTACAAATCGCACATTAGTGGTAAGTGCTATAATGACAATTGTAGAAATGAATTCTTGACGGAGTTGTTGTATCAATTCAATTCGCGGACATTGCTTGAGAATTTAACAAATCAAATTTACACTCCCTTTTGTCTATATGCTTTGTCACATAACCAAGCTATTTGTAACCTTTTTCCTACATATATTCAGTACAACGTTCTGCATATAATGTCACACTCGAAGGTTTCAATGATGTCATCGCCTGTTGGTCTAGTGGTATGATTCTCACTTCGGGTGCGAGAGGTCCCGGGTTCAACTCCCGGACAGACCCAATTGCCTATCCCAAATTTGTGCAATACACCATATTCTACTGTAAAGGGAAATAACCAATCAAGTGACAGTTGCTGAAAAATGTTTTTCTCTGATTTCCTTTGTGACTTGCATTCGCAATATTGACGTGACATTTCAAGAATATTATCCAACATTCTTGTTATGAAGTTTGAAGAAGGAACAACTTTTTTTGTCGTCTGTGGTATCGATATTTCGCATAAGACCATGTATAAGCTGTTGCGTACATATGTTCGACGATTCCTATGGCCTGTTGGTCTAGTGGTATAATTCTCGCTTAGAGTGCGAGAGGTTCCGGTTTCCACTCCCGCACAAGTCCAATTGCAAATTGCACATTAGTGGTAAGTGTCATAACCAACTGCAAAGAATATACGGCCATTAAAATGACAATTCTCGAAATTAATTTTGACGGACTTGTTTAATCAATTTAATTCGCAAATGTAAGTTTACAATTCAACAAATCAACTATACACTCCGTTTTTGGTATATGCTTTCTCACATAACCAAGCTATTTGTAACCTCTTTCCTACAGATATTCAGTGCAACTCTCTGCATATAATGTCATACTCGTAGATTTCAAGGATGTCATCACCTGTTGAGCTAGTGGTATGAATCTCGCTTTAGGTGCGAGAGGTCCCGTGTTCAACTCCCGGACAGGCCAATTTCTTAATGCAAATTTGTTCAAAACACCACATTCTACTGTAAAGGGTAATAACCAATCAAGTGACAACTGCTGAAAATTATATTTGGCTGAGTTCTTCCGTGAATTGGATTCGCAAAGTAGACTTGATATTTCATGAAATATTTTTCAACATTCTTGTTATGAAGTTTGAAGAAGGAACAACTTTTTTTGTCTTCTGTGCTATCGATATTTCGCACAAGACCATGTATAAGCTGATGCATACATATTTTAGACGATTCCTATGGCCTGTTAATCTAGTGCTATGATTCTCGCTTAGGGTGCGAGAGATCCCGGGTACAACTCCCGGACAGGCCCAATTAGAAATCGCACATTAGTGGTAAGTGCTATAATGGCAATTGTAGAAATGAATTCTTGACGGAGTTGTTGTATCAATTCCATTCGGGGACCTTGTTTGAGAATTTAACAAATCAACGTTACACTCCGTTTTGTCTATATGCGATTTTACACAACAAAGCTGTTTGTAACCTCCTTCCTACAGATATTCAGTACAACGCTCTGCATATAATGGCACACTCGCAGATTTCAAAGATATCATGGCCTGTTGGTCTAGTGATATGTTTCTTGCTTCGGGTGCGAGAAGTCCCGGGTTCAACTGCCAGACAGGCCCAATTGCCAATCGCAAATTTGTGCATAACACCACATTATATTTTAAAGGGTAATAACCAATCACCTGACAATTGCTGAAAAATATTTTTGGCTGAGTTACTTCGTGACTTGGATTCGCAAGGTTCACTTGACATTCCAAGAAATATCCTTCATCATTCTTGTTATGAAAGTGTTGAAGAAGGAACAACTTTTTTTGTCGTCTGTGCTATCGATATTTCGCATAAGACCATGTATAAGCTGTTGCGTACATATGTTAGACGATTCCTAGGGCCTGTTGGTCTAGTGTTATGATTCTCACTTCGGGTGCGAGAGTTCCCGGGTTCAACTCCCGGACAGGCCCAATTGCCTATCCCAAATTTGTGCAATACACCACATTCTACTGTAAAGGGAAATAACCAATCAAGTGACAGTTGCTGAAAAATGTTTTTCTCTGATTTCTTTCCTTGACTTGCATTCGCAATGTTGACGTGACATTTCAAGAAATATTATCCAACATTCTTGTTATGAAGTTTGAAGAAGGAACAACTTTTTTGCCGTCTGTGGTATCGATATTTCGCATAAGACCATGTATAAGCTGTTGCGTACATATGTTAGACGATTCCTATGGCCTGTTGGTCTAATGGTATAATTCTCGCTTAGAGTGCGAGAGGTTCCGGTTTCCACTCCCGCACAAGTCCAATTGCAAATTGCACATTAGTGGTAAGTGTCATAACCAACTGCAAAGAATATACGGCCATTAAAATGACAATTCTCGAAATTAATTTTGACGGACTTGTTTAATCAATTTAATTCGCAAATGTAAGTTTACAATTCAACAAATCAACTATACACTCCGTTTTGGGTATATGCTTTCTCACATAACCAAGCTATTTGTAACCTCTTTCCTACAGATATTCAGTACAACTCTCTGCATATAATGTCATACTCGTAGATTTCAAGGATGTCATCACCTGTTGAGCTAGTGGTATGAATCTCGCTTTAGGTGCGAGAGGTCCCGTGTTCAACTCCCGGACAGGCCAATTTCTTAATGCAAATTTGTTCAAAACACCACATTCTACTGTAAAGGGTAATAACCAATCAAGTGACAATTGCTGAAAATTATATTTGGCTGAGTTCTTCCGTGAATTGGATTCGCAAAGTAGACTTGATATTTCATGAAATATTTTTCAACATTCTTGTTATGAAGTTTGAAGAAGGAACAACTTTTTTTGTCTTCTGTGCTATCGATATTTCGCACAAGACCATGTATAAGGTGATGCATACATATTTTAGACGATTCCTATGGCCTGTTGGTCTAGTGCTATGATTCTCGCTTAGGGTGCGAGAGATCCCGGGTACAACTCCCGGACAGGCCCAATTAGAAATCGCACATTAGTGGTAAGTGCTATAATGGCAATTGTAGAAATGAATTCTTGACGGAGTTGTTGTATCAATTCCATTCGGGGACCTTGTTTGAGAATTTAACAAATCAACGTTACACTCCGTTTTGTCTATATGCGATTTTACACAACAAAGCTGTTTGTAACCTCCTTCCTACAGATATTCAGTACAACGCTCTGCATATAATGGCACACTCGCAGATTTCAAAGATATCATGGCCTGTTGGTCTAGTGATATGTTTCTTGCTTCGGGTGCGAGAAGTCCCGGGTTCAACTGCCAGACAGGCCCAATTGCCAATCGCAAATTTGTGCATAACACCACATTATATTTTAAAGGGTAATAACCAATCACCTGACAATTGCTGAAAAATATTTTTGGCTGAGTTACTTCGTGACTTGGATTCGAAATGTTGACTTGACGTTCCAAGAAATATATTTCAACATTCTTGTTATGAATGTTTTGAAAAAGAAACAACTTTTTTGTCGTCTGTGTTATGGATATTTCTCATAAGACCATGTATAAGCTGTTGCGTACATATTTTAGACGATTCCTATGGCCTGTTGGTCTAGTGGTATGATTATCTCTTAGGGTGCGAGAGGTCCCGGGTTCAACTCCCGGACAGGCCCAATTACAAATCGCACATTAGTGATAAGTGCTACAACCTACTGTAAAGAATTTACGGTCTATGAAATGTTAATTCCGGAAATAAATTCTTGACGGAGTTCTTTTATCAATTCGATTCGCAAATGTTACTTTACAATTTCACAAATCAACTTTACACTCCGTTTTGTGTATATGCTTTGTCCACAACCAAGCTATTTTTAACCTTCTTCGTACAGATATTCAGTACAACGCTCTGCATATAATGGCACACTCGCATGTTTCAAGGATATCATGGGCTGTTGGTCTAGTGGTATGATTCTTGCTTCGGGTGCGAGAAGTCCCGGGTTCAACTGCCGGACAGGCCCAATTGCCCATCGCAAATTTGTGCATAACACCACATTATATTTTAAAGGGTAATAACCAATCACCTGACAATTGCTGAAAAATATTTTTGGCTGAGTTACTTCGTGACTTGGATTCGCAAGGTTCACTTGACATTCCAAGAAATATTCTTCAACATTCTTGTTATGAAAGTGTTGAAGAAGGAACAACTTTTTTTGTCGTCTGTGCTATCGATATTTTGCATAAGACCATGTATAAGTTGTTGCGTGCATATGTTAGACGATTCCTATGGCCTGTTGGTCTAGTGGTATGATTCTCGCTTAGGGTGCGAGAGGTCCCGGGTTTCACTCCCGGACAGGCCCAATTACAAATCGAACATTAGTGGTAAGTGCTATAATTACAATTCCCGAAATGAATTATTGACGGAGTTGTTGTATCAATTCCATTCACGGACCTTGCTTGGGAATTTAACAAATCAACTTTACACTCCATTTTGTCTATGTGCGATTTGACACAACAAAGCCCAACTGCAAAGAATATACGGCCATTAAAATGACATTTCTCGAAATTAATTCTTGACGGACTTGTTTTATCAATTCAATTCGCAAATGTAAGTTTACACTTCAACAAATCAACTATACACTCCGTTTTGGGTATATGCTTTCTCACATAACCAAGCTATTTGTAACCTCTTTCCTAAATATATTCAGTACAACTCTCTGCATATAATGTCATACTCGTAGATTTCAAGGATGTCATCACCTGTTGAGATAGAGGTATGATTCTCGCTTTAGGTGCAAGAGGTCCCGTGTTCAACTCCCGGACAGGTCAATTTCTTATCCCAAATTTGTTCAAAACACCACATTCTACTGTAAAGGGTAATAACCAATCAAGTGACAATTGCTGAAAATTATATTTGGCTGAGTTCTTCCGTGAATTGGATTTGCAAGGTAGACTTGATATATCATGAAATATTCTTCAACATTCTTGTTATGGATGTTTTGAAGAAGGAAGAAGTTTTTTGTCGTCTGTGTTATCGATATTTCGCGCAAGACCATGTATAAGCTGGTCCGTACATATTTTAGACGATTCCTATGGCCAGTGGGTCTAGTGGTATTATTCTCACTTAGAGTGCGAGAGGTTCCGATTTCAACTCCCGCACAGGCCCATTTACAAATTGCACATTGGTGGTAAGTGCTATAACCTACTGTAAAGATTATAGCGCCTATAAAATGAGAATTCTTGAAATTAATTCTTGACGGAGTTTTTTTAACAATTCGATTCGCAAATGTTACTTTAGAATTTAACAAATTAACTTTACACTCCGTTTTGCCTATATGCTTTGTCACACAACATATTATTTGTAATCTCTTTCCTACAGATATTCAGTACAACTTTCTGCATATAATGGCACACTCGAAGATTTCAATGATATCCTGGTCTGTTGGTCTAGTGGTATGATTCTCGCTTCGGGTGCGAGAGGTCCCGGGTTCACCTCCCGGACAGGTCCAATTGCCTATCGCAAATTTGTGCATAACATCACATTCTATTGTAAAGGTAATAACCAATCAACTGACAATTGCTGAAAAAATATTTTTGGCTCAGTTACTTCGTGACTTGGATTCGAAATGTTGACTTGACGTTCCAAGAAATATTTTTCAACATTCTTGTTATGAATGTTTTGAAAAAGAAACAACTTTTTTGTCGTCTGTGTTATGGATATTTTGCATGAGACCATGTATAAACTGTTGCGAACAATTGTTAGACGATTCCTATGGCCTGTTGGTCTAGTGGTATGATTCTCGCTTAGGGTGCGAGAGGTCCCGGGTTCAACTCCCGGACAGGCCCAATTACAAATCGCACATTGGTGATAAGTGCTATGACCTACTGTAAAGAATTTACGGTCTATGAAATGTTAATTCCCGAAATAAATTCTTGATGGAGTTGTTTTATCAATTCGATTCGCAAATGTTACTTTACAATTTCACAAATCAACTTTACACTCCGTTTTGTCTATATGCTTTGTCCACAACCAAGCTATTTTTAACCTTTTTCGTACAGATATTCAGTACAACGCTCTGCATATAATGGCACATTCGCATGTTTTAAGGATATCATGGGCTGTTGGTCTAGTGGTATGATTCTTGCTTCGGGTGCGAGAAGTCCCGTGTTCAATTGCCGGACAGGCCCAATTGCCAATCGCAAATTTGTGCATAACACCACATTATATTTTAAAGGGTAATAACCAATCACCTGACAATTGCTGAAAATATTTTTGGCTGAGTTACTTCGTGACTTGGATTCGCAAGGTTCACTTGACATTCCGAGAAATATTCTTCAACATTCTTGTTATGAAAGTGTTGAAGAAGGAACAACTTTTTTTGTTGTCTGTGCTATCGATATTTCGCATAAGACCATGTATAAGCTGTTGCGTACATATGTTAGACGATTCCTATGGCCTGTTGGTCTAGTGGTCTAATTCTGGCTTAGGGTGCTAGAGGTCCCGGGTTCCACTCCCGGACAGGTCCAATTACAAATCGAACATTAGTGGTAAGTGTCATAACCAACTGCAAAGAATATACGGCCATTAAAATGACATTTCTCGAAATTAATTCTTGACGGACTTGTTTTATCAATTCAATTCGCAAATGTAAGTTTACAATTCAACAAATCAACTATACACTCCGTTTTGGGTATATGCTTTCTCACATAACCAAGCTATTTGTAACCTCTTTCCTAAATATATTCAGTACAACTCTCTGCATATAATGTCATACTCGTAGATTTCAAGGATGTCATCACCTGTTGAGCTAGAGGTATGATTCTCGCTTTAGGTGCGAGAGGTCCCGTGTTCAACTCCCGGACAGGCCAATTTCTTATCGCAAATTTGTTCAAAACACCACATTCTACTGTAAAGGGTAATAACCAATCAAGTGACAATTGCTGAAAATTATATTTGGCTGAGTTCTTTCGTGAATTGGATTCGCAAGGTAGACTTGATATTTCATGAAATATTCTTCAACATTCTTGTTATGGATGTTTTGAAGAAGGAAGAAGTTTTTTGTCGTCTGTGTTATCGATATTTCGCATAAGAGCATGTATCAGCTGCTGCGTACATATTTTAGACGATTCATATGCCCTGTTGGTCTAGTGGTATGATTCTCGCTTAGGGTACGAGAGGTCCCGGGTGCAACTCCCGGAACGGCCCCAACTACAAATCGCACATTAGTGGTAAGTGCTATAACCTACTAGAAAGAATATAGGGCCTATAAAATGAGAATTCTCGAAATTCATTCTTGACGGAGATTTTTTAACAATTCGACTCGAAAATATTACTTTAGAATTTAACATATCAACTTTACACTCCGTTTTGACTATACGCTTTGTCACATAACCAAAGCTATTTGTGACCTCTTTCCCACAGATATTTAGTACAACTCTGTGCATATAATGTCACACTCGTAGGTTTCAAGGATATCATGGCCTGTTGGTCTAGTGGTATGATTCTCGCTTCGGGTTCGAGAGGTCCCTGGTTCAAGTCCCGGACAGGCTCAATTGCCTATCGTAAATTTGTGCAAAATTACACATTCTACAGTAAAGTGTAATAACAAATCAACTGACAATTGCTGCAAATATTCTTGGCTGAGCTCTTCCGTGTATTGGATTCACAAGATAGTCTTGTCATTTAAAAAAAATCCTATCTTACATTCTTGTTATAGATGGTTTCAAGAAGAAAGAAGATTTTGTCGTCTTTGTTATCGATATTTCGCATGAGACCACGTATAAACTGTTGCGAACATATGTTAGACGATTCCTATGGCCTGTTGGTCTAGTGGCATGATTCTCGCTTAGGGTGCGAGAGGTCCCGGGTTCAACTCCCGGACAGGCCCAATTACAAATCGCACATTAGTGGTAAGTGCTATAATGGCAATTGTAGAAATGAATTCTTGACGGAGTTGTTGTATCAATTCCATTCGGGGACCTTGTTTGAGAATTTAACAAATCAACGTTACACTCCGTTTTGTCTATATGCGATTTTACACAACAAAGCTGTTTGTAACCTCCTTCCTACAGATATTCAGTACAACGCTCTGCATATAATGGCACACTCGCAGATTTCAAGGATATCATGGCCTGTTGGTCTAGTGGTATGTTTCTTGCTTCGGGTGCGAGAGGTCCCGGGTTCAACTGCCGGACAGGCCCAATTGCCTATCGCAAATTTGTGCATAACACCACATTCTATTGTAAAGGGTAATAACCAATCAACTGACAATTGCTGAAAAATATTTTTGGCTCAGTTACTTCGTGACTTGGATTCGAAATGTTGACTTGACGTTCCAAGAAATATTTTTCAACATTCTTGTTATGAATGTTTTGAAAAAGAAACAACATTTTTGTCGTCTGTGTTATGGATATTTCTCATAAGACCATGTATAAGCTGTTGCGTACATATTTTAGACGATTCCTATGGCCTGTTGGTCTAGTCGTATGATTATCTCTTAGGGTGCGAGAGGTCCCGGGTTCAACTGCCGGACAGGCCCAATTGCCAATCGCAAATTTGTGCATAACACCACATTATATTTTAAAGGGTAATAACCAATCACCTGACAATTGCTGAAAAATATTTTTGGCTGAATTACTTCGTGACTTGGATTCGCAATGTTGACGTGACATTTCAAGAAATATTATTCAACATTCTTGTTATGAAGTTTCGAAGAAGGAACAACTTTTTTTGTCGTCTGTGCTATCGATATTTCACCATGCATAAGCTGTTGCATACATATATTAGACGAATCCTATGGCCTGTTGGTCTAGTGGTATGATTCTCGCTTTGGGTGGGAGAGGTCCTGGGTTCAACTCCAGGACAGGCCCAATTACAATTGGTAAATTAGTGGTAAGTGTTATAACCTACTGTAAAGAATATAGTGCCTATAAAATGACAACTTTAGAAATGATTTCTTGACGGAGTGGTTTTATCAATTCGATTTGCAAATGATACTTCACAATTTAACAAATCAACTTTACACACCGTTTTGTCTACATGGTTTGTCACACAACCAAGCTGTTTGTAACCTCTTTCCTACAGATATTCAGTACAACTCTCTGCATATAATGTCAAAATCGTAGATTTTAAGGATATATCCTATGCCTATCGCAAATTTGTGCAAAACACCACATTCTACTGTAAAGGGTAATAACCAATCAAGTGAAAATTTCTGAAAAATATATTTGGCTGTGTTCTTCCGTGTATTGGATTCGCAAAGTTGACTTGACATTTCAAGAAATATTTCTAACATTCCTGTTATGGATATTTTCAGGAAGGAAGAATTTTTTTGTCGTCTGTGTTATCGATATTTCGCATGAGAGCATGTATCAGCTGTTGCGTACATAATTTAGACGATTCCTATGTTCTATGGTCTAGTGGTATGATTCTCGCTTAGGGTGCGAGAGGTCCTGGTTTCAATCCCGGAAAGGCCCAATTACAAATGGTAAATTAGTGGTAAGTGTTATAACCCACTGTAAAGAATATAGGGCCATTAAAATGACAATTTTAGAAATGAATTCTTGACGGAGTTGTTTTATCAATTCGATTCGCAAATGTTACTTTACAATTTAAAAAATCAACTTTACACACCGTTTTGTCTACATGGTTTGTCACACAACCAAGCTATTTGCAACCTCTTTCCTACAGATATTCAGTACAACTCTGTGCATATAATGTCACACTCGTAGATTTCAAGGATATCATACCCTATGCTTATTGCAAATTTGTGCAAAACACCACATTCTACTGTAAAGGGTAATAACTAATCAACTGACAATTGCTGAAAAATATTATTGGCTGAGTTCTTCCGTGAATTGAATTCGCAAGGTTGACTTGACACTTCTAGAGACTTGACACACATTCTCGTTGTGGATATGTCTTGACGTCTGCCTTGTGAAATTTTATAGAAAGCTCTGTAAAATCTGTTACACTTTCATACCAGACAATCTTCATGGCCTGTTGGTGTAGTGGTATGATTCTAGTTTAGGTTACGACAGGTCCTGGTTTTAACTCTTCGACATGCCCAATTTCGTATCGCACATGTGTGCAAAGTGCCATAACTTGCAATAAAGAATAAACGGCATATGAACTGACATTTTTTGAAATGTATTCTTGGCAATTTTGTTGTGGATACGTCATATCTATTCCGTTGAATTCGCTGAAAAAATTGTAACTACCACGCACCTGATTTTCTTCATGGCCCGTTGGTCTAATGCTATGGTTTTTGATTTAGGCGCGAGAAGTCCCAGGTTTAATTCTTAGATTGGCCCAATTACCTATTGCAATTTGTGCTAAACAATCGTGTAAAATGATATTTTCCTATGAAATGAAAATTTGTTAAAAGTATTCTTGACGGAGTTCTTCTCTAAATTAGATTCGCAAAGCTGCCTTGTTATTTCAACAAATCCTCTCAGATGTCGTTGTTATGGATCTCTCTTGACACACTAACAAGTTAGCTAGTGGAATGATTATGGCTTAGTCTGCGAGATCCTGAACAAGGTGATGAAACATGTTTATTTTTCAACAATAACATAATAAGAATATCAGGCTGGGATTTCAGCTTGAAAGCGATAGGTCCACCAGTCAGGGTGAAATTGTGTTGTTCTTCTAAAAAAGTATGCAGTTTAAAAAAAATTAGTTAAAAAACTCTATTCGTTCTACAATAAAAACTACTAGCTGTTTCCCGTGGAAGAATCCACTGCATTTCTCATTTAATTCATGTAACACATATACGTCCATCAAAAAACAAACAATACAGCAGTGTAAATCTTACAATCTGCATTATTATATAAACTAGTCGATAAGGCCCGTGGAGAAATCCACTTAGGCAAAAGGCCATTGAAAAAATAGGTTGCTTTATATGTTTTGCTGACGTCAGCAGTGCATATACACAAAAAAATTCTTAAAATCTTACACAAAATGTCAAATGTCAAATCGCATTAAATCCTCCACACAGATCTTACACATAATAAAAAAGAACAGCTTGCAAGGTGCAAAATCTAGTTGATAAAAAGTTACAACAACGACACTCACAACATCGACACTCACAACACCAATACTCACAAAACCGACAGTAAGAACACCGACAGTTACAACACCGACAGTCACAACACGGATAATAACAATGTCAGAAATAACGCATCTCAAATATGTACATCTTATAAGTGATGATGTTGAAAACCCTCAGTATTTTATTCTGAAATGTCAAAAAGGAGGCCTGCAAGAGTTAGCACAAATCAACAAAAATAGGTTCTTTACACATAAATGTCTTTCCCTTAAAAGCTTATACAAAAATATGAAAAAGCCATAGTTTGGAAAACATCAAATTTAAATCTACAAAAATCAGTCATTTCAGTTGCATACCATCCCCTCCCACAAAAGTTAAGAAGACAAAAATTTTGTCTATTTTAGTATGATGATCCGTACTGCCCTTTACCAACAATTTTGAACCTAAATGTCAAAAAATCAATAAGCAAAGAGTAAACTTGAATAAAAAAAGATCATTATTTTGGAAACATTGTATACGGTTCGTAAACAAAGGTTTACACAAAATGTAAAACAGATTAGTTTTTGAGAAACACATCTAAATCAACAAAAATAATTTCATTCAGCATGTCGTATATTGCCATTAACCATTAATCTTCCACAAAAAAGTTATAAAACACATCAAAATTTAGAAAAATCAGTCATTTCAGTGTATACAGTCCTCGCCCATTAGATTACAAAATATAAAAAACAAAAACAGTTTCAGTCAGAACATTAAGTAATTTTTTTATCATCAGCAAACATTTATTTATCCCTACAAAATTTTGTAAAATTGTCAAGAAAAACAAAACCGTAAAACCATGGAATTTTCTTCCAGCAAAAATGACATCACATACAGTTAGTTCTCCCCAACAATAGTTTATATTACGAAATATAAAGACATCAGCTTATACAACAGCTTACTGTGAAGTCCAATTCTACAAAAATTTGTTCTTTCAGTATATATTGCATGTGGTCTATTTCCACAAAAATTACCACAAAATTTCAAACAACAGCATTTTGCAACACAAACAATATAAACTGACTTAACCATACCATCCTCTCATAAATTTTTTTAACCCAAAGTCATAAACCCACGTAAATTTCCAATCGAATGTAAAAAAAACCCTGTAAAAAAACCTGGCATTTTACATGTAGGCTGACAACAGTTTAACGGGATTTCAGAAACAAAAACAATAAAAATACCTTAACACACACACTTTAAATTCTATAAAATTCGTTCCCCTTGTCATATTCGGTCCCCTTTGTAAAGTTCACAGGTAATGTGAAAAAAATTATATTCTATTGGCATAACAATGAGTCACACTATCCTAGAAGTTCAAGAAAGATTTTGTAGCTAACCTGTTTCATCATAATTCGTATTCAAAAAAGAAGAGATAGGTTACAGCTAGCTAAGCTTGGGATGAAGCCTTAAGGCTAACATTAGCTATCAGATAACAGTAGCTAAGACACCCAGTTAAATATACTTAAACTAGGGAGACTTAACTGGGTCTATAGCTAGCTATTCATGCTTAGTAAAAGACATTATAAAGAGAAACAATAGTAATGTAAATAGTTATAAAAATGATAACAGTGAGTTCAACAAACCAAAGTTTTCCGTTTGTCCAGCAAATTAGTTTTTTAGCCAGCTAACAGCTTTTTGTAGCATTTTGAGTTTTAGGACAAATACATTAGTTACGCACCAGGGGATACATTAATTATGCAAAAAAAATTGTAAACAAATATGGCTACCTTTTTTATTTTTAAAAAAACGCGGTAAAAACTTTAAAAATTTCGAGCTTTAATAGATTTTTTTTGAGAATGCGATTCTGCTTGACAATTTTAAGTGTACTACATAAAAAAAGTAACACGTAGCTGCAGCGACATAAAAACGGAACGTCTAAATATATCAAAGTTCTTACTTTTTCTGAATTCCAATCCAGTTGAAACTCTAGCATGCATTTTCTACTTCTAACTTTACTTTACTACTTCTAGCTCCACTCTTCACTTCCGAAGTAACTTCTTGTGGCTTTCAACTTTATTTTTCTACTTCTACTTCTTTACTTGGAGTTCTCTTTCTCTGAATCACTTTTTGCACTTTTTTCAAGACGAAGGGACCTTTCTTTTGTTGTTGTTTTTTTCGGTGTCGAGGGACACCATTTTTGGCAAGTTAGCCGTTAAATTTATTTCAGCAAATCAAATTGAGTCGTTTTCATCACGTGACGTAAACAAAGTAAACCCGCTAGCAAAATGGACATAATTTGTTCGGCGACTTCAGAGAAAATTTCGGAACCTTCAAAGGAAAATGACCACATCAACTTTGCCTGTCACAGACAGACGGACACACTCTCCGTATTATTATAAAAGACTAGTCGATAAAGCCCGTGGAAAAATCCACTTAGGCAAAAGCCCAATGAAAAAATAGGTTGCTTTTTTTTTTTTTGCTGACGTCAGCAGTGCATATACAAAAAAAAATGTTCTTAAAATCTTACACCAAATATCAAATGTCAAATCGCTTTAAATCCTCCACACAAATCTTACACAAAATAAAAAAGAACAGCATGCAAGGTGCAAAATCTAGTTGATAAAAAGTTACAACAACGACACTCACAACATCAACAGTCACAACACCCGCCAAACCGACAGTAAGAACACCGACAGTTACAACATCGACAGTCACAACACGGATAATAACAATGTTAAAAATAACGCATCTCAAATATGTACATCTTATAAGTGATTATGTTGAAAACCCTCAGTATTTTATTCCGAAATGTCAAAAAGGAGGCCTGCAAGAGGTTAGCACAAATCAACAAAAATAAGGTCTTTACACATTTTAAATATTGTCTTTCCCTTAAAAGCTTATACAAAAATATGAAAAAGCCATAGTTTGGAAAACATCAAATTTAACTCTAGAAAAATCAGTCACTTCGGTTGCATACCATCCTCTCCCGCAAAGTTACACAAAATGTAAAAATCAACCAGTTAAGAACACAAAAATTTTCTTTTTTAGTGTGATGATCCATACTGCCCTTTACCAACAATTTTAAACCTAAATGTCAAAAAAACAAAAAGCGAAGAATAAACTTGAATCAACAAACATTGTATATATACGGTTCATAAACAAAGGTTTACACAAAATGTAAAACAGATCGGTTTTTGAGAAACACATCTAAATCAACAAAAATAAGTTCATTCAGCATGTCGTATATTGCCATTACCCATTAAACTTCCACAAAAAGGTTATGAAAGACATCAAAATTTAAAAAAATCAGTGATTTCAGTGCATACAGTCCACGCGTTTAGATTACAAAATATAAAAAACAAAAACAGTTTCTGTCAGACCATTAAGTAATTTTTTTAAAGTCTAGGAAATGTTCGAGTTACAAAACCGGGAAGTTAGGAAGTTGCGAGTTGGGGAGTTAGGGAGTTACAAATTTCTACGGTAAACCGAGTTACATGTCCGGCGAAAACTTGAGGTCAATATTTTACCGTATCAGCTATTAGCAAATACTCAGGCTTGGGTGGAAAACAAAGAAATAGAATCTTAAAAGATCATTAGAAACGAAATGCAACCCTTGTGAAAGTGGCCAGTGAGAAATGACGCCGCTGTCCCAATGAAAAACAAAGAAATTTAATGATTGAAAAACCATTGAAATAAAAGCGAACCCCTGCGAAAGCGGTCAGTTAAAACCAACTAAATATTTATGAAAAAATCTGAGATTCGGTAAGTGGAGTTTATATCGCTGCGCTTTTCGTTTTTGAGATATTTTTCCGGTGTTTCGGCGACGGAGAATTTTACAAAAATTAAAATGGTAGACTTACCTCCCCAACTCCCTTTCCGTAACTGCCCAACTTACTGAATTTGTAACTTCCCGATTACCGGTACTCATTTTTTTATCATCAGCACACATTTATCCCTACAAAATTTTGTAAAATTCTCAAGAAAAACAAAAACGTGAAACCATGGAATTTTCTTCCAGCAAAAATTACATCACATACAGTTAGTTCTCCCAAACAATCTATATAATACGAAATATAAAGACAAAGTTGTTTATATAGTCTGAAGATGTACTTAGTGTACGAAAAGCTTAACAAATAAGTACTTTTTAACTTTCAAACTCGTTTTATTTTTTTCCTAATTAGTAAACTATGGCTGTTATTTTTACCGATAAAGACATCAGCTTTACAACAGCTTACAGTGAAGTCTGATTCTACAAAGATTTGTTCTTTCAGTATATATATTGCATGTGGTTTATTTCCACAAAAGTTTACACAAAATTTCAAAAAAACAGCATTTTGCAACACGAACAATATAAACTGACAACCATACCATCCTCTCATAAATTTTTTTAACCCAAGGTCATAAACCCACGTATATATAAATTTCCAATTCGTGTTCAAAAAAGAAGAGAAGTTTGACTACTAAGGTAGCTATAAATACCTAAAAAAAGAGGAATAACAACAGAACTCATAGATTAGAGCTAGCTATGGGATGGAGCCTTGAAGCTAACATTAGCTAGCTAACAAAACAGTATATACCTAAGACACCCAGTTAAATATACTTAAGCTGGGGAGACTTATAGCTACGTCTATAGCTAGCTATTTATGCTTAGTACAACACATATAAAGGACAACAATAGCAATGTAAAAATTATGACATTTGCAGTAACAAACCAAAACTTTCCATTTCGCTGGCACATTTGTTTGGTAGCCAGCTAACAGCTTTATGCAGTATTTTGAATTTTAGGACATAAATGCTAGCTTTTTTATAAAAAACGCGGTAAAATATAAAACTTAAAGAATTTGAAGCTCCAATGGATTTTTTTTGAGAATGCGATTTTTTTGACAATTTAAGTGTGCTACATATAAAAACGGAACGTCTAAAAATATAAAAGTTCTTACTTTTTCTCAATTCCAATTCACTTGAAACTCTAGCATTCATTTTGTACTTCTAATTTTATTTTACTACTTCCTAGCTCCACTCTTCACTTCCGAAGTAACTTCTTGTGGCTTTCAACTTTATTTTTCTACTTCTACTTCTTTACTTAGAGTTTACTTCTAACTTTACCTTACTACTTCCTAGCTCCACTCTTCACTTCCGAAGTAACTTCTTGTGGCTTTCAACTTTATTTTTCTACTTCTACTTCTTTACTTGGAGTTCTCTTTCTCTGAATCACTTTTTGCACTTTTTTCAAGACGAAGGGACCTTTCTTTTGTTGTTGTTTTTTTCGGTGTCGAGGGACACCATTTTTGGCAAGTTAGCCGTTAAATTTATTTCAGCAAATCAAATTGAGTCGTTTTCATCACGTGACGTAAACAAAGTAAACCCGCTAACAAAATAGACATATTTTTTTCGGCAACATCAAAGATTTTTTTCGGCGACATCAAAGAAAAATGAGCATATCAACTTTGCCTGTTACAGAGACACAGAACTGGCGTATAATTATATAGATGACCAAAAAAATTGAAGGTGTCCATCAACTGCAGTATATATGTGACATTTAAAATCTAAATCTACTAAAATTACTTGCTCTGACCCTCTGACAATGCGAAAATTATTGGGAAAGAAGTTTACCAAAGCATTTCAAAATACATCTCACCCATAAAAAGCTGATCAATGTCAAAAATCTCTTTCAATGTATATGTTAAAATCTGTTTATTGCAAACCTTGCCAAAGGTTGACACAAAATGTGAAAAATAAACAATAAATTGTGCCTCTGGCAGAAATTGTTATCTAAGGTGTAAAAAAATGGATTGCAAGGATAAATTATAATGCAACAAAACGTTTTTTCATATATTGCATAAGGTCCTTCCTCACTAAACTTTATTTACAAGATGTAAAAAAAAAACCCGAAATTAATAAAAATCAGTCCATTTAGCAACTTGCATGCTGTTTTACCATCAATAAAGTTTTACACAAAATTTCAAATCTCACATAGTATTCTGTCACAAATGTTTGCATAAAATATATATAAAAAATAACAGCTTGTATGGTGTGAGACTAATTGGCAAAATTTTTTTTTGGCTAATTAGTCAAATTAGAAATGCAAAAAAAAGTTTGAGTCATAATGAGTCATGTTAAAACAACAATAATCAATCTAACAGTTCATTTTATGTCGATTTTTGCACCAAATTTGCAACACAAAATACAAATTCTAAATAATACTAAATTCTCCTATTTTGGTCTATTGCATGACCGTGGGTATGCAATGGACCAAAAAAGTTTAATCAAAATGTAAAAGATGAGAGGTTAACGACAAAATCAAAGTTTGCAAAATTTAATTATTTTGGTGTATATATCTATTGCATATGCCCATTAAAACAATATTTTAATCCAAAATGCCTAAGAAAAACAGTTTGCAACAAAAATCAGTTATTTCGATAATATTGCATACACTCTTTCAAAGTGTAAAAAAGGAATGGTTGTAGGGAGTACTTCTGATGCAACAAAAATCAGTTTTTTTTACATTTTGCATGTTGTCCTTACCCATTAAGTCTTACACAAAATTTCAAAAAACTACGATTCGGAACGCATCAAATTTAAATCGAGAAGGATCAGTCATTTTGGTATGTTGCACAATCCTCCCCAGTCCTCCCCAGTAAGAATTTATACAAAATATAAAAAAACACAGCTTGCAAGGTGTATGATCTAATTCTTCTTGTGTGTATGGTCATTCCCACAAAATTAACATAAAATGTCAAAAAAAAGTTTCAGTTATAACATCTAAAACAACAAAAATCAGTTCTATCAGTATATGTTATGCCATTGTCTTCCACAAAATGTTCACCTTAAAGTTTCACAAGCCACAGCCCGTAAATTAAAAGATCAGGTATTTTGATCTATTTCATACCATCCTGTCCCAAAGAATTTATAAAAACTGTGAAAATTGAGCAGTAAAAAATAAATTTGCAAAATTCCATTATTTTTATATGCATATTGTATATGTCTTCTACAACAATAAGTTAATCCAAAAGGTGAAAAAGAAGAAGAAAATAGCTTACAAAGAGTATAAAATCGAAATCAACAAAGCACAAAAGTTTACACTAAATGTAAAAAAATGGTTGTGTTTAGTAATTCTAAATTAACAAAAGTCAGTTCTTTTAGCATGCTGATTTATGTCTTTGCCCGCAAACTCTTACATGAAAATGTCAAAACTATAATTTGGAAGAAATTAAATTTGCATTTTAAAAATAAGTAATTTCTGTACTTTATTTTCAGAAATTTTTGCAAGAAAAGAACTTCGCAAACCAAAAAAAGAATGAAGAAAATGTTTAAAATTTTCAGGGTTAATAACGTTTGATAGATTTTGTGGGAATTTTACTTTTTGTATATAAAATGTCAGAGTTGAATTTCTCATTTTAATATAAAAACACGAATGGCTTGCAAGGTGTAAAGTCACATTTTACAAAAATTAGTTCTTTCAGTATATTATATACATGATCCTTGTGCCACAAAAGTTAACACAAAATTTCAAAAAAAAAAAAAAAAAGTTTGTATATATATATATTATATACACTATGTATATTAATGAAAAGTCACCCCAGCCTTCCCTGTACATTTTTTACCCTAATTTAAAAAACCATGGCTTGTTATATCTTCTAATTTAAGCATAAGAGGTCAAGTCAAATAAGTTACAACCATATTCCTAGCAAAGACCACTAAGATAACTACACAGTAGCTAGCTAAATGTAAAAGCAACATAAAACTCACAGGTTAGTTATCTAGGTACTGGGAATCTTTAGTTTAAAGCTAACATTAGCTAGCTACAGCAGCTAATAGTTGATCAGTTAAATATAAACTGGAGACTTAGCTAGGTATAAAGAACATGGCTACATATATATAAATTCCTACCTGGCTAGCTAGTTGTGTTGTTGGTGGTTGGCTTTTATGATGCTAGCTAACAAACATGTCTCGCATCAATAATATAATCAAAACTGAAAAAACATGAACAGAAACCTTACCATGATTAATTTATATAACCATGCTCTTATTGATCGTAAACTTTTTAACCGCCAATAGCTCGACTTTCGTGTAAGTCATAAAAGTGGAAAACCAACAGCCGTTTCGTAGCTCTTTTAATGTATTTAGTAAGCCATAAAATGACATCTTTTAGTAATTGAAAGTAAATTTTACTGGGTTCTATTTTCCGTAAAAAGAAATATAAGTTTGGTGTTTTCATTTTCATGTATTTAGGAAAAAAATCCCGAAGCCAATTCGTCAAAAGTGTCAAATATTTCACATTTGTTAATACCCTAAATGTTCAAGATTGTTGATGTACGAACCAAAAATTTTAGCGTCAAAAAAACTCGTGTATTATCCATTATGTTGCTAACCAAAGCATGTGTGGATAGCTATTGTCTGTCTTTTTAATGTCCTGGTTAGCTAGGTTATTAAATGAGTGCGTAATACGAGGTTTCAGTAACTGTGCGACCAAGTACACAAATATATATACACAAAAATATAATATGCATTTTTACTTATTTTTTATTTACATATGGCTATTCTGGTCATGCACGTTCTCTATAAAAACTATTCTGTATATTAACTATGCTTTTATTATGCTTGTTATTATGTTACAAAAGTAGCAAGGTGAAGAAACTGTTGCTTTTTTCGTTTCATGTACTGCCAAATTGTCAAAGCGCATTTTCCCCGTGCTTTTAAAAATTGAGCTAGTCTCACTCTGCGCACAAATAACTGACCATAGAAACTGTGATAAAAGCGCGTCTTAGCCGCGTCATTTATCACGTCATTTGTAAATACGGTTATAATACATATACGTATAAATTGCAGAAAAACCGCGGAAAATAGAAATTTTGAAATATGGCAGTTTTTTAAGATGAGAGTGAGACCCAAAAGGCGACTTTATCACACTTCTGGCTGCCAGTTGATAGTTTCCATAGCGGGTAATACGCGAATTATAAAAGCGCGGGAAAAGCATGTTTAGAAATTTTGTAGTCCTTAAAACGCGAGAAATATTATTTTTTTGTTTTACACCTGTTTTTAACGTAATAAATCCAAACATATCAACACCTAAGAATGAAATAACGATGTAATTATTTTTACACGAACTTTATGGGGTCTGTGAAAAGGGTTTCCGGGTTCGCCGTTCCTTAGATTTTAAATTACTCCGTAGTAAAGCGCAGCCATTTCCAGAGAATAGACCTACACGCTGTTTTTATAACAATATCAAAATTCCAGCCAGGTTAGTTATTATTCTTTATTCTCTATTGTTTTAAGGAGTAAACCTAATGTTTTCAACGTGAAATCTTAGCCTGATATTCTGAAATTGAACTCAAATTAAAGCAACTTGCTACTATCCATTGTGTTCTATTCCGTTCGGGGAGAGGGGGGCGGATTCTGATTCAATCTTTCGCTGACGTCACAGAAAAATGCTGACATAAGCTAACATTCATTGCAACCGTTTGTTTTTCTTTTATAACCTACTTCAACGTAACAAGTGTGATTCAATTTAAAAAGTCTAATATATTTGAAAAACCCAAGACCGAATAAAATTTATCGTAATTCCGCCCGGCGATTAGGAGAATAAAATAAGCTGCAATGAATAGAAAAGATATTTGTAAATAGAAGAAATAGAAGAAAAGATAACTAATAAAAGAAACACAAATCGTATACAAAAATGTCAACTTAGATGCCTACAATAATAAATTAGTTAATGCCATGCTTTTATTAAATTTCTCAAATATTTAAAACCGCCCTTTGATTGAACGGTCCCGTCCTAAACTTTAAATATTCGTAAACGCCTTATTCTTTCTCTTAAGAAGTCTAGTTTTTAGGATTATTTAAGACAGATATTATATCAAAATTAAAAACACCTTTAAATAAAGCTTGACTCAACAGATAAAGTGAGGAAAAAAACACAACAAGATTAGAATTAACTTCACAAATGTCATGTGTGTCCATTTGAAGTCTTCAATTGGTATAGATTTTATAAAAGACATTTTTCGTACAACGAGTTTAAGAATATTACAAGCTTACTTCTTGGAAATCTTACAAAATTTAAAGTTTATTATATAAACACGGCATACGTTAAAAAAATGTTTTATACACGAACAAGCTCAACATTCCAAGTACTCTTGATGCAAAAGTAGCATATCAAGCCTTCTTACTAATAAAAAACAACGGGTCTATGCCACAATAAAAAGCTGTTGCAATTTCATCAATACTATAGTGTATGTGGATTGGGTTTTGCTTGTTCTCTATAAAAATAAATACTTCATCATAATGTCACTGAATTTCAACAATTTTTCCAAAGCATCAACTAGTTCTTCAACAGTCCAATCTGGTGTACTTAACAAACCTTCTACAATATCATTTCGGAAAAATATATCTTTTACTTGTGTTGGAGTGTTAGGTTTATCAAGATTTACGTACACGTCTTCCGTTGAAGAAAGCAGTTTGTTTCCACTTGCAAACCCATACGTGTTTCTCTCCACTCGTCGTAAGTATGTGAGCATATAATTGGAGGGTAAACTTGCCAGGAAAAGGTTAGTGTTTCCCTTCGTCATATGTATTTCCTCGAAGAATGGTTTTAAGGCTTCTAAGTGCTTTTCTAAAAATTCATCATTGTTTCTACTGCTTTTGATAGTTTTAATCATAACTCTGGTTGTGCGATTTGTGTTTGGATCAACAATATCATAACTACACACCCGTTCGGCAGGATTCCAAAAATATCCAGGCCCACATCTTATAGTTGAAAACATGTTTAAAGAAAAACCTGCTTCTTCGCAATTCACAAATTCAAGACCTTGGCTTTCGTCTTTCCCTGCACTAATTTCTTTTAGGAACATCTCATACCGAATTTCTACATCTGAGTGTAGCACTTTGATTGCCAGATCGTATCGAATAAAACGATCAACGATAGGTTGGGTTTCAATTTTGTCAAAGGACAACGATTGTGCAGTAATACGCTCATAGGTAGCATTAGGATTTTCTGTGATATCCCTTGTTTTATAGCAACCAGGTTCTGTTGTATAGTGCATGTCACCCCAATGCATCAAGACGTCACAAAGCGCATTTCTATCGTCCTCCATATTTATCTTGGCAATACATACAGCATTCAGAAGACTCTCTTTTAGTTTTGGAATGTTTTCATAACATTTATCTAAAGGTAGAGTGTTTTTAAAACTATATATCTCCATGTGGCGGGCATTATCACAACTTTTCGCTGCACGTAATTTGATTTCATCGTTTTCTTGCATTCCAACAAAAAAGACTTCTCTCAGTTGACTAATTTTCGTGTATTCGCTTGACTTCGACACGTATTTTCTTAAATAATCTTTCAGTTTTGTCTTGTTTACCTCCCCTCCTTTTAACATTAGCTTGTTAACAGATTTATCAATTCTCAAAGAAACTCCATATTCTCGCTGCAACCTTCTAATGTTAGCACCATTTTGACCAATAATAGACCCAAAAAATTTCTGACTCACAAAATCGATAAGTTCTTCATCTTCAGCATCAACTTTGTTAATGTTTAATTCCTCTATTCCTTCTTTTAGTACCTTTTTCTTTACAGAAGTGTCCGGTGTTTTATTAGATTCCGCAACAGAAACAAAATCACGAAAGTACTGCATGGCATCTTCTTTAGCCTTCTTATCACCTTTCATAACGATCTTATTTTTCAGCTCATCTTTCCTCATTTTAACGTTGAACTTTTTTTGTAGCTCTTTGATATGTTGACCACCTTTTCCGATTATTTTACCAAAATACTTTGGATGCAGAAAATCTACAGACTCCCACCATTCATCCTCATCAATAGAATTTGTACTTTCATTTTCCTCAGATTTACTTTTCTTGAACTCTTTGCTCGCAACAAAGTCTTGAAACCAAACTAACGCTTCATTTTTTGATTCCTGGCCACCTTTTATAATAATTTTATTCTTTTGTTTATCTTTTTTTATTTTCAAGCCGAACTTTTTCTCTAACTTTCTAATATGGTCGCCATTTCTGCCAATTATTTCGGCAAAATATTTCGAATCCACAAATTCAATAACATCCCAACAACCGTGGTCATCTCCTCCTGCTGCATTTATTTGATTTGCTGTTCTGTTATTGATTGCATTTTCTTCTAAAACTGCATTGCGTTCATAAACTTTTTCAAGAATAATATCTTTGGCTTTTTCTCTCGACTCAGTGTTTCCCTCAACAAAAAGATGTTTGTTCTCAAAGTAAACTTTCGCACCAGCTTCATCTTCTATGGATTTTGATATTTCTGTTGAAACTAACAGGAAATGTAAAGAAGGATCAAGCCAGTCAAGCTCTTCTTTTTTGTATTCACACATCTTGGAAGGTCACATGTATTTAATGTACGGAATGTATCCCTTGAAGACTATTCATGATCAATACATCAGCTCGTTCACAGAAAAATACATTAATTACTCACGTACACATACTTACCAGAAAGGTTATCTGTTAAAAACCCATTAGTTTCCAAACCTCCGTAAATTGAGCATGTTACGTAATGCTAAAATGTCCTTTGGTCGAAATTGGTTGTCAATCATTTGTAACGAGTTCTAGGAAATACTTTAAAAATATGTTCTATTGTATTGGTTTTAAAGAAAAACATTTACCACAAACATAATTATTTTGGTCTCCCTCGTGGTGGTTTTTTTGTTTAGTATAGCGTGAGTTTGATTATTTATAAATATAAAAAAGAGTGCATGATGGCATAAATAATTTTATTCTCGTTAATGCATCATTATAAAAGATCAAATGACCAAACATTATTTTTATTTGGTTTTGCTCCATGCTTCTTATATAAATAAGAATAATTATTTTACATCTGAGAAGAAGAGTATTATATTAAACCATTGATTAACAGGGATATTCCTGAGAAAATATTTGCACTGCATGGTCAGGTAAAACTTGAACTAAAAAGAAAGTTTGCAGAGTTGATAATAAGATCTTTGTTTGTATGGGAACAGATCCTGGGCACGAAGCTGGCATTACAGCACATTATTTTGATGATTAGAATAAAAATTGCAAAAAAGTTAACTATTGGTTTAAATACACAAGAATGCTGTTTGTTAGTCTGCGAAATTAGGACGCTTACCTTACAAAGTCGGACAAAAGTGACGAAATTTTCTCTAGATGACGAAAGTTTTTTTCCAACGAAAAATTACATCCGACAAAAGTTTAGTCCAAAAAAACAATTTGAATAAAAAACAAATTCTATTTTCTAAATAACAGATTTTTTGTTTACAATACATTAAAAGAAAGTTTAAGAGTCTTTAAAAACAGATACGCCATTTTAGATTTGTGCAGCTACAACAAATATTAAAAAACGACAAATATATCACTCTTTGAAGGAATATTCAACCTTTTCCAAACTCCATGATTCATTAGTTAGAGGTTCTGTTATTTCCGCACTATGGAATCCATTAATTAACAACTATATCTTTATTATTAGACAGATCTTTATATACAGTCGGCGCTCGTTGTCTCGACTACCCGTTATCTCGATCTTTCCGTATCTCGACCAATTTTCATCGGTCCCTTCGGCATTTCAACCTCCGGTAGGCTAAAACACGTCCATTATCTCGACTACCCGTTATCTCGAACTTTCCTTATCTCGACCTATTTTTATTGTCCCTTGAGTACATTTTATCACGTTATCTCGACCTTTTCTGAAATTTTTCGAATTTCATCATAACAAAAAAATTTAATCAGGAAAACATACGAACGTTCGAATTTCTCAAACTTTCTCAAAGTTAAGATTTCGAATGTTTACAATTTTCTCTTCGTTTACACATCATGTCTGGAATAAAGCTCTAAGAAAAAAAGAAATGGTCTTGGTAAATTTTCCGGATCTCCCAAGTGGCAAATGTCCGACTATTATACTGTGTTTTTTAGCACTGCATATTTATCTTTGGGGTTTCCTTTTTCTCTTTCGCTCGTTAGTTAACCCTATTCCTGCTGGGCCTTTTAGGGGCTCCTCATTGCTGGGGGGGGGGGGGGGGTGATTCGACCCACCCTGTGTAATTTCTACAATTGTTGTCCGTTGGACTTGAATCTTACCATAAGTGTTGTCCAGGTATTAATGAACAATCTGGTGAAAAAAAATTGTGATGACGTCTACAAATTCGGTGACAGATAGAAAAAAAAGCACTAACTTTGAATTTTGGTAATTATTGTATAATTGAGATGAATTTAGTAACAATAATAATAGAAACACAAAATAATATAACAATATAAACTAAGAAGTCACATAAAGATTTTAAAAACATGTAAAAACATTTTTTAATAAAAAAATTTTTGTTCAGAATTTTACTCGACATAAAAAACTGTTGCCATGGCAACACTTCGGCATAAGTCTAAAGAAATTTTTTTTGGAAAATAAAGCTAAATAAAAGGTAGAAAAAGTCACAAAATTTGAAGGTGTAACTTTAAACACAGGGGGGGGGGGCTGCAACCCCCCACCCCCAGCACGAATAGGGTTAAAGATTCCTCTACGACAGCAGTCCAAATATTTTGATATGCGTGATAAGCTTTGACATAATATGTCATCTTAGAACTCCTTATTGTTACCAAGGGAATTTCTTGTTGATCCAACATCATCTTGGCTAAATCCATTTTCTGCATTTTGTCTTCTCTAAGTTTGAAGCCAAATGCCACGTGTTGCTATTTGAAAAGTACTCGTGCGAATCTGGATAGGAAAGTAAAAAGACAATCTTTTTTGTTTTCAGGCATTCCGTAACCAATTTCGTTCAGCCTGAAATGACAGCACCCTGGTTTGAAACAACAAGAAAAGGATTCCAACTTGTTACCTAAAGAGGTAACAGCAGAGGAGTTTGTTGACATTGACTTTCAGGTTATCGCAACAGATAACCCGGTCACAGATGAAGAAATTATTCAATCTGTAATAGACGTAGACGATAAAGAGGGGGAGAATGATGATGACGAAATTGAAGTGTATGATGAACCCATTGAAAAGCCATTGAAAATCGAGGTTGATGCTGCCATAGAAACATTAAGAACTTTATCCCTTTTTAGCGGCAACGGCAACGACATGCGCTCATTATTACAGCGTTTAGACTCCATTGTAAGTAAGGACAGAATATCTGGTAAAGAGCAAGTAGCATTTTGAATTTTTCCAAATGCGTAAATACATATAGCATGAGAATAGTAATAATTTATTCTTATTTTCCTATTCGTAGAAAATGTAGAAAATAAGAGCCTTATTGTCTAAGTAATCTCTTCAAGACTTAGGACGCTATTCGAGAAATAAAATTTAGTGAGTGGAGCTAGTATAGGGAGGAAATATAACCACACTTTTCCAAAAAACACGGTCAAACTCTCATAAAAAATATCATACACAATTTCACTTGTGACGTCACAACTTTTTTGTGACGCTCCATTGCACAAAATACCGTTGATGATCAGCAAAAATCCACTGATCATCAACGCATGCGCAGTAACATCAATGCTATCATACGCAAATGTAGTAAAGTCCCTACTATGCGGTGTTGAGTTATAGAATTCAAGGGTAAGTCTATATCATACAAAAATGAGTATAAAGGGGAATTCCCAACCCGCTCTGTAATCTTCGGACTTTGTTAAAATGTGTATATAAGAAAGGTATGAGTTGGTTCAAGACGCAAGACATGTGCAACAAGGCTGTTGAAAAGAAGCCCGAAGAGCTATGTTGGGTACCATACCACTTCAAGACGCAAGACATGTGCAATAGGGCCGTTGAAAAAGATCCCTGGATGCTCGAATATGTCCCGGATCAGTTCAAGACGCAAGACATGTGTAGCAAGGCTGCCGAAAAGGATCCCCACGTGCTGAGGTATGTGCCGGACCGGTTCAAGACGCAGGGCATGTGCAACAAGGCTGTTGAAAAACATCCCCTTATGCTCGGACATGTACCAGATCAATTCAAGACGCAGGACATGTGTAATGGGGCCACGGGGAAGAATCCACGCATGCTCGAGTATGTCCCAGACCGGTTCAAGACGCAAGACATGTGCAACAAGGCTGTTGGGGAGGATTTCAATATGTTCAGGCATGTGCCGGGCCGGTTCAAGACCCAAGAAATGTGCAGCAAAGCCCTTGAGTAGAAGGCCCATATGTTAGAGCATGTCCCTGAAAGGTTTAATATGTAGGTGAAATTCATAAGTCATCTTACAACCCCTCGGGGCTATAAGATGGGGCTAAAAATACTACTACTAATAAATGTGCATTAACTGTCAGAGAAGATTTGATATATTTGGAGGTGCAGTAGTCATGACCTTTATAGCCGGCATCGGTATAACCCTGCCGCTAATGGCATTGGCATTAGTAAAAGAATCAGAGAAGGAGAAGGAGAATGAATGGAGTATTAAGGACCTAGAGGATCGTCTTGATGCCTTAGAATCATAAGATAAATGGATGAACAATGTAAGGACTGCGAACGTATACTGGATGAGTATGACAGGTGTACCTGTGGACGGTGACTTATGATAAAAGCTAAAATGCTGTGCTGGTACTGCTACCAGGAATACATCACGTATAATGAAGGTAGTTGTGTATGTTCGAGCAGAAGCAATCCCCGGGCCTTGTTTAAAATTCAAATAAAGGATGCTGAAATTTGAAAATAAAATTGTGAAACCCCGAAAATTCTTTAGCTTTGCGACTGCCTTTACCGACATCAACGATATCAATGTTGAATACCTGACAGTATCGGATCCCATCCCTGCCAATGGACGTAAGGATCAACGGTACATCATAGGGTACCATACACGAGACATCGTGGTATCCCTCAGGGTAAAAACACCTAAAATATGGTCCCCAAATGGAGTGACCCGGTACAACGCCAATGCAGTACCAGCAATGAGTCTTGATTTCGAAGAGTACCCCGACTGGGTTGTGAAGTATCGCCAAATCTGGAACAAAATTGAGGAGTTGATTTCTGGGCAATTGACGACGGAGCCTGTGAAAAAGGACCGTTACGTGAACGCCTAGCTTAAATACTACAAGGACGCGATCATGACTAAATTCCCTGGTATGCCAGTACCCTATGATGAGTCATGCCAAGTCAGTGCCATCCTGGCACTATCATCCGTGTATATACAGGGTAAAAGCTACTATCCACAGGTGCAGGTTGTGGAATGTAGATACAAGGACTTTAAGGTTGAATGGTTGCTGAATGATGATTAAAAAACCATATATTTTATAGGCCATACAAGACCTATAAAATATATCTAGGGCTTATACTCAGGTGGGGGCTCTAAATACCGCTTGCATACTGTACAGATTGAACGTTTTTTAAAAACTCGTCCCTACCCTCTTGTCTCCCCCTCGCAACTAGCTGAGCATGCTCCTGTTCATTGAGGGCGTTCACAATCCTTTTAGCACGCTGTCGCATCTGTTCCTTCAATAACATATGCTTTTGCTTCTCCCGCGCAATGAGATTAAACTCATGGTCTTCAATCACGCCATTTTCTACTGCCTTTGAGATGAGATCGACGATGGAGTTCAATTTTGTTTCAGCGAGTAGCCTAATTGCCTCATGTTTCTTGGCTTTCACACCAAGCCTCTTACCGGCGTTTCTCAGACCTGCCTGCCCAACTCCTACGGCGATTGTAATACCCCCCCCCCATCGCTATACAGAGCGGAACACCAAGACCCGAGGCCAACGCCCCGATTCCGACACCAGACGTTACTATATTAATACCCAACAGTCGGTGATCGCAGTATCGGATCCAGACCCCATGCATTTTAAACTTTTTTGCGAGCCTATCCCGCTCCTTAATCTCATTTCGCAGGTATTGTTCAATATCTTCAATCTTTTTGAGCCTGTAGGCCTGGCTTCCCTCCTGTATAGTATCTTCCGCTGGTGCGCTTGGTAGATTCGGATACAGCTTAGTTATATCAGCCATTTATTCTATAAGCAGCCGCATCGTTATTCCAGTGAAGGATACATTTTTCTCATGATGATGTTCATCTGTAAGCATGAATTCTAGGCGATCTGTGGACCCCTTTAGGGGTAGGTAGATAGGAGTATCAAAAGTCCAACTCAACGTATCCCCCCAAGCGTTTAATTCCTTGGTGGGGAGTAAAGCCAGAATTTTAGACTTTTTACCATCTAGCAGACAATCGTCTTCATCCAACTGGGGACAAACAAGGCGTAGTCTAATATATATATCAGTCTCGTAGAAGGAATCATAGTCTCCCTTCTGATAGTACTTTTTACTGGGGTCGTAGGATAGATCCAGGAGCTCTTGAAGCTGTCGATGAATAACCACCGTGTACCCGTCACTGACACGGAGCCTATAGAGTCCATATTTCAGGACAAACAGTTTGATCCTGTCCTGTGCCTGGCTATTGACGATAGCTGCCAGATCCTCGATCCTATACAGACCGTTCATAATTTCAATCCTAATTTCCCTCTGATCTGGTCCTATTTTACGGATGACAAATTCATTATCGCTGTAAAGATTCAACCATACGGGTCGAATGCTGATGGACTTTAGGGCAATTCTCGTGTCCTGTCCCAGGTAGTCATTAAATATAGTGGGCTTATCGATATCAGTAATATAGAGTTGCTTCATCGTTTTGTTCATAACAAACGATGAATATCTACTCATACAATCCTAAGGCAAAGTACAGATCAAACAGGGGAGAATGGCCACTTGGTTACACCAACTTGGAGCATCAGGACCTATATGTATCGACAGAATCACACATTTCCGTGGTATTTCCCGAGTTTACCAAATATCCTATCAAGGTTAAAACAACCTACCTGAACGACCCTGTTATTCAGGGATGGACAAAAGGACAACCTCTGGGCTACTGGAATATTCAGGTTAACTTTGCCACCCATTGCGCAAGCACTGCATTAGGCATATCTGCTAAACATCTAACGGGCTCCGTACCCCTTGTTAATTCAATCTTCAAATTTCATGTGTATTATCAAATGCATCGCATTCTAGCAAGGATGAAGGTACCCATGTCTTTTAACGATGGTTTTTCTCGGTACAAAAATCCCTACTCACTCTCTGGATACGCGCAGGTATGTCGCGAATATGGTGCGGGTCTATACAAAACCAAATCAGTATCGGCATCACTCACCAACGGTTCATGGTGGCCACAAGTCGAGGATGATTGGGCCAAATTCATTACACCAACAAGTCAGGGCTTGACATCGGAAGGTCTGACCAAGCTGAGTGAGAGTATTCGCGTCTACGTGGTCTTGTTGCTCGGATCGCAGGCAGGTGCCAAAGCATCCTTACTCGGCTCAGGTGCGGATAACTACACAGCAAGACAGATTTTGATGCAAAAGTTTGAAGCCATGGTACAACGTCAGGAAAATGTACGGCATGACATAACGGAATTCCAGAAGGTGCTGCAATATGCCCGAACGCCAGTGAATTTTGCCGTTATGCCAAGCGTCTACATGTTGCCCTCAGACATGAACCTCCACATAGGCAAAATTGTAGGGTATAACAATAATATTTTGATCGCGCCTGCCAATGTCAATGTAGGGGTCCAGGTTGACGTAAATAACAAGCCTATTGCTAGGCATGCTACGCCCCCTATGCATAGTACACCTCCCAAGCATACTATGCCCCCCCATACATACTACACCCCCCAAGCATATTACCAAAACACCTATACATAACACACCCCTTAGGCATACCGAGCATACCATCAGACATGTGGCAGATATCAAACTACCTCCCAAACATGTTATGCCTTCTATTCATCCTCCTGAACAACCCCCACAAAACCAACACGAGGATACCAAGGCCGTATTGATCACGACAGGGATAGGAATCATTATTGCGTATATATGGCTGAAAAAATAACTAAATATTACACCTTACCAATATAGACCACGACAAACCCAACGGCAGCAGCGATTACCATGTACAGATGCTTGGCTGCGTATTCGACAACGGTTGCCGCTACCCTCAAAAAGAATGAGACTATGGTACCCATAATCCCCGGCAATGCAACACCTGCCTTACCTGCTAGGTATTTCAGGAACGTTTCGAGCCTTTCAAGCTGCTTCTCTACAAACCCCTTCCCTGCGGCACTTCCTCCTGCGGCCTCCGCTGCGGCACCCCCTCCCGTAGCTGCAAGTACGATGGTGCTTATTAATAGACCAATGGCGGAGACTATGCTCGCTATAGTTATACACTGCTACCTGAAGAGGATCTTTAGTTTCTCCAGCAAAGACGTGTCATCTCCGGCGATTTTCATCAACGTTTCCTTGATGTTCCTCAGCTAGCTGTAAATTTGTGAGGAAAGTAGGCCATGTGCATTCTGTGTGGCCTTTAATTTTTCGATCTTATCCTTCTATTTCTATATCAATGTTAACCTTTTGCCCCTCGGCTGCCCCGGCCTTCTTCCTTTCAAGTTCTTTCAATTTACCCCTTGCCTTGTCAATCTCGCTATCAAACGAAGTGATCTTACTTGCTAGGCCTTTCAGGTTACCCCTTATAGTTTGAAGTTCGAGGTTAAGCCCCCTTCTTTCACGTTTAGTGATTTCATCAGTGCCGCCAGATGAAGTTTCCTCCATAAAGTTTTCCGTGGCATCCACAAATTCCTCTATCGATTCCATCGAAATGATATCATCAGCCCCGTCATTCCCCACAATGTCATCAACCTTTTGCCCATGTGCCTGGGCCGCTGTCTTACCCCTGTTGGGCGTAGCAGAATAGTGGGGAAAACCAAGGGCTCGCACGAGATCTGTCTTCAAGTTCCTGGCTATCGCCCCGGCAGCTCGCAACCCACCCTTATCTTTTGTAATTAATACTGTAAGGTCTATGCCATTGAAAAAAAGACGTTTCCCTTCCATCGTAAATTCATTGTAGTCTATCGCAATAGGATTCCTCGTCTTCGGATTCTTACTAAGAACTTCGTAGAGGTCGTCGACCATTGATCTTTTCAACTTCTCCCTCTGCTCCTCAAGCATAGACCCTGGGGCACCCCGTTGTTCTCCTTGGGTTAAAGGCCCTGGCATTGATGGAAGTTGCTGTGCTGATGGAAGTTTTGACGTAGTATCAGGCCTATCATCTTTCCCACCCCCCTCATCCGGAAGATCGTGATCAAATACTGGATTAGTTGGCATTTTATTAGAGGATTTCCCCTATAATAAAACATGAGTGCATTCGGAACTACATTGAATCCATACGCAGAAATGAAACAGCTCTTTTGGATCAAAGGACGAAAGCAACGGGTTCAGATATCTAACATACCCTCTACAATCAATCAAAATGAGGACCTGTGCGTGGATATCCCAAATATGTCCCAGAATGATGTCATTTTTCCTGGCAGCCTCAAGCTCTTATTTGACCTGACGCTGACGGGACCAATACGAAGCGTACCCTAGTCAGCAATATCGGCAAAAGCCTGGTGAGAAATCTGCGAGTTACCCTGGGGGGTAACGAGGTACAAAATATATCTGATTACAATATCCTGGCAGTGTACCGGGACTTGTGGCTGCCCAAATTCGATCGGGAAAACAACCTGATTTTACAAGGCATCAACCCCAACGATGGCACAATCAGAGCCCTGCAGGTCAAGGCTACTGAGTACGTCGGTACGGATGAGGAGAAAGCCATCACCGCGGCGTATGGCAACACCTTTTGTATCCCGTTGGGTAGGATGTTTGAATTGACGAGGGATCTCCATTTTTATCAGGCAGAATTCCATGACAGATTGCAGTTCGTTCTGCATTTCGCGTCGCATGCTGACGTGATCAAAGATGCAGGGACAGCAGCCGTGGGATCTACGGCGGCCAGGGTTGCCAATGCAGCGTACAAGACCACCAACATCAAGCTGGAGTTTGACAAGATCACCCATGAGGGCCTAGCAAGTGCCATGATGTCAAGGTATAGCCGCCTGGCGCTACCCTACGAAAGGATACTAAGAAGCAAGGTGGTGGCCATGAAAAAGGCTGATACAAGCTACAACCTCCAAATAGATACGCCCGCAAAGAGTCTCAAATGTGTCTTGTTACTCTTTATTGACCCTGGGAAAGTGAAGGCCTATTCCGGTGTAAATGAAGTCTTCTATAATCCCAAAATAGAGAAGATAAGCGTCACGGTGGAAGGTGAACCTAACGAACTGTATAGCCATGCCATGCTTCCCAAGGATCACCTGGAGCAGATTGTCAACCTCTTTGGTAGTCACGACTCTCCCTGTTAACGATTGGGCAATGCTTCAATGAACGGTATGCGTTGTTTATCGATTTCAGAGCAAGCCCGGATCCGGGCCTGCACGGTAGCGGGAGGCCCCTACAGAGGCTTAGTGACGGCATTACTCTCCACATGACAAAAAAGGCTGACGGAACCGGGGACATACGCTGTTATGTGTACTTGCTGATGGATGCCCAGCTAAACATCCTAGATGGCCGTTATCATTCTGTGGAATATTAGTGACCATAATTTGTATTTGCCTCTGAGGACAAATACAAATCAATATGGAAGAAACCAAAAGCTGCCCAAATTGTAAAAAAGTGTTGGCCTTGGATGCATTTAGGATGCTGGGAATGGTCAAACTACAAAGGTATGCATCAAATGCCTGGATAAAAAGAACCAGCGGCGTGCCAAAAACAAATGCCCCTATGGTAGGCGGGTGGAGCAGTGTAAAGACTGTGGGGGAAATCAAATATGCCCCCATGAAAGGGTGAGGGCCTATTGTAAGGAATGTAAGGGCAGTCAGATTTGTCCCCATGATAGACAGAGGGTTTGCTGCATAGATTGTAAGGGCAGTCAGATTTGCAAACATCAAAGGATGAGGGCCCAGTGCAAAGAGTGCAAGGGGAGTCAAATCTGCCAGCATGAAAAAAGGAAAGCCCAGTGCAAGGAGTGCAAGGGCAGTCAGATATGCGAACATGAGAAATTGAGGTATCACTGCAAGGAATGCAAGAAGAGCAAACACCTGGAGGGAACCAGGAGCTGCCCAAATTGTAAAAAAGTGTTGGCCCTGGATGCATTTAGGGTGTTGAAAAATGGTCAAACTACAAAGACATGCATCAAATGCCTCGATGCTAGCAAGGCGTCAAAGAAACGCAATAGGTGCGAACATGAAAGGGTGAGGGCCTATTGGAACGAATGTAAGGACAGTCAGTTTTGTAAACATCTAAGGATAAGATCCCAGTGTAAGGAGTGCAAGAGTAGTCGAATCTGCCAGCATGAAAAAAGGAGGGCCTATTGTAAGGAATGTAAGGGCAGTCAGATATGCGAACATGAAAGGGTGAGGGCTTATTGCAAAGACTGCAAGAAGGGCAAACAGTCGGAATAAGTACGGTTCCATTCTGTGGGGTAGACCACAACTCGTTTTTGCCCTTAGGGGCAAACACGAGTTAATATGGAAGGAAAATGGAAATGCCCCGCCGCTTGCTGAGGTTGCCGGTAGATTGCACTACGCCAACACTCAACCCATGTGGGAGAGTGAAAACATGTCAAGGGGCAATCGTTTCGCCTCAGAATAAAATGGCTACATTAGCAATCATGGCAGGGGGCGCGTTAATCAACGCCCTAGCATTCAGCGGCACAAACTATCTATTTAGCAAACTATCGGGACATGGGGAAGCGGAGCGAAAGAGGCATGACGAGGCCATGGAAAAACTAAATGGGGCACAGGCAGCATGGATACGTGATCGGCAGGCTAAGCTTGACTGGTTCAGCGAGCAAAGGGAACTGAAAATAAAGGCAGGTAAAAGCATAAAAGAGTTGGATGACGATCTCTATAAATACTACATAGCATCAAGTAATAAGGCCCTGCAATTGTCGCATTATTACTCGCCCTCCAAACCACAGCAAGATGGGGAGCTCACTTTTATCGTTGGCCCGTTATCCCTGCTGGGTTTTATAGCCTACAGGTATTTGTAAGAACGTTTTCTGACATATAATAAACATGTCAGAAAAATCACCACATATCGTTACCGAGGAAGAGGCTGAAAGGCTAAGCAATATCTACTACATGCCGGAGCATCTCTGGGGTGGAAGAAAAGCTATCAGGCTGCTCGCGAAGGAGAGTGGTGGTCTATCCAAAAAGCTAGTAACCCACTGGCTAAGTAGGCTGAGGCACATCAAGGGTCCAAAACGTATCGATTATCCACATTTTACCATTACGGCATCCAATGAGATGCATCAATTTGATCTGCTGTACATGCCACATGACAAACTATGTGGAAGCACCTATAAATACATACTCACGGGTATTGACGTGGCCTCGAGGTACAACGTAGCAAGGTCCTAAGAACGAAAAAGACCAGCGAGGTCTCTAATATGATCAAGGACATCTACAAGGCAGGACCTTTACGATACCCCAAAACCTTTCAATGTGACAATGGCTCCGAATATAAGTCAGATGTAACAAAATTGCTAGAGGATAAGGGGGTGGAGATCAAACAGGCCACCACCAAATACCACCATACATTCACGGCCTTTGTAGAGTCTTATAACAAGGTACTAGCGGAAAGACTCTTTAAGCCCCAGGATGCACAAGAGTTGGCCTCTGGTGAGCCTAGTACCATTTGGGCTAAGCACTTGTACACTATAGTAAAAAGTCTCAATAATACCAAGACTGCCATGATTGAGATGAAACCTAACAAGGCGATTAAACTCGAAGATGTCCCACTTGCAAAAAGTCAGTAATACCCAGAGGAAAAGCCCCTACCTGAGGATGGGTTGTACTTGTACCTGCTACAGCCAGGGGAGGAGCACGTTGACTCTAAAAGACGCGCAACTGATGCCTTTTACAACAAACATACTTACAGGTTGGATAAAATAGTAGCAGGTAGTCGTATTTTATACTTATATTTAAAAGACGGTCCCGATCGTAGCTTCGTGTCGGAGGAACTCATGCAGGTACCAGAGGATGTTCAGGTACCTCCGGATGTTATCAAGGAATGGTAATAGTTATTCATTCGGATCCCTTAAATAATCAAAAGGATGTAGGGTGTAGAACGGGTATCCATAGACGATGCCTTTGATAACATTGGGTTCATTTTCCAGATCAATATCGACCAAGCGTCTATCTGGTATCGGAAAGCCGAGCATATCGCCTATTCTTGCCAGGTCAGCCAAATCTGATAGCCTCAAGTCCCTATCCTTGATGACCTGATAGCAGAGTGCCCCATAGTTGTTCTCCTTAACCGCAACGATATTAAGCCCTAGGCGTTCAATATCATCCTCTAAATCCTCGTCGATCTCGCTTCTTACAAATGTACCCCATGCCTTTTCGCCTGACGCCACCCTGTTTAAAAGCTCTTCGTCGGTTTTATATTCAAACCCCTCATAGTATATCCCATCTCGATATTTAAAATTTTCCAGGCAGGTAGGACAATATCCATCCACTGGCCCTGCCTTGATACAACAGTGTACCACGGGTACTTGTATATTGTAGTTGATTGTAAATTGATTTTGTTTTATGTATGCTTCCATCTTTTGATATTTCACTGGCTTTTAATATACACCCAAAAGGGTCAAAATTTTAATACTCATAAGAGTATTAAAATTAGCGTCTGCCTAGTCATCTAATGCCGGAACACCCAATTCGTACAGGTCATCCCGAGTAAGGTCAATAAGCCCGAAATGATTCCCGTAACGCTCCACATGTCCCTCTTCCTCAAATCTATTAAAGGCGTGTATACCGTTAGGGTTGTCAATAACGACAATCTCCTCCGCGCTTGGGTAGTTGTCCTTGAGCCATCTCCTTTTAGTAGAAAGAATACGTCTTTGCACACGCGCACAGTAGTATGGAAGATGATGGTATTCATCGTCATCATGTGAGGCATGTTTTCGGTATATCATAATCATGTTGTCCTTTCCGGGATCTTGAGCATGCGGTACGGTACGTTCTTTGAGCACTGTAAGTTGTCGATCTCTGTCCTCTAGCTCATCCCCAAGAAAGACAATTTCATCATCCTTATCCTCCAGATCACCCGCCATCACCGCCATGGTCGCGTCTCTATCCTCTAGGGCCTGGCGCTGCTCCCTGACCTTATCCTGCAATTTTTCGACACCTTTTTTCGTAAGCCATTTTGTCAAAGCTACAGCCTTGGGCTTTTTTGATCTGACAACAATCTCTAATGCACCATCTAATGTGACGAATACGTCATGCCAATTTTGGCCTTCATTTGGGTTGGGGGTGCCAACCCTACCTGTATATTTTCTCTTGTTGTAGCTACCTCGGCCAAATATTTAAAATTGCGCACTATATCAGCAATCTCTAAAAACCTCCCCAGATCGGCACGTTTAAAATGAGGTTGATTTTGTTCATCAAACAGAGTCTCGATGACTCCTGCGGGCACTGCGTTAAAGAGAGAAAGCTGCGACATTTCTTATAGTCCATGCTCAGCCAGAGGCTTTCACTCGAGAATCTTCCAGGTCCTGGGATGTTCCATACGCACCTACAGGCATGCATGCTTGGACCTCTTCAACTCGGCCTTGATCTCACCCCAATCGGAGATCATGTTAGTCTCTTCGTCAATCATCCTCATGTCACTCCTCTCATTCGGATACCATAAAAACAGGGCTTTCTTCTGACGTCTCAGATTCTTGGGCAGAGCTGTATAGCTCTGCGTGAGTAGCCAAAGGCTGTGCTTGCGATGCCTACCACTGATAGCCAATTCAAGTAGTGGCTGTCGACGCTTATCGAGGCTTTCGTTAGATATCATGTCGTCCACTATGAAGAGACTCTCCTCGCCTGCCAGCAACGACGACAATTTCGCTATCCATTCAAATAGTTGGTCCTTGGGCTCTATTAGGAACACGTAATCATCCTTCCAGAGCGAGGCCCTCTCAAGGTATGTCTTATTCCATTTCAGGGTAGAGCACAGGACAACTATGTTGTGGTAGTACTTTTTATACTCATTTTCCAACAGGTCTAGAACACGCTGTGTCTTGCCACAGCTTGTCGGGCCCGTAAAGATTGCTGTATGGGGCTCAAGGACCACATCTAACATTTATTTATAACCCCATTTATTCCTATCTATTTTAGGGTACAGGGCGGCACATTCGGCACAAGTCAACACACCACCGTGATTGTTCACCAAAGACCCCCGGCAGGCAGGGCAGAGCTTGGTATGTTGAGTCTTATATTCGAGAGGTGGTGGATCAAATACTATCTTACCCTGTAGGCATCGCAATACTCTGCGCTACCTCGCAAGGAGCAGTGCCTTTTCCAGGCTCTCAGGGGGTGCTCCGATGAGTTCGGTGTACTGGGGTATGATGTTGTATGTCAACAGGGTGTAGAGAAGTAGGTAATCTTTATCCTGTGGAAACCCCCTAATTTCCTTGTCTATTCCGATGGGGTCTAATTTGTATTCGATAATAGGGTCCTTGCATTTGATACGCCGCCTCTCCTTCGCCTTAGCTAGGCAACATATACAACTTTTGGTCCTACAATTACCCCTAATTTTGAACATCTCAGGAGGAAACAATTTGTGACATTTGTAACAACATTTTGAATCCATTTGCTATTTCCGGGGCTCGCCTCCTCCATTTTCTATTTGCCTATACGACAAACAGAAATTTTAATAGGTGGTCTATTTAGGTTTGGGAACTATACTTGCAGGGAGCCATCCCTTCTTCACCGCCATCTCGCGACTCGCCCTACTTGCTGCGAAGTACGCCACCATCTTGAGTACGTCATTCATGTCCATTTTTGTAGATGGTCGTGAGATATCCAAACATTTCTTGCCTGCCATGGCATAGGCAAAAGTGAACCCAAGGTCTACAATGGTTTCGTATAGCATATCCAGGATTTCTTTTTCCTTGGGTGTAACGTTGCTTGTAGTCATTTATATTACAGCATTTTAAAGAATTCAGGATGAGCCTTGCCCTTTTTTTGAGGTTCGGGGGTGGATTTGTCAGTTTCTCCATCATTTTTAGGGGCAAATTTATACCAAACGCCTACTCCTATCGCAAGCACGGCCAGCGTACCTACACCATAAAGGTATACCGACTGTACGGAACTGGCCCCAGAAGAGGTTTTGACTGTAAGCTCTACTGTGCCCTCCTGTTGTTTTATTTCTTCCTTCCTCTTCTTCATCAGTGCGGCCAACTTGTGTCCCTGCGCAACCCTTCCCGGATGCTTTACTGGTTTTGTAATGACTCTCTCTTCTTGTTTTTGTTCTTAACTCACTTTATTATACCATCCGAGGCTCCACCTTAGCCTCCGCCTCCTCCTCCGCCTCATCCTCCTGTTTCTTTTTACCCATATGCCTCGTGGTATGTCCTGCTACCAGGATAGGCGCTAGGCACCTCCCAATGGTGCAGTACACTAGAATACCAAGATCTGTCATGCTATCCCGGATAATAGGATCCTCTTCAATGTCCCGACGTAATTCATCAACACTGTCAATGTCCACGATATTCCCAATCATGCTAGCATATAAACTGATCACGTGAGTAGACAGTGCCCTAGCCGTTTTCTCTCATTTCTCTTGGAGTTCACGTTGAATGTACTCGGTATGTACCTTATCGATAGCCTCGTCGGGAGCCTTGTCAACAAAGCCCTCTGTACATTTTTTGGGTAGAAGATGCCCCTTGCCTTTGCGTAGGGCCTCCCTCAAAGCCTGACGCTTATCGGTAGGTTTCTCTACATGTTCATATTCTGTAGAGGCTGTGTCGAATACTTGTGCAAGATCTGACATTCCGTTTATTGTATGTTGAAATTTTAGATAGAATAGTACTACTATCATATAGGGTAGAATTACCGCAATATACAAACACACTTCCATTTATAGCAAGTGTGTTTGATCAACCGCGCCGGGCTATGCCCTACTCGGAGATATATCGATGACCTTTCGTTTGATTATCTGAAACCCACATAGAAATGCGCGTTGGTGTAGTGGAGTCTTGCAATTTTCACCTCTTCGCTGGGATATTCCCCATTCTCCCTATACTTTAGCGGCACCTTGCGATCAAACTGCCACTGCACTCTATTCCCCCAGTTTATACCGCCTTTAAATTAGGCCTGGATGTGCCTCATGAATGTTACAATGTCGCACCCTAGATATGCCTGGGATGTTATCTCTGTATCACGATTTAGGGCATTATGTATTCTCATTAGAATTATCTTATGGAGATGCTCTTGCCGATCGCATGCTGGACATTGGTGTCTTTGTTTTTTGTGCGGGCATTTGCTACGTTCCCTTGATGCCTTCTTTATATCAATGCATTTGATGCATCGCCTTGTTCGTTGACCGTTACGTTGGCTCACCCCGAAGTTGTATAGTGATAGGGTTTGCTTGCAGTTCGTGCATTTCCTGGTCCCCTCCATATTGTGTTTTGTTCTGTAAGGTACTACCTTTACAAAATTTGGACAGCTTTTGGAAAACCTCGCCATTCAAAAATGTTTAAAAAACAAGTGGGGAGGTATGTACCCCGTCATCGTGTACAACTCTTTTGTCGTAAAACGCCGAGAGGCCGAGCTTGTTCTGTTCGTACGTGATCATACCCTGCTCATGTACCCTAAAGCCCACGTTTTTAGCACTGTCCATACCACCCTTTAGCGCACTCATGTACCTGCTCCAGGTCACAGCATTTTGTCTTTTTGACATGCCCTTGCATGAGAATTTTGTACCATTTTTGCCCTCGATGAAATAACACTTGGCTGTCAGGGCAATCATCCGAAACCCAATGAATTCCGCTTTGAATAACCCTCCCGTTCGACTCGAGTATGTGTCAGTGACTAGGCAGTTTTTCACGTCCTTGTCGTAAGTGTCAAGTAGTTCGGGGCGAATAAAATCCCGCAACTCTTCCCCAGATATGGCAAAATACGCACTGTCAGTATCCATGTAGATGTATTCGAAATCCCGGCGATCCACATACTTGTCCAGAAAATCATAGTAAAATTCCAACATCCGAAGCTTGGCTAGTTGGTACACTGCAATACCGCATTGGTAGGCTCTATCGATGGTACACTTGTGTTTGCCTTTTCTGAGCTCGTACGCATCCCCGATCTCTTCAAGATCCTCCAGGTACGGGCTTCGCAGGGCTGCATCAACCTCCTTTTCATCCCTCGTAAACGTAGTACTTGCGTGTCTCGCTAGGTCCTCAATCATCTTGCCATAGAACGAGTTGCCCTTTAGCTTGGCCGTATCTCCCGCAATACGTTTATCGGGGTCCTTATCGGCTTGTTGTCGTGCATCGGCAATCTCTTCAGGGAACCATTCAAAGGGCCTACCTCTAGCATACTTGAGAAATTGGTAAAAGGCAGTCACCTTCATACCATGGCCAAGATACCATTTAAACACGGGGGTATACAGTAGGATCTTTTCGGCCTTTAACAACCCCCAGAAGCTTACGCGTACCTGGAACACGCTTGCGGCCCGTGGTTTTCAAGTACTCGTGCATGTGCCCCGGGATTTGATCGTCGGATATCTCCTTCGCCACAAACAGTGGAGCCATTTCGCTGAATTTTTCACGCAGATCTTCTGGTACTTCGATATCAACTTGGGCAAACCCAAAGAGCGATCCATCTCGCACACCTCGCGTCAGTATCTCTAAGTTATGTGCTGATGTCGCTGTAGCCACCTTGATCAGCTGTTCCTTCCCACAAAGAAACTCCTGCATAAGGGTACTTGGGTACAGCATGTTTGCATCATACCCCAGAATGGTCTTGCACTTGTGGGGGCTCTTATATAAGTGAGATCTTATACCCGTCACGTCTCGTTCGTGGTATCGAGAGAATACGATCGTGGGACCGCCAACCATCCCCGTCCGTAAGAGCTCGTAGGCCTCATTCCTCGTACATTTTTCACATGCTTTCTGTACCTCCTTACAACTCTTGGCGTGACAAGAGTCCTCGCACCTATGCCTGCATGGGTTTCCTGGAGCGTATAGCTCTAGCTTGGGGTTCAGCCGTCGGGACTTGTTCAGAATGTAGCGCATTGATACACCCGGGATACTTACCGCGTCCTTCAAAATATCGATCCCATCTCCATAATACTGCAACCTCGTCCTGTCCACGGCCTCAATGAAAGGTTCCACATCGGCTAGGTTGTACTCGCGCAGCCAGTCTAACATGGTGACACAGCCTCGTTTGTAAAACTCGGCGCAGAATGTCCCGTACTCTTCGGGGGATAGCGGGTTTTTCCCACTTAGCCGGCTATAAAAGTTCTCGTGCGCGACAGGCCCGACATAGTCCAATTTGCCGTGGCTTGTTAGCCACTCGTAGGGAAACACGAGCTTTTGCAGCTTACATTACAACGACCTGCACCAACCGTCATAGCTTAGACCAGGAGCAAGGAAATTTTTGATGTGGAGAAATTTAAACCTCGAGGTGGTGAGGAACATGTAGTCGTTGTCTTTCTTCGCCACCCTGATCTTATCGCCTTGCGCGATTTCTTCAACAAAATACCGCTTGATCAGGTTGATGTCGTACTTGCCAGAATTAAACCCGATTACAGATACTTGGCTTACCCACTCATGTCACAACTCCTGGTTCTTTTTGGAGAGCATGTCAAAGTCGTCAGGCTTCAGGTACATTCTCTCGACCTCCTTCACAATCAGGGTATGCCTCTTTTCCAGCTCCCCCACAAACTGTTTGACCAAGACCTTGGGATTTTCGTGCTCGATGAACGTCGGGTCCCCATTCAAACTATCGGCAATACCAACACTTATCGCAACATGCCTCGAAAGGTATGTTAGATCAGAGGTTTCCTGGTAATTTAAAGGTGATAGGAGGGCTTCGAAATCAAATACAATATAGTGAGTGTAGGGTTTGAATTCCTTCTGAAAGTACCTCTTGATTTTGGGTGGTTTCTCACATTCCCAAGCTGTGACGAGGCTGTACCCCTGTTCCCGTATCATCCTTTCCTTGGACCGGGCTGCAGTGTAACGAGTCTTGTTCGCCTTGGTTCTCTCGGACAGACAGGGACATCCGTGCCACTTACAACCATTGTACTCGTAAACGGTCGTTGAAATAGGTTCATAGCCATCTACTTTCCACTCCTTTTTGCCATCATATATAACGCGTTCACCACCATGACCACATAGGGCATGATGAATATGCCTTCCGCTTTGTTTTGACATGTATTCGATCCATTTTGAAGCATCATAGCTAAAACCATCATCGTAAAAGACTTTCTCCGCCTTGCTCGGTATACGTTTGACCTTCCCCCCTTTGCAGATAATCGTCGCCTTGGCGCTCTCGCATTCGTTCCTCTTATGCCGCGTGAGATTCCAAACCTCGTTAAAAACTTGGCCGCGTACCTCGCATTGCCAGTGTTGGGTCAGCACATCTAAATCCTTGATGTAAAAACAGTGCCCGTCCAGCATACCAAGATTGATATTGGTGCCCAAGCCCTTTTTGTACTGCTTTTGACCATAGACGAGTCGCCATGGTGCTTTCTCAGAGTTTGACTTGGGTTCAAAGACCCTGATGTTGATCTTGAATTGTTTGGCAACGCCCTCCAGATCCACCAGCCTCGTAATGCGCACATATTTACGCTTTAGCTTGGGGTCCCCATAGTACTTTCGAGCTAATGTGAGAGCTGTTTTCGTTAGACGTTCTATTCCTCGTGCTACGTTGGCCCTCTCCATCACACCTAAGCATCTCCAGAAACATAGGTTGTCTGTTCGTTCTTTTTCCCCGTCCATGGCGTAGATGCACCTCTTTTTTCGCAGCCAGCCCGGGAGAGGGCCGCATCCCAAGAGGGGTTCACGCGTGCTTATCACCTTAATCTGTACGTGATCGAAGATAATTTTGCCTTCATACGCTCCGGGGGTCTCGGTGGTTCTAACAGGTGGTAAATAAGCCCTGGTCTAGAACTCGTGATCCTCCAGATCGAGGCGCTTCATCTCGCATTCTTCTACGAACGCTTCGATTTCGGCGATGCTTGATAGTGACCCGGAGCTCTTAGTTTTGTGGTAATCAGACACATCGCCCCCACCCTTGTAAATATCACAGCCGAAGCTGTACACAACCTTAACGCGCATTTCTATGTGGGTTTCAATTTTTCGCATGATCGCGTCCTTTAGAGGTTGGTTCAAATGTTTGTTGAAACGCCATGTTTTGATCCTATTTCCATCTTCCAACATCTGTATATCGTCCTCAGAACCTTGATATTCAATATCCTCCGTGTAGTCCTCCCTTGCCTCCTGTTCAATCTCGTCGTGAAGCGTTGTACCTCCCGAAATTTGTTCCTTTGCCCTGTTGTAATAGAATGCAACGGTATCCCGCACACTCTGTAGTCGATCGGCAAGAGCATCGCGAGTTGCTGCCACTGGTGCCGACACGGTGCTATATAGTTTGCTGATGGCATTCTTAAACCAACTCATCCCTTTCTTATATACACATTTTAACAAAGTCCGAAGATTACAGAGCGGGTTGGGAATTCCCCTTTATACTCATTTTTGTATGATAGGGACTTACCCTTAAATTCTATGACTCAACACCGCATGGTAGGGACTTTACTACATTTGCGTATGATAGCATTGATGTTACTGCGCATGCGTTGATGATCAGTGGATTTTTGCTGATCATCAACGGTATTTTGTGCAATGGAGCGTCACAAAAAAGTTGTGACGGCACAAGTGAAATTGTGTATGATATTTTTTATGAGGGTTTGACCGTGTTTTTTGGAAAAGTGTGGTTATATTCCCTCCCTATACTAGCTAGTGGAGTCATCTTCGGTATTAGACGTTTGTCAAATAAAATCGTGTATTTAAAAACACTAGCGATTATGTTAGATTGGGAAATAACCGTCATGCGCTTATTGGCTCTGCTACTTTTAAAAGCCCAATGATTGCGTTAAGAATAGCATTTTCGTAAAACCGAGGCAGTAATTCTATGACGGATACAAATATTTATATCATGAATTTTTACGAAATATGTAGGTCAGCAGGATTGCAGATCCTTACTGCTGTGGAAACACAATCTTGAAAATTGTAAACAGACGGGCAGCCAAGCCTCAGTTTAAGAGAAAGGTAGCATTAGCAGGAGTATAGATGGCTACTGGATATAAACTTTGGTTCGCTTACCCAAGATTATAAGGAAGGTAGAATCAGCAGGATTGCAGATGTCTACTTTGCATTGAAACGACTGTATTAGGATTATATGTTGCCGGTTGTGCAAAACGTAATAGAATTAGCAGGATTGCTCAAGTTAACAAAGTAGGTTAGCAGAATTGCAGAAAACAATAGGAGTTGTACTAAAAGATGAGTGTAAATGCATAATAATTATATTTATCCTCTGAATTTAGACTTTGTCAAATCTTACGTTGAAAAACAAACTCCTGGAAATGCGAATAAAGAACTTCAAGTACTAGCTGATCAAATGCCAAGTGTTTTGGACAAATGTCGAGAACCAACTACTCTAAAGAAGTATACTTGTTATGTTAACCTTTGGAAAGATTGGGCCGAGCGGTACTCATTAAGATGTTTCCCAGCCGACGAATTCCAGGTGGCATTATTTCTGTTGAGCTTAATTCAAGGTGATGCGTCTATTAGTATAATCGAAAGCTGTTTCTATGCCATAAAATTTCATGTCATGATCCTTGCGAAGCTCCTATCATTAAAAACATGCTTGAGGCGGCAAAGAGAATAAATAAGCAACAAGTGAAGAAGAAAGATCCTATAACAGTAGACCACCTTAATTCGATTTCTAATTATTTGGGAGGTGAAAATGCCGATTTGAAGAATTTAAGAACACTAGTGATATGGTTGATAGGATTTAGTGGTTTCTTAAGATTTAATGAAATTGTGAACCTAAGTCGATCTGACATCATTTTCTTTGACACGTACATGACACTTTTCATTAGCAAAAGCAAAACCGACGTTTATAGGAAAGGGTCAACGGTGTTTATTGCACAGAATAAGGCTCTTATTTTCGGTTGAACAAAGTGAATAAGAAAATAATGTAACTTATTTTCTTAGTAATCGAGGCAAGATACGCATGCGCCTGATAGCGCAGCGCCTGATAGCCATGCTTAAATAGAACTTCCCACTCATTTTTACTCACAAGTCAATTCTATTCGTACGGGTTAGATGACCCACCCACCCCCTGTAAATTGAGGAAATTACTCAAAACGTGATATTAAGACTGGCTGAGTGACATAGAATGTTATACCTATCTATACGGTTTCTTCCGAAAAAATAGACGAAGTCAATCCCCTTTGGCTCGGGATAACCGGAAGTTTTTATCCTGGACTCGGTATAAGACTCAAATGTGTAATCTCGGCAAGGTAATAAGTCTTAAAAATGCTTGCACGAGCTAATTTTAAAGTGATGTCAGCCGGATCAATTTCTTCTTTTAACTGATCTGACATTTCATTCGAAAACCAATCGTTCTATTTATTCTGTATGAATGCTTTTTCAGCTTTGTTTACGCTAATATCAAGAGGTTGGAATTTATCTGTGAGATAATGCGGTACAATCACAATCGCACAGTTCTTTATGCAACACAGTTCTAATAGCGTGTCGTTGTCTCATTGAAATTTAGGTCTGTAATTTTGTACATTAACCACGCATTTCAATATGAACATTACTTTTCACTTATTGTAGGCGAGAAAGGGAAGATTATGCAGAATCAAGTAGCTTGAGACAGATTTGAGAAAGGAATTATCCCAGCCGGCACAACAACGTCGAGTTTTACGTCGGTGCGACGTCCGCTCAACGTCAGAATGGAAAGTCGCGCAGAGCACAACGTCCTCTCGATGTCGTGGCTACGTTGTATAGACGTCTGCCGACCTTTTACAGACGTATAACAGCGAAGTTAACCGACACATATATAATGTCGTTTCAACAAATAGATTTCAAAGCGTTTGCAACTTCAACTTTCTTTGGTAAAAAGTAAAACGTTGTGTTTATTTTTAAATTCGAAGCGACTTCTTTTTCTGTTCGAATATTTCCTCCTTCGAAAGTGCGATGTTTTAACAAATCAAATTGCATAATATTTATCACATGGTTTGGTCACATCTGTTACAAATTTGAACTGGAAACTTTTCCGCTTTCTCTCTTAAAATTAAAATAAAAATAAAAATGTATCCCTCGTACAATCTCCAAAAGTCAGTCAGTTATTGCATTTGTAAAAACCGTTTTTTATTTTTCTAAGAAAATTTTAAGAATAATTTTTCCCTGAAAGAGTTATCGAATCTTACGTTGATGAGACGTTGGTACAACGTCGTGTTGAAGTATAAATCCTACGTCTGATAACCTAACGACGAATCGACGTCGGTTTATGGTCGATATGCGACGTCGGAAATCCTGACGTTGGATCGACGTCGGTGTATGGTCGAAATACGACGTCGGAAATTACGACGTCGAAGCGACGTTGTAACGACGTGGCCGACGTCGCGACGTCGTGTGCCTGCTGGGATGTTATTGCAGAATTTACACTCCGGTTGTTATTAGTTTTAAAAACTTTTATTTTAGGCCAAGTCTGTTCTTTTTTTGATTTTGATCTAATTTTTAGACAAAGTCTGAGTGTTGTATTCTCAAAATAATATTATTACATAAAAACAAATCATGCAAAGCATTGGTGACGCAAGAAAATCTAAAATCATGACTCAAATGGTGACTGTCGGCACTCACTGCAGGTTTTAAATCTCATTTTCGCAGTGCTATCATTTCGCATCTCTGTTGGACAAATTTTACTTGAGACGATTCTTATTTTAATTATATTTCATTTATTTACATCAGATCTACCTGTTAATTGAACAAACGAATAAAACAAGGAAACTTTTGCAGGAATACATTATTTATTTCGTTTATATATTTACTTCATATAAAATACTATTTTTTCTACAGTATCTCACTAAATAAGTTCAACGGAGCGATGTGACAAAAACGTAAGTTCTGGTTCACCAAATAGGATTAAAATTGCAGACTCGTGTCTTACAACAGTCAAAATAAATCTATACATCATCTTAGAGTTTAGTTTATTTCGTCGTTTCAAGTTTGGTAACTAAGATTTAACAAAATCTACAAACAGATGACAATGGACTAACAACGTTTAACGTTTCACGAAATATGAATGTGGCTATGACTCAAAACCAAAAGGGTGGATGGGCAAGGAGACACTTCCAGGGGAATAGGATCACACGTAAAATGTAATCGTCGTAATATTTATTATTTACGTTGTTTCTTTGTACCTGTTCGCAATACGTTTATATTTCTTACTTGTTTTTTTTTTTGCCACAGAAAGCGTAGATTGGAATTAACACCAACTCACACAAGGAAATTAAAGATGCGCCAAGATAAACACCGGTAACACCGCCAATATCAGAAGCCAAATTTTCAAAAGGATATTTTTCTCTCTCGATGATATGTGTTGCCTCAAACGTCTCAAACAGGACATCCAATCTTGCAATGTGATTCTTAACGAAGTTTTCGTCAACAATTTCATCTGGAAATGTATTGGATAATAACTTTCGAAACAAAACCTTCTGGTTATTTTCAGGCCACGGTAACATGGTAGTTGCTGCGATGGGATATACTACTTCTTCGCACAATGGAGGACAGTCGCAGCTTTGTCTATATTTTTTCGAGTTATGTACAGAGTATGCACACGAGTCATTTGGTGGACCTTTTAAAGTTAAATTATGTGCCAGAAAATCAGCCCAAGCTGGTATAAAATTGCACTGTTCTGCGAAAATTTTAAGGATGCATGAAAAATAACAACCATTCACTGTCTGAGCCCACTCAAAATCACTCTGTCTCTCCTTTCTACAATTCGATGGAAATGGATATGGCAACCGTTTGATGCGCTCTTTTTTCAATTTGAGAACGGTCCTGAAACCAGTGGCTAAATCCACACCTGGATCACTGTGAACTATCATGGGTTGGTTGGCAACGGAAACGCTAACTCCTGAACTGTGTGTAGAGATATATGAACGATAGGTTGACTCGTTGTAGTCGCTGTTGTTGATAAACAAATGCAAAACCATTGCATTATTATGATGTGGAAATGCCTGATATAAAGCTTGATTGGCATTTAAAATAATGCATTCTGGATGTGTTTCGGGGGTAATATAATGGTTACATGGCACACCATTTACAATGCAGAATAGTCTGGACTTATTTAGGAATTGTTCAAATCCAGTACTAAAACTAAAATTGGTGTGTTTTTTCATAGGTGATACAGGATTATTGCATATGGTGATAACTGGAAATTGCATTTCTGAATTTGATACCTGCTGGATATCCCTTGTAACCTCACGCTTTGTGTAGTTAAGACAGATCTGATAAAGAAAAATGGACGTGAGCGTTGTCATTGCACATACGATAATAATCCAAAATAAACGTTCAATAAAAGATCCTTGAAACGCTCTTGGTAATCCATGAATTGTTATGTTGTCAAACTTTTCAGCCATTTCTGTGTTTGCTATATACAAAAACGAGGACTAAATTTTCGTTATCCAAGTCCTTGAAGTTTTTCTGCTATAAAACTTATAACTAGGTAACAAATGGAGTCATGAAAACAAAAATATTCCATTTTTTAATATATGTATAATTAAACATACAATATTTATAAAGGTTATGAAGGTCTTCAATAACTTTGAGACCTCAAATAAGAAAAATAAGAAAAAAAGAAAAAGAAAAACATATATTCGTAATAATAACTCAGCAAGGGAATTAGGGTTAATTAGAACATTCGCTATATATTTCATATTTACCAACAATATTTTCATACATATTTAGCAGATGGCGTGGAGTTACCGTGTTCAAATGACTATTCAGAAATATAAATAATTCAGGTTAAACGTGCGAAAAACATATGTTTAAGTGAAAACATACTATTAAAAATGGACAATAAAGACAGATAAATATACCCCGGTTTGAATTTTATACGCAGCAACGTCATAGTTTGACCTATACTGTACTTTCTTGAGACCTATAAATCTTCATAACTTCTGATAGGGTTTATCCAAATGAAATTAAACTTAGCACGTTCTTAGAATGTCATAACAGGTACAAAAACATTTTGTAAGCAGGAGTTTATACAGATAAACGCATTAGAAGATGTCTGTTTAAAATTTAACCAGAAACCAAATCGGTTCGAATACTCACACCACACAGGAGAAAAATATATCTAACATGTAACACACATTTGATTTTTTTGATAAAAAAAGGTATAATGTAAGTTTAAAGTTCCAATCATAATTCTATTGGGTTGTTATTATATTTCATGATAGAAATTTTCGTGGTAACAAAAGCATAGGCAAGCACAAAAATCGGCATATTCGAAAATTCTAAAGAGATGAAAGGGCCAGTCTGTAACATATACGGCTGCAGTTTTAAATTCGTGTTGCATGAACCCATTCAACAATTGCTTTTATCTTCTTTATCCTAAATATCGACTGGAAAGAATCTTTCATTAACCGTTAATTTGTAGACTGGATAATCTGTTTTTAATGAAATAGTAAAATATTTAAATGCTTAAAAAAACTAGGCTTTAAAATCAATCAACATAATACCTTCTTTTCTTTTCGAGCGTGTCAAAAACGGTACCGAATTCACTATAGTCTCTTTGAGTGCTTTACGAAAGTCGCGCTTGCGAAGCGTATACAACACTGGGTTTATAAACGACGTAAAATTTCGCAAAATGTATATCGTCTCGAAAACAGTAACGGACATGCTGTTAAAAAGAGTACTGTGAAAGACAATAATTACGCGCATAACAAAGAACGGTGTAGACAACATAACAAAACATAAAAACATTAGCGAGTATGTTATCAATGCTTTCCTTGCCTTGTGTATTCCTGCAGTTTGTTGTGAAGGTGTATGTTTCACTAGGTCATTGACCAACGTAATAATTGATACATACTGCATAGACAGTACTATGGAAGGAAATAAGACAAATGCACTCAACAAAACACCGGTATAAACTTTGTTGTATGGTAATTTGTCCTTCTCATTCCACCATATCAAATCTAAAAGTACCAGGAATGTTGAAGACATCCAAGCAATAAACACAGCTAACATTGTTCGCTTTCTTGTGACAATGGTAAAATACCTTAATGCATAAAACAAAGCTAAAATTCGATCTGTAGATAGCATTATAAAATGTCCAACGGCTGATAGAATGGTAAACCTTGACATGAAAAGTGAAACGGCCATCTAAGAATTCAGCTTGTTTTGTGACATTTTGTGTTCTGCATCCAACGATTTCAAAATGCAAGTAAGGAAGAATATGGAATAAAATGGTGAATCCAGATACCAGATCGTTGATGGCAAAACTTAAAAAAATGACATTGGAAGGAAGCTTTCTCAAATTTCTTGACCTTTTGAATAATAGAATTACAACCAAATTGATGGATATAACCAATATGGCAACTGTTAATGCTGGTATATGAAAAGCAGCTTTAAAAGGGAAGTAACATGTATCGTCTATCTCTAGCGTGTGATTGGATGCATTTTGTGAAGTAATGCACATATTAGGATTCTCCTCAGCCTCGTTTTTTGCTAACTTTTGGCCTCGAATCTATTCATTAATTTCTGTCTCACTCTGTCGACTGTTTTCACTCGCTCCAACAGATTTCATTGACATTGACAAATCAGCAGGATAAGTTTTTTAAATGATGACATAAGTGAAAGGTGCGTATTGCTTCGACCATCGTAAAATTGTTTGTTTGCTATTAGTGTAGATGACTAATTCCTATGTTTTATAATAACAGAACAGCTGCATATTGACATTACGAAGAAAATTTTATAGCGAAAGTCTTAAATGAATTCAAATGTATAATCTACTCAATTTGAAATATTAATGAAAAATAATTTTATTTATGTTTATCTATTAATCTTTCTTCAAATTTACTGTCTTATTCTTATTTATTAATATTTTACAAGAACAGAATGTTTTTAGTTTATAGAAAACATCACGTATCCAGCAAGATCTTCGTAAATTTTGTTGCAAATTAATCCCTCACAAGAACACGTAGTTGTAAGAGCAATGAGGTTTTAGTTCTAACAAACTGTACGGCGAGGCGTTTGATTTGAACTTTATATGATTTTTTAAAATATGTTAGGGTTATATCTAAGGTCACGAAAAGGAAGTTGGAATACATTAAGAACAAAGATTTTCGGCGCAATATGTTTCGGCGGAAAAACATTCGGACACAGTTTTTTATTTCAGCGGAAAAGTTTTGGACAAGATTTATAAAGTCAAAAAAATGTATGGGCAAGTCTGTTGAACAAATTTTACCCAAATTTTAAAAGTACTGATTATGGAAAATGACACAAAAAGAAGGCTAGAAACATTTGTGTACATGTATTCAATTAAGGTCTAAAAAACTTTAGGATCCAACTCTATAGATAGAGCCTCAGAAATGCCAGCTTTGTCGAAACCATTGCAAATTATGGCTGGATTATTCCGTAAAGGGTCGTATAGGCCAACAACCCAATTAGCGGGTATAGGTTTCAAAATTGACAACTTGAGCGGTATATCAACGTCGTAAATATTCTTTCATTAGTCAATTTGATCTGTTATTTGTAGTGCGTCAGAAATTGATTCGCTGGGCCATTAATAGTTAAATCTAAAGGCTGGAAATAGTTGGTCATGTTTGCAATTACATAAATGATCACGCAATTATTACTTTCAACGACCTCCTGAAAAGCAGCTGTTGTTTGTGCCTTGAAAACGCTAAAAATTAGAGAGCTTTTTACATTGGTAAATTCAGTTCCTCTGGGGAAAGAGGACTTGGAAATACCTTTAGTATCATCTTTTGTCATAGTTGAGGAGAAAAAGAAATATTTAGATCGAATGAAATTCATTATTGAATGTAACTACAACTACGACAATTAGAAAAATCAAAATTTTCGGACGAAAAAACGTTCCGCAGACAGAAGAAATCCGAAAGTTTTTCTGTTCGAAATATTTCGTTCCTAATGTATGCGATATATTTTTCACGACTTTACTACATTATACCTAGCCAGGACACCCAGCATAATTCTACTTGCCACCGGAAAATCAGAATAGTGACACGTGATCATTGTGGGGGAACTCAGTCTTCTTTAATTTCACTTGTTTTGGGAAATTATTTTGTGTTTTTAGATGGATTTGAACTAGAGACTTGCTCTGACGCCTTAGAGTGTAAGCATTCGTATATGGTATGAGAGAAATTTACTTTTGATATGCTCGAACAAAGCTCTACCTAGTCAACAAACTACATTCTACAAAGTTTGTACTCTCCAACACATATTGTTTTAAGTTCTACGATGTTTCGTCAAAGCTTGTGAGAACTTTTAGGCCTTCTCTCCACTTCGAGGTTTTAAAAACAACATTTGGAGTAATCCTTGTGGTTGTAAGTAACGACTTGGCTTTATATTTCAACTTTTATTTCTGTTACAAGTAAACTTTTGAACTAAGCATATGTTACTTTCACATTGTTGAGACAGTGCATTACATTGTATCTGGCCAAAGACACAGGGGCCAGCGACTTTTATAAAAAATTTTGGCCACTTTACAGTGTTTTTTTTAAGACGTTTTATTTCGTTGATAGGACGAAGTACACTTCGCTTTCAAGTTATACACGTGATGTTTGTCGGAAACAGTAAGGTGGAGAAGGGGCGGTCTAGGGGCGCACATGCGCTTTTTCACATACAGGCGACTGGGCTGACACTTACTATCTCGTGTAGATTTTAAAATAGTTTTTTCGAAGAGATCGTTTTAAAAGAGAGTGCAAATACAGTCCTCTAGAAAATACATTTGTTATTTAAATTTGTGTTATTATTGAAGACAATTTATTACCATGTTAGTGGAGCCTTCACCATTAAATGAGAGAATGATGAGAGTAGTTATGAGATATTACATGAGATATTACTCAAAATATTTAGGGTAGCATCTTTTTCCTTAAACGCGAAAACATTTTATTTTGCAATAAAATTTAGTCTTTCAATGTAATTGTCTACTACGCGGATTTCAAACTGCATGCAAAATGAAATACAAAATGTTTTCAATCAAGCCTTCTGACGCCATTCCTTTTGGCGAGAATAGAGGATAACCTTAAAAGTGCTTATTACGGAAATTAAATAAAAAATATCTCGCCATTCATAACAATTCTTATGTAAATTTATAAATTCGAAAAAATCTTGAAAATCCTAAAATTTAGTGCTATTGAAGTAAATTTATCAATTGTTTTTAAGTTAAATCACAGACCGCGGCATTCTGAAATTCGCGATATTTAAAATTCAAATTTGACTTGCGTCCTGGTCCAATCTCCCTATTTACCAGATAAAAAAGCATTTAAATTCGTATGTTTGGTTGTTAATGATAAAAGATAACAAAAACATTATATATCATTGTAATACATATGAGGCAACTATTATTTTGAATATTAGAAAAACTGCTTAAAAACAGTTAAAAAAGGGATGCTCAAAATACATCGATTTCAATCTTAATTCAAAGTTTACAATTATATTTGTAATCAACTAATGTTTTAAAGGAGATATCGAAGGTAAAAGTGTGAGAATTAAATGTTATGTTTTTGTTAATGTTCAAACTACAAGGCGATATGTTTGATGGATGCTAACATATAAAGAGCAGTTTAGGTGCATGCGAAAAAAATCTGAATATTTCTATCTTTCAAATATCCTTTAGCGAATTTACGCGTGGAATTTGCCAACTGATACAGCAGTCGGGTTAAAAGTAACAGATTGTAATGAAAATAGTGATTTTAAAAAAGAAAATAGTGAAGAAAAAAAATAGTCCCTTGAAAACGTTTACTCAGGAAGTTATTGCTATTGTTCTATCAATCGCCACCACAACTTCCTCCACCACAACCACCACCACCATCATCTCCACCGCCACCGCCATCATCTCCATCATCCCCTTCGTCTTCCTCTTCTTCATTATCATGATCAGAATGATGATCTCCATCGTCGGAATCGGAGTCGTCGCCTTCTCCAGATCCGCCGTGTCCTGGCAAATAAAAAAACAGGTGTTATATTAATTTATATGTTTGTAATTAATTTATGATTATGTATCCCTTATAATTATATTACAATATATTTTATTAAAGTTTTAACCATGTATACCATGATGTTTTTTATGACGACCTCCTCCACCTTTTCCTCCTCTCTTGGTGCCACCAGTTTTACTTTCTTCTACTGTAATACACTGCCCCATTTTAGTTAGAAACTAAAGAATAATTATAATAACAAACGCGATGGAGGGTATATATGTTACAAAAAATACATTTAGCTAGCTACCTATTTTGCCTTTCGTTTCCCTGCACAACTACCTGACTCAATGGCAATTCAGAAAAGAGAGAAAATTCCCACGCTACCACGTGAAAAACACTTTCAGTAAAAATATCTAATTTACAGACTGACAGCACAGAGAAACGTGGGAGATTTTAACCCCTTTCTTGTTATTGCTATTGACAAAAACTATGAAACTTTTTACCCACCTCCTCCTCCACCAAAAAAAATAAAAAAAATAGCACGAACTTTGGTAAAAATTAAAAGCTGCATTTTTATTATCGAATTTAAAAACATCTTAGTTTTTTTCGCAGGGATGAGTTACCATGTGCCGTGTGTTATGTCTTTTAAACCATACAAGCAATTGATACAAAATCAAATCGATTTGATTTTGTATCAATTGTTACCGGTATGTAATAAAAAAACGTTACCAGCAAAAACAAAATAGGCTACGCGTATGAATATTCTCTGTCTCGCCACTTGCTGCAACAATTCTGATGCAAAACTTTTACGCGCGACCAATCACAATGCAGCAATTTTGATGAATGTTTTTGCTGAATGATCTATGTTGCACAGATGTGGCGACAACAATAAAATTTTCGGGTGATAGTAACAAAATTAAATTTGGTACTATCGCTTGAAAAAATTGTCTCGTGTCCCCATGGCTTTAGTAAAAGAGACGTTGATAGGATAATTTATGTAGTGAATAAATAATAAAACGCTATTTTGAATAAAAAAATATAAAATGTATTTATATTCTCAGCATTATAGCCTGTTTCCCACTAGGCGGATTATTCCGTATGAAGCGGAGCGGCATTGTTAGTTTTATCAAAATGTTGAAAAACAAAGTTAGTACTCTTACAGCCTCATGTTTCGTACGAAGACCTAGATTTTGTTCCGGCGTGCAATAACAATACCCGCTCCGTTCTTGATCTGCCTGTTGCAAAATTGGTTTAAAACGTCAGTTGGTGTATTTTGATTCTTTCAACATGTATTAAAGTTCAAAAATACGTTTCAAAACTACTGTTTCTGCCAAACAGAATTTAATGTAATATAACTACGAAATATGTTGAGATAATGTTTTCATAAAGTCAAACTGATTTTTTGTTACTTTAACTAAATACGATAAACTTACCTTTCTTGAACATTTAAACTTTTTGCTACGTGCTTGAGTAAAAAAAAATCAATGTTTGATAAATTCTACAATCATAAAACATTTATGTTCTAGCACATTCTGTTTACATGGCTATGTAACCGAATTGTTGTTCCGACCAAGGTCAATTGAATAACTCAAAGAAGTATTGTTCCTTAGTTAAATTAAATTACTTCATTTTTTTTATTTGAATATTTCATGACCACATTTTCTTGAATTTGAATCAAGATGAGCAGGGAAAAATCATCGTGAAAAGTGAATATCGATTCACTAAATATGAATAGTAAAAAATTTAAAATACGAAGTAGTTTTTCCAGTTTAGATTTCCGTGGTGCTTTTCCTGAAAACACACAGGCAAATATACAGTTTAAACGAACGACAGAACAAAACTGATAAAGTAAAAAAAATAATTAATGATTTTTTTAAAGCACCATTTAAACGTTTTTTTAAAGAGGGACTCGTTTTATATGTAAATGGAGCAACATATTTATTGCAATATTTTATTTCTTTTATTTTTTACTTTGGTTGACTTTGGTTGACTTTGGTTGACTTTGGTTGACTTTGGTTGACTTTGGTTGACTTTGGTTGACTTTGGTTGACTTTGGTTGACTTTTGTTGACTTTTGTTGACTTTGGTTGATTTTGGTTGAGAAGACCTTTGAACAAAGCAACTTTACATGTGAAAAAATAAAAGCAGTTTGTTTTAAAGCTACATTTATACGACCCAGTCGAGACCGTCTTGTTTTACTTGTAGGAAATAACTGTAATGGCGGCGAATGTTTTCGGTGCAGCTTGGTAGCTAAATCGAAGAAACACGTTGTATATTGCAATAGTATATAGTTTTCTTTATGGTATCAGATCGTTAGTAATTATGGCCGCCAGGAATGCTCTGAAAATATTGGTCAATGTGCGACAGAAAATTGAAAGTTTATCCGATATTCTCATCGTCTTCAAAAACGTCTAGAAAACAAAGCAAAAAACACACTAAAAGTTTAGAAAAGATGAGAATGTACCACTAATAAGAAAATTTACGATTGTGTAAGCGAGCAAGAATAAGTTATAAGAATGTCACAGAGTAGACATAATGTAACTGTCAAAACTTTTCTTCCAAATTATGTTAAAAATAATCCTATGGTACCGAAGCTATCAGTGTTTGTTTCGCTGTTTTTTGAAATTGGGTAGTTACCTCAAAATGCTCATTGCAATTGTCCAGCTGATGCAAGTGACTTTTGCTGTCATGTTCTTCTGGTTTTGTTATTTTTTAAATATAATCGACCGCCTGAGGGCAGTAATTTTCAGCCGATCACGTGCGAGAATTTGCAGTACGGTTCAAATCTCGCACGCAGCTAATCTTCCATGTTTTCTATTGTTTTTGAAAAACCGTCGTACTTAATTACTTAACGGAATTATTGTTGTTCCGCCCCTGTGCCTGTCCCTATGAACATAATTTGTTCATAGTCATAATTTCTTTTTAAAGAACAACGTTTGAGTGAGAACAGTTAAGTGCCCGTTGGTAAATGAATGTCTCTTTTGTTTAAACACTTTGACATTTCCTATCATCTATTTTCCTATCAATCTTCTTAAAAAAATTCCTACAGAAGTCATCAAACGAGAAGCCAAAAACATCTTAATGGAGTTAAAGAGAAAAGAATACATCGACGATAAAAAGTATTACCGACTGAACCCTTGTGACGGACCACCACCTCGATTTTACGGACTACCAAAGCAGCGAAATCCAAATCAAACAATAGTCTCTTGCACTGGAACATCGTTATACAACCTCTCAAAATTTGTTGCCTCTATCCTCAGCAAATTTACAGCCAGTGACCTTAGCAAGAACTCAAAAAAATTATCGGAAAACATTAGAGAAATAAAGATAGCAGACGACGCATGCATGGTATCATTTGATGTCATATCACTCTACACAAATGTTTCCATAAAGGACACATTGAACATCATTAAAAACCTTATCGAAAATGCCCGGGTTGGGGTGGATGGTGAACAAGAACCTGAAAATCCTTCTTCCCAATTTTTTTGTAGTTTCTGAACCATATCGTTTTAGGGGTTGAAATTTGGTGACTTTTCTTCATTTTTTAGTTCAATTCAGGATAGATAAAAAGATTTTGGTTTAACTGTTGTCACGGTGACTTATCTGTTAACAAATGGTCAATGAAAAAGTGGGACAATTTTTTTACCTTCTAATGTGCATTAAGATATAATGTGCATTCCTATACATTTTCCGCGAAGTACAATTAAGTAGTAAAAAAAAACATTAGAAAAAAATTCTTTATTCAATTTCCACACTAGAGCAAGACAAAATGTGCTTCCCACCTGCTTTAACCGCGTTTTCGTTTAAGGAAAGCGCACCATTAAGGCCGAGATACATTTGAAATTTTTATTTCGAAACTGTCTGAAATTTTTATTTCAGAAATATTTCGAAATACGTTTTCCATTGTTTCGAAATTAATATAAAGTCTTTCAGCATTATTTTAAACATGAATCGAAAGGATCAAAAAAAGGATCAAACAGGATCAAACTCCATCGTGTCTGCTTCGTATTCACTCATTTTTATGTTTTCTTCTGTTTATCGCAAAAAAAAAGCACAAAAGCTTCTCATAAATGTCAGAAAAATGCGCACCTGTTGTCGGCAGCTTTGAACTTATTTCGAAATATAGAAAATTATACAAATCGATTTGCAGAATTTTCTTGCTCTGAAATACCTGTGAAAGTTTTGCAGCATGTCTCGAAATTAATTTCAGAGCAATTCGAAATACTTTCGAAAGCTTTCGAAAGCTTTCGAAATGTTTCAAAATATTTCGAAATATTTCTGAAATAAAAATTTCAGACAGTTTCGAAATAAAAATTTCAAATGTATCTCGGCCTTTAGAGTCGTAGCCATAGAATTTTTTTTTTAAATGTAATTTTTTGGTCGGAATCTCAGGATGTTGAGGCCGGTTTTACTACAAGAATACCGACTCTCTACGTATTTATTCTATGTGTTGTTTTAAATTCGTTGACTAAAATTATTTGTTAATTATTTGTTTATTAAAATTATTTGTTTATAAAAATTAAAAGTAAAATTGCCCGTGCTTTTATTTAAACCGAAGGAGGTTTTAATAGAGAAGGAGGTACATCTTAGCTAACTATCCGTTGCCAATCGACAGGTTGCTGCTTTGTTCTCAAATTCAATTCTGTAAACAAAAATTTTGAAATCTCGCGGGTAACGCAACCGTTGCCCTTTGTATTTCTGCTTAAATTATAAATTATATTTAGTGGTAAAAACTAGTGTGTTTTTACCACTGTATTTAATTAGTTAAAAATCAGTTTTTGAACAGTTCTAATGGTATATCGAGACAATAAGTGGAATCAGTCAAATGTGAGGGATATGGTAAAACTAGCCGGGAGACCTGGCTTGGAAATGCCGGGTTAAGTTACAAGTAACTGGGTGGCCCGGCGCTGTATGCTTGGTGGAGCGCTTAATAAAAAGAAAAAGCTTTTTGAAGATAAAAAACTCTTAGAAAATAAGAACGCAAATCATTTGTCACCTAACGAACAACGCATAATTAGAGACAGGAACAAATAAATTAATTTCTAGTGTTTTTTTTGTTTTATGAAGAAAACAAAACATCTACCGAACACCGATTCTGTGCCGAAAATTTATTATCCTTGGAGAAAGTAACATGTATTTATATGCAAACCCTGCAGTAATATTTTGAAAAAGTTGTATCCACATTTCAACTAACGCTCTGCTGGAACATATGGAATATGTACAAGATACAAAATTTTAAATAGCTGAACTTATCGAAACTGTTGCTTTTTACACAATAGTCACCACAACCATTGCAATTAATCATTACTTTAAAAAAACATACAAGCACTTGACGGCCATACCATACTCAGGTTTTAGAAACCTAGATTTATAGTTATAAACTGGGCAAAAAGCATTTTCCGGAAAGATTCTCTTGATTTCTTAACAGGCTACTCCACCTTTTTTAACGCAAAACGACATGCGTTGGTCAATCTGTTTTTTACTTTTTCTGTGATAAATAAATGATTTAAGCTGGTTCCCCTAGAAAAAAATTCTAAATTTCAAGAATTGTCATTTAGCTGTTTTCTGACAGCAAATTCATCTTAGAATACCGTGGCAAGTAGTGCTTATGACAAATTTAGGTCTTTATTGCGCATTCTGCCACTTTTTCCAATCAACCGCAAATATAAGTACATAGCAACGCCCATAGCAACCATTTTCGCATTTATAGACAGCTTTCTTGCCCCTCCGTGGATGTTTAATTCCTTGCAATAGCTAGATGATACTTTAGGGCCTCCTAAAACGATATATGACAGTTCTGAATATTAAATGTGGTGTTCCACAAGCATTCAGAAAGCTGTCTTAACGACGCACCCTCCTCTTTGGTGCTTTTCAGGTCGAAATAGTGCTGGCGTACACCTTTTGTCCATCCACAAGTCAAGAATGTCCATAAAATAATCTTTAAACAAGTTTTTTGCCGTTTAAGTTCGGAATCCACGCGAAACAAGAATTCTCAAGATCGAAGCACCCACGCTTTACAATTTCTTCTGTGGATGCAGGCATTAGTACCACCTAGTGTTTAAATGAAACCGATTTTCAAATCGAAGTTTTGTCTTTCAGTTATTTTGTCGAGATATTGCCTGTTTCGCCCTGTTTTAGCTTTTCTGTCGTCCAAAAAATATCGCATCAGTTCTCTGGAAGACGAGTCAGCCTTGCAAAAATGCGCTTCACTCAATCCATACACGTGACCCTTGAGGAACAAAAGCGGCCAAAAAGGCGCTTGAAATAACGCATGTTATTCAGTTATTTGGTTAGGCGTCGAGCAGCAAAATGTCATATTTTGCCTATACTTCTCCTAGCAACGGGTAACCATGGCAGCCAATCAATGAAATCTTTGACTTAATTTTGTCGTACCGTCACATACTATGATATCCTCATCAAGTATCTTCAGAAAAGACAATCCTCTCCGATATAGTTTTTTTCTAAGGGTACCACCTTAAAATACATATCACTCATATTAATAGGCTACTTCCGTGTTTTTCTCTGTCTGTAACAGGCAAGGTGGATGTGTGAATTTTTCTTTGAAGTAGCCAAAAAAAGTATCTTATTTGTTAACTTTTTAGACGTTATGACACGACATCAAAGTACTAAAACTAACGTCAGTAGCATTTTCACAATTAGCAAAACCATTATATTGTTTGAGGCCAAATAACTTGGAAACGGCTGAAAATAACTGACGCCATCTCCCGCATTGGTAACTAGGGGCCACCTGGGACCAAAATTAGGCTAATTTCCATCCGTTTTAGGACAGATGGGTTGATGACGTCATCAAAAATCCTCATTTCTCTTCAACCGTCAAAAACACCTCATCAGATACATTTTCTTGGTCAACACTTCATTTTCGCCTAAGTTTTACGGGCCTTATCGACTAGTTGTACATAATTTGCTTTGCAAATATTAATATTGTTTCAAATCTCACACACAGAACATTAGCTACCCAAGTTCTGACAACAACAAAGGTTTTTACTGTGCGCTTTTTAAAATTAATTGAGTTGAGGTGAAATAAAAAAAATAATTATTTCAAAAAGTAGCTACACAATGTGAGGGCTATACTTCCGTTACTTTGAAAGTTTATGTTCATAGGATATAGATTTATTTGATAAGTGCATTAGTTACCATAGCAACAGCATACCATCATGTCTAAAGACAACAGTATGTCTTGTGTTTAAATCTTAACGAGTGAAAACGTTCACTAACTTTTTTTAGCTATGCTTTTTTTGTTCATATTGGCACAGTATATGGCAAAAGGCTTTTTTTATAACACTGGCTTTCAAAAATAGAAGTGCATTTTTGATTCGACAGTTTCAAAACATACATGTCCATTGAATGATTTTTTGTTTCAATTTGACAGGAAATCAAGTCTGTTAAATCACTGCCGCGAGGCAATGAATTACAAGTAATATTAACTTAAACTGAACCTTTTAACTTCGGCATTTGACCTCGGCCCATTATGACAACTTTTTTGAACAGAAGAATTTCTTAATCAACATGGACTCTAACTTATTAAACAACGAATGCTCTTCTGGTATATCAACTAATGCTAACTTATTATTCTTATTATATACGGTAGTTCATTTCTTTTAACTTTACTTTGACATGTGTAATAAATATATTTTTACCATCAAAACCTTTTACCTTTGTCAATCGTGATAGCTATTTCTAACAAATGTTGTTTCAAGAAACAATACAACAGATCTACATAAAAGTCTATTGCAATAAGACATACGTATGCAAGGACCTTGACTGATCCTTTTGTGAAATAATTCAACAAAATTCAATGTAAGGTTATTTTTCCTCCTCTTCGAACAAGATTGGATATTAAAATTCGCAATTTTTACATCTGTAAAAAGCAGTTTACATTTTCGTGTCAATTTAGCGTTTAATTTTTTATTTGGATTTGTTTTTGACTTTTATGCTTCGAAATAACACGGCTTATGTTCACCCGACTCAAATATAACAGATTAATATGTAGGAACTGACATTCATATTGTACACATGTAGGATATACGTCGTAAATTCAATTCAATGTCATCGCTGTGCCATCTGTGCACGGCAAACCGCGACAATTACGACTGTTGGAATCTACCAAATATGACGCCATTAAAACCAGCAGTGACGCTTGATATATTTGATATCAAGTCTGGTCTACAACTTTCCCCACGTGAAGAAACCCAAAGCCATTGGAAATTGAATTAATGCTACATTCGTCTGATTCCACAAAAATAGACCTTAGTTATTCTGGACATGAAAGAAACGTATTAGTTCTTTGAAACTTCTTCCCTTTTACGCTCTTTTAACATTTAGCAGAGTATGTTTTTTTGTTCATATACTTAATATAAACAATTTTCTGTGAAAATTAGTAATCATTACCACTAAATATTTCTTTGTGTACATATTTCAAGTTACAGAGTAACTTAATGATCTTCATCAAATGGATCTCCTGTTCGTGAAATATGGTCCCATTGCCATGGTACAGCGTCTGGTCCATAAAAATACTCTCTAAAATCATCGCAAATCTCTTTAGCATATCTCAAGTAATTATTTGATCCGGCTTGGTGTCTATGTCCGGACGCCACAACTCTTGTTCTGCATATCCAGCTGGACAATACTCTCTATCAAATGTTTTACTAAACATTAAAAATATGTGAAGCACAAAAACAGCTTTTGTGATTGCAACAACAGTTTCCACGTTGGCGATAATAGGTCTTCGAAGAATGCGAAATCTTGATGCACAAATTCCCAAAACATTTTCCACTTGTCTTCTTGCCCTTGACAAACGGTTATTCGCAATTTGATCTTTTTTTTAATAAATCCCCTTGCGTATAACTGTATTAGGTACTCTGCATTAGGTACTCTTTTCTGTGCTTTGGGCCCGCAAAAAACCTTGTGCTACCAAGGATTTCCATATAGCGTTTGCTGTTTCTTTCACAATTTCACTAACAGTATTTTTGCCGATCCTGTAACTATCTGCAATATTTGTGCCTACCGGTAATGAGGTAACGCATTGTAACGCAGAGTCTTTCACTAGCACTCATTGCTTCGCGTTTTAATGATGATTTGGTAATTAACGGTCCTACGTATCCAAGTTACTCCTCCAATTTGAAGATTTCGAACCAAAAGGTGATATTCTTCTTTTATTTTTCTATCTTCGTAGATTTGACGAACCCAGAATCTTCTTTTTGCTACGCGAGTATTGTTACGTTTCAACCGCCTTCGCAATAAAATAGTTTGCCTTCCTGTAAGCGCCATATTTGTTTTGGTTGTAAACGATTTTAAAGTTTACGCGCCAAGTGTGAACAGCATTCTTCCTTTCGCAGCGAATAGATTTTTTAAAATCTCTCTATGCAAGCGACCACGGCGAATGACTGTGATTCCGCCTTAAGAAATTATTTTTTATTCTTTTTATCCTTTCAATATATAAGGTATAATCAACTAAATGCAGAGAAGTTTTGAACTTTTATGTTTATTGGCCATTTAGTTATCACAGCATACAATCTAATTAAGTAAAGGTCAAACTGATGTCTAGATACGTTTTGAAGCATTCTTATTTAACAAAACCTTCCGAAACTCCATTCTTTTACTGTCCATGTCATTGCCGCAGTTAATAGAGTTTCTGTTTTATTCGTTTATTTCCTCTTAGATTTCTATGCCTCCTAACACATAATATGCGCTTCCGAAGTTGTTATGTGAAAAACCATGAAACAATATAATCGGTAAAACGAAATCAATCATAAGATTTAAATTAATTGAAAAGTTGAAAAGAATAACAAACGCAAACGTTATTATATTGTATTACCTAAAATGGTCTGTCACAAAAAGTAAAAACAATAGAACTAATTAATAAATTCAGCCAATTAAATGACATTAAGGCGAGCGACGTCATTATATTCAAAGCATTGTTAGGGAGAATAATAAATGTCTGAATACGTATAGCACGCGAAAGTTTAACGAGAATTAAAGAGAGGCGTTTGGTTAAGAAAGTCGATAAACAACTAAGGTATGCAGGTAAATTTATTTGGTTATTCGCGTGTTTGGTTGCCGCACTTGTTTGTGTGTTTGTTTGTTTGTTTGTTTTTGTCGCTGTTGTTGTTTTGTTTGCTTGTTTTTGTTTTCCACTTGTTTTTTCTGAGCATCGCGCGGGGTTGAAACGGTTTTCCTAGGTGTTATAGCACTTGTGTTGCTCGTTGAAAAAATCCACTTATCTACTGAACTATAAAATAACTGGGTAACGAAAGATCAAAAAACATTTACGAAATAAGTTTAGATTTTCTTTCTAATTTTATTTTAAAAGAGTAAATGAAATAGTCCACCGTTTTTTTGTTCGTATTATTATTGTTTTTGTTATTTTTCATGTGACATTTTTAAACATGAAATGTGTAGTGATAGTATAGTTTGAAATTCAAAGTCGTAACGTTACATTGTACGCAGTAAAGGATACCAAAAAACTTTGCTTGACCTAGCCTCTGCATCTTTTTTGCTTGCCACGCTTCATTGCTCTGCGTCATTTCTCTTGTTGCTGATGACGATATTGATTGTTGTTTGTCAGTTTTCCTTCTTATTTTTTGTCCTGTGTGGTGACATTTGCATGTCAGTTTCTTTCTATTTTGATTTACCTAATTATTCCTTTTGATTCTCCATCGCGGGTTTCGCAATGTACTTTGAAAGCAATTAAAAAAACTTTTCTGACTGATAAAAATTTTGTTTACATTTTTAATTGTAAAAAAAAAATTCGTTGCTACTAGTAAAAGTAAGCAATTATGGCCGTTGAAAAATTTTTGCATCTTGTAATGGTCAGACTTTTTTCGATCACTGCCAAATAACAAATCTAGTTATCGTGTTCTGTTGTATTTGGATGGCACTTCATGTTCAGGAAAAAAAATTGTTTTTCTTTGCACTGCCGCAGATATCACTCTCGAAGTAGAAGGTGGGAAGAAGAAGCCGCTTCAAGTAATCGCTTTTAAATTTTCATTTGAAAAATATTGCAGACAACAATCTTTGTGGTCCTTGAGGGCTGTTATCCACGAAGAGGTTTAGGATGCTCTGAGAGCATAAACCATAAACACAACAACTGGAGAGAGAGTCTCCCTCCAGTTGTTGTGTTTAAACACTTAGAAAAAAAAGAATCAAACTGAATATGTCGATTCAAAAATAAAAAAAAATATTTAAGGTTCATTATTATTAAAGTTTAAGTATCTTCATCTTTAACCTATTCCTGCTGATTCACCCTCTGCAATTGCTCAAGTTTTCGTTCATTAGACGTAATTGCTGCAAGTGTTGCCCAGGCATTAAGTAATAAGTGATCATAAAAATTACTAATGTCTGCATTTTTCTTCAATGATGCCATCAAATTTGCTGAAGTGGTAAGAAAGATAGATTAAATTTGAGATTCGTTAATTATTTGTATATTTGCTTGGAATGTAGTCACATTACCGTCAAAAACAAAAAATAATGCAACAATATATACTCTAACAAGTTTCGCATAGCTTATAAAACTATTTAAATAATTTTATAAGAATAAAAAATACGATTTCACTTAACTTGAAAAAATAATTGTGATTATGAAGACATAAAATATGTTATGAAAAAAAATTTAACAAGGGGGATAAATGAGCAACCTCCTTATGTTTGCTGATATGTAGCAACATTCAACGAAAAAGTATATGTTGATTATTTACCGAAATTTATGCTTATTATTCAACAAAATTTATGCTAATTATTCAACGAAATTTTTCAACAATATTTATGCAGTTCATTCAATGCAAATTTATGCTGATATAATTTAACGACATTAAAACATGGTCAACGAAATAATTATAGTCTGGATACTAAATCTGGTCTGTGTAATAAGAAGTCACCCAAACATCATAATTGTTTTAAATCAAAAAGTGTTTGGCGCAAAAAATGAAGGATGTTAACTGGAAAGAGTTTTTCGAACAACTGTCCATGTTAGTAGAGTCGTCGGAATAAAAGAGACGAAGACCAAATACTTGATCTTAAAGAACTGGTGGACAATACATGTTATGTTGTACAGATGTTGGCAAGCGAGTATGCTCATTCAAATAATGTAAATCAAATACTGATTCAATTGAAGACATTTCCCCAAGAACTTTCATCGAAAGTTCGCTCGCCACGACAGTGAACGGCTTGCTATATTTGTTACATCACCCCGAATGGACGCTAATGATGGTGGAAGAAAGCCAGGTCGATCTAAATGCGAAGTCAATGAGGAAATGCTACTCTAATTGCGAGGAATAGGTTTTAATTAGAATCTATTGCAAGCTTGTTGCTGGTATCACGATTTTCTAGAAAAGTTAAAGAACTAGGGCTACAAAAAGCTACTGGTTACAGTAATATGACGGATACCCAGCTTGATGACATCATTAAAGAGTACAAAAACAACCATGGTGACGGTCTCTCGCTATGGGGCACTTGAGGTCATTTGGAATAAGTGTTCAAAATCTAAAGTTTTAGGATTAGATGGGCCTCCATAATACGTAGAAGAAAGTACAGCGTATTCGGCCCCAACAATCTCCACCATGCTGATGGACACCATAGCTTGATAAGATGGGGCTTTGTCATTCACGGATCCATCGACGGATTTTCCGCTTACATCGTGTGCATCAACATAGGACGCTGACGATTACCTCTGATTGGCAAACAAAAAACCATAAATATACAGCATAAAAATCTGTTACTCTTCATATATAACAAAATAGATGCATGTTGAAATTTAATAAAAATGTTCAGGTGGAATTTAACTCAAAACTAGGTCATCGGTTTAAATACAATAAACATGCGAAACACACGCATACCATGATCTTCATAAATAACAAAACATTTAGTATATAAAGAAAAAATTGTCCCAAATTTTCCAAATAAAATAATAAAAAAAAAAAAACAGTGACGGCGAAAATAAGAATAAAGCAACCGCATATTTCAGGAACAAAAATTGTGAAAGTCGTTTTTTGAAAATTTTTGAGGATAAACTCTTGCAAGCAAAAATGAGAAAAAAAATTTTCAAAAGTTTTCCTGTAAAAGTTTCTTCCTTTGAAATACTTGCACACTCTTGACAGAAATACAATTACATATGAGATTACACGTGAGAAAAATTACTAATCAACATTAGATTTATTTTTACCTTTTCCTGCTATAGTAGCAACCATAGCAACCATAGCAGTTTTGTTCATACTTCTCAAAATAGGATAGACATGTGTGACCAAGCATACCATTGTGATTGCAAATTTTGCTCCCAGTTGTGAACACCAAAAAGCATCTCAAAAACTCTGAATTGCATTGCTTTAAAAATAAAATAAAATACTCCCTTAAGTTGCCGAATGTTTATATCATTAGCAATATCGAAATTAAGAATATTGATAATATCTTCAGAATTGTACGATTTTGGTGATATAAACAATGGTTCGTATAATCTTCTTACTTGGTCTAATGCAAAAAAATTCTTTTTTCCAAGACATTATGAACAATCAAATCTTATATGATCAGGTCTTTGTAGTGTTCTACAAATTTAGTGTGTTAAATTGCATCTATTATTCCACTAGAAATGTGTTGTTGCTTTTTGATCCTCGGCCATTTTTTCAATGCTGCTTTAGTTTACATTAAACAGTCTGGTTCATATGTGATATTCTGCTGACCAGATTAATGGTTGAGCTTTATTTCAAGGACCAAGACATGGCCCGTTGAATGCTTTGCTTTCATTGAATAAAAAAAACTTTGTTGAATAAGCAGCACGAAGTTTCGTTAAATAATTTGGTTGAATAACCAGCATATATATTGATTCGTTGAATATTTCTACATATGTGCAACCATACCCCATCACCCTCAGAACGAATAGAGAAAAATGTTTAAACATTGCAGCTCAAAACACACACAATCTTGAAAGAATACAACAAGCGTTTGTGGCCTTCTCTGTCAAATCAGCGATCGAAACAAAAGGATTACGTTTAATTCCGCTTTGGCATTGTTTTTTAAACCATTCAGCTTGATTTAGTGAGAATTTAAACCAATCAACTTCTATACGAAAAAAAACAAATAATTATAATATACTACAAAAGACTCTCTTACAGAAAAAATGCTTTAAAGGTTACAATCATCATATCGCTTTGACGTTACAGCTTGGATTTTGACCGCATTCTACGGAAAACAAAAAACGGTAAAAAACTCCTTCGCGTGGTTACACTCCTCCGTTAACAGACTAGTGTAATTAAAAAGTAATAGTACATATCTGACCTTAACAAATAGCTGATCTTAATTTGAGATAAAGAAATTTGATCCATTTATTTATTCAATAACATGACTTTTACGGTACGTGTTTAGGATTGACTGACCTCACTCTCTGCATTTTGTTTTATTCGCTACAATTAAGATACAATTGCGATACCATATTTTAGCACCTGAGGTCCGTTTTTTAATCTAAAAGGATAGAAAACGAGACGAAGACATATCTTCTCTGTTTAATAATGTTTTGCGGTGTTTTGTCTGTTCAAAATGGTTGCGTCACAGCTTTATTTTAGAATCTTTTTAAGATTTTTATTTAGCTTTGGTTTTCCTGTGCTATTTTCACCAATCGTCTTTTTACTTAATTGAAACTGGAACTGTGGCTATCTTGCTGTTCAGCTGGCTAAAAAGGGAAAGTAGCCAAATAAAGTTGACTGCAACAACATTTTCAAATAATCTTTCTTTTGCTAAATGCAGTGACGTAGCTACACCTTTTATTCAAATAGAAGTGCTGAACAAAAGTTTATAGTTAATTGATTCAATGAGGCAACAGTTTCAATTAACCTGATACTTTGGGTTTATTTTACACCCAAATAAATTTTCCACGTTTCACGAAAACTTATTCCGTAAAATATAATTCCCGGATGATTCTTTAGCTGTATGTGGTAATGATTGGCTGTTTTCTGCATTTTTATTTAAACCAAAGTTGCGATAAAGTTTTTTTTGACAACGATATTACGCCTATAGGTTTTACTGTTGTAGCATTCCACATACGGTTGTGCGACATGATTTACCTGTATTAAGCGCTCGTTCTGGTGTGACGAATTATGTTTGAACTTTCATGTGAACTTATTCCGCAAAATTAAAAAATACTGGCCGACTGATTTTTGCTATGACAGGGTAAAAACAGGCTGTAAACTGTGCTTTAATTTTAGTTAAAGTTGCGGGGAAGTTTTTTTTTTTAGAATATATAACCCGATGCGCCATAATGCATAATGCGGTGAGCACTTTACTGGATATGCGACATACTGTATGCCTTTACTAAAGCTGATTTACGCCCGTGAAAGACAGATGTAGCTTGTTGAAACGTAGCCTAAGATATACTCGCTTGTTCATGACATAATAATATCTAAATTATTCAGTGACAATGACTGAACAAATAAGTGGTAATATTTTTAAAGTTATGATTTACCTACTCTCAACCTGACGTTCAATGTCGGTCATCCGACTAGTCTCTCTTGTTATTACCCGTACTCTGCCTTTGTGGCTGTCCGCTAAAACAAATAATGTACTACGGACGAAATGCGATATAAAAGGGACGAGCGAACCCGTAGATTTATCCACGGACTACTGACTAGTTTTTTATTTAATAACGGCTTTTTATACGTGGGTAAGATAGTTGCGTCGAAGCTTAAATTAGGATTCCCCACAAAGTACAGTTAACTCTCGGTAACTCGATCCTCCAAACGAACGAGAAAATAGTTCGACTTAACGAATGTTCGAGTTAAACGAAGCTCCCGTTAATTCGAATTTATTATAAAATGAGATTATAGTTAAGTTAAATCGATTTTTTTAAGAGGGAAACAGGTGCCTGGAAAATGTGCAATCTTGGCGATGAAACAGGCACATAAGTCCCTTGTAAATTAAATTTGCCTTGATAGACCACATTATAGATCTATATTACATCAGGAGTTAATACAAAATAAGAAGAAAAATGAAATCTGACTTTTATTTAGAGTTTTCCTTTTTTGATTTCCTTTTCTCCAGTAAAAAGTTAGAGTTATCCTAAGAAATTAGCCGAAGGAGGGACGAAAAATGGGTCGAATTAACGAATATGTTCGAGATATCCGAGGTTCGACTTAACCGGAGTTTTTTATAAAAATCCGGTGTTAGAGTTACCGAGAGCTAACTGTATATAATTTGCTGACGGACGAGCCCCGTGGATTTTTTCATAGATAGTCTGTTTTGAAAGCGATATGAATCTATTACTTTCTTTATTGTGAAAAATTATAAAAGAATTATTAGAATTTCGTTTAATCGCTTCTTAACTTTTTCCTAACACACCACACAGATGTCTTTAAGCAGGAAAGACCTTGCTATGCTTGCTACATAGTGGAACAAAATGTGGGTGGATCTGTTAAACGGGCTCAATGAGTTAAAAAAACTCGCCATTTTGAAGTTTGTCACAGTCAACAGTCGTCTTTGTTGATCAGTTTAGTGCAGGAAAAGTTTTTCAGATGTGAAAAAATAATACATTTGTCGATTTCTTGGAGCTTGAAGATATCCAAAAATATCACGAATCTTAGAAACATAACATGCAGCATTTTCGGAGAAAGACAGACACATTTGTATAATTCTGATTAGAAAATTTAAAGGGACAACAGTGGACGCACCTCTAGCTAGGTATAAACAATGTTGCATATATTTACATGGAGATGGTACATGTATGAACTGATCGAAATCTAATTACTTTGGCAAAAGTGTGTAATTCTCAGTCCATGCAAAGCCAAAACAGTTTAGCACATTAACTGCGTCAATCAATCGAGTAAGAAAGTGGCTTCATCGTTAATGGTTAAAACATGAGCAGTTCAATAAATCGTACTAACTTCAGCCTACATTTAGGTGGACTAAATGTTTCGTTTAAAAAATATAGCTGCCAGTAGTATTAAGTCTATAAGTATGGATGATATAGCCAGGCATCTTTTTCAGTATAATTTCGGTAAGTTCTGCTGATCTTCCACCTTGATAAACTGTATGGCTAGGTACATAATCACTACATTGAGCGGGAACTGAGATATCATTTCTTTCTTTATTTCTATTTTTTTTTTTTTTTTGTATTTTTTTCTCATCAAATATTTTAGTGACATTGAAACCGTAATTGTTAGCCAACGATGAAAATATAAACACTGAAGACATTTACACAGCCTTAAAATTCGTACCAGGGAACGGCATTTATTTTTTCTTATATCAAACAGAGCTTGCAAATTTATCCTAGTTATTGCCTAGTAATACCACAAAATTTGAACAGTAATTTTTTTGTTTACATTTTTTACCACAATTTTTTTTTTATTAGAAAATTACCGCCATACTTGTATTCATTCATGGGAAGAATGTGAATTATAAGTATTTATTGATAACAGATCTTAATAACAGATCTTGATAACCAGATTTTGTTTTGGTTTTTACTGAAAATCAAGGTTCAATATTTTGAATGCAGCATAATTTATGCGTAAAGTTTCTGCGTACCAAAATTTCAAACTTTCTATCAAAAAATAGATCATTTGTCAGACGAACCTATTGGAAAAGAAATTTACTGTTTTCTTTTCTCTGTCTTCTTAGTTAAAATACACGCACCAAGACCAAGATTTGTCCAAAACAGTAGAAAGAAAAAGCGATAGGATGGATAGTTAATTTTTGAACAAAATTTGATCCATTAATTTGGTCATAGAGTCATTGAGTCATAAAAAGTAAAATTTCATTCCGAGGACAAAATTGAAATTCTATTTTGGTCTCTCGTCTAGTCTTTGTAAATGAAATGTTTACATGATTTCGAGCGAAATTAAACTCATTTCGGCGATAATCTCATTTCAGTCTAAGGGCTCGATTTCATTTGACTGCATTTTCTGCTAGAGCATATGAAAAATTAGAGGAACTTGTGCAAGCGCGCACACGCTAACTAAGAAATCTCGAGGCCTAAAGCTTAGTTTTCATATGGCGTGAAATTATGGATTTTCATGAGGCAAATTAAAAGAGAAAGGAAAAAGCGTAAAAAAAAAACGGTCAAGGTTTTAGGTCTATGAATTTTTTGTAAAACGAGGGTAATATATTGATTGTTACCATCTTTTGAAAGAATCTATATTATAATACCCGTATACGTCTGTCTGTCTGTCTGTCTGTCACCAGGGGCGGATCTAGCAAATTTTCTTAGTAGGTCATGATGCGCAGCATCATGACCTACTAAGAAAATTTGAATATACAGCTGGGGGTCTTGGGGGGCGCTGTAAGCCCCCCAAGCGGGGTCTGGGACGGAGCCCCAGAAGCTTTCGCTAAAATGGGCTTTGCGAACCCTGAAATAGGCTTAAACGGGGACAAAAAACAACCTCGTATGCAGACGTTTTAGACCTTGATAACAGAAACGAAACATTCTCATAAACGCCGCAGCTTCGCATAAACACTTCAAATAGAAAAAGAATGACAACTTAAATGTATTTCGTTAGCATAAATCATTTTTAGACTGTTTCGCCCAATGTCAGGGCTCGTCAGCATGCCTAGGACAAACGAAAAATAGATTGAAAATATAGTTCGTTAAGCCCGACATGGACAGTCATAATGCCGCTCCGGAAACCAGGTACTGTCGGCTGGAGTCAGGCCGAGCCCGGAATAAGGAAAATTTATTTATAGAAAGAAAGTTATTGTTAAAGTGGAAGTAAAGAAATGGCTCTGTCAACTGCACGCACAGGAATTAATTATCATTGCAGCTAGCTGTTTTGTCACATCATCGTATGATGAATGTAAAATTCTCAGAGGGTTAAGTATTATCATTGCAGCTTGCTGTTTTGTCACATCATCGTATGATGATTGTAAAATTCTCAGAGGGTTGTTAAAAAGGATACATGGCAAACAAAATGCTCCATCCAAAGTTGGTGAATATTTAAGCCATGAAAAGGTCTTTAGCCATTCATGCCGAAAGGAACGCCCACTTTTTTTAGGAAAAATAAAAGATTTATCAGGCACAAAAACATTGGTGATTAGGTTGTGTACACCTTTATCATCTAGACCTGAAACTTTAGAAAGGAAAGAGGCAACGTCATATTGATGTTCAAAATTTAAAACAGTAGCAAAGGAAATATCATTTAAAGCTTTGTCATTGTTATTAAAATCTTCAGCAGATGTGCTATTATTGTTACTATCTTTATAATCTTCAGTTAGTTTATTGTTAAAGGAAGCTTTATTAGGAAAGAAATTAAACTGTTTATCTTTAATCACAGGTTTTACAAGAGATAATTTCCCTGTTGCCTGTGCATCCGGAAAAAACCTTGTTTGCCTTTTCACAGGAGGACATAAAACTTTTGTGTCCGCAGCTGAACCTGACTTGCGTTTACGTATCTGCTTAAAAATAATTGGAACGAAATGATTAGGTGCAAAATTTTCTCTGGATGGAAGTAAGCCCTCATAGCAAAACAAAATGTGAATAGCAAAAGCAGAGCTTGGTTGTCTAGGCTCTATTAATTGGTTAAACAACATTTGAGCTTTTTTGCATCCATAATCTGGGCAATAAGAAAATATATTCCTGTTTGTGACAGATGACAGAGCAAGCATAGCAAGAAAGGAACAATATTTCCGATCTACTAAATTTAAAATGGCTACCTCCTTAACTAAGTCTTCTTGTTTTTGTCTGTGTTAAATGCAGAATTGCAGACAGACATATTGAGAATATCTTCCATAGATTTAAAGAGACTTTCTGGAAGAGCAAGGACAGAAGAAAATAGAGGATGCTTACAGTAAAAGCTAGCATTCATCATTAGCTCCACTGACACAAGAATTCGTAAGTCGTCAACCATCACATTTTTCCCAAACAAACACAACGCCATAGAACTGTACATGCAATTTCCATTGACCTGGGACCTGTAATAAAAATAGGTATTGCTAGCTATTCTAAAACTTTAACTACACATTTTGCCAAACTGCTGCCTATTAAAGGTTTGTTTATGAAATTCAACTTGCTCAATATATAAATAAACTAAGAATGCATCAACAAAAGAAACTGAACAAGCAAGACATATTTGAGATGACCTTTGCACATTTTAAAACAACAAAGATTATTCATAATCTTTTTAAGACAATATTCAGCTGCATAGTTAGTGGTCATAGTAACAAAAACGCATAGCTATTATAGAAACAACAAAAGATAAACATAAACAACTCACTTCAACGTAATTGCGCAACCATCCTTCTTTGCTTTTACATAGGCAGGAAGGTAGTATTCTGCATGGCAATTTCTTTGGATAAAACCAAAAGTAAGTTGTTTTTGCAACACGTCAGTAGATGGCAAAACAGAATTACATTTAAACTTTTTATTTAATTCGGCGTAAATTTGAGGTAGCTCATCAAAATTTTCGTTTTCAAAAACTAACTCCACACGCTCTCTCAAGCTCTTGCAAGCCATGTTGAGAACGGAAAGAATCTTCCGCATGCCTTACTTATATTTATACCAACATGCCTACAAATTTTGACAGGTTTGTTTAAACCTTTCTGACTACAAATAGGTCAGGCCCACATAGGTTGATTCTAGTCCACGGTGAAAGCCTCACGGGATAACCTAGAGCCAAGACTGGCTGGCTTCAAAATTTCTGACTAAAAATAGGTCAGGCCAAAATAGGTTGACTCTAGTGTACGGTGAAAGCCTCACGGGATAGCCTAGAGCCAAGACTGGCTGGCTTCAAAATTTCTGACTAAAAATAGGTCAGGCCAACATAGGTTGACTATAGTGCACGGTGAAAGCCTCGCGGGATAACCTAGAGCCAAGACTGGGCTGACTTCAAAATTTCTGACTCAAAATAGGTCAGGCCCACATAGGTTTGATTCTAGTCGACGGTAAAAGCCTCGCGGGATAACCTAGAGCCAAGACTGGCTAACACAGGTCAGGTCAACATAGGTTGATCCAATTCGCGTTATGAGAAAACAAGGAGAAATATTTCGATCTTCAGATTCTGGGTAAATTCGACAGAATTCGATTTCAATCCTCGGCATTTTTTTACTAGGTCGCGTGACAGGGTTGACCTAGTCTAAATCCGCGCCTGGTCACGCACAATGGTACCGCAAGTAGCCCGCGCGCTAATCGGAGTTAAAACAGGTTTATTATTCAAACAGACCGAAAATAATTTTCTTATTTCGCCCTCACAATATTTTACTTTGCGCATGTATTTGTTTAAAAAGTTATTGGGCATGTCCGCAAAGCTATCGCGTTTGTTTATTGAGCATGTCTGCAGATCTATTGCACACTTTTTAAAAGTTATTGAGCATGTGTAAAGGGTACAACGGCGGATCTAGGGTGTTTTTTCTGGTTAGTCAAAATTTGATATATTTTTCGCATATGAAGATCGGCTAGGTTTGTGTTGTTGTATGCGTTCCAAGCATGCGCTCTTTGCTTTTGATGTAAAAAGATCTAAAATTTTGACGATAATAAGGTTTTTAGCAACTATTATTTTTCTTAGAATAATAAATAAAGTTCTATATAGCGCGCAATAAATAAACGCGCAATAGATAAAAATACTCGATAGAGAAAACAATAATACAGTCGTAGTTTTAACGCTTGTACGGAATCTTCAATGTTGAAAACCCTGATTGGAGATATGCATTCTTGTAGTAAATCAACCTCAGATCAGAATTACTGTTTCTAAATTATTGGTCAGTCTAGAATGATGTACAGAACTGAGTAAACGAAGTAAAAAGACACCTTTACATGTTTGCCAAATTTATTACAAAAACGTTTTCGAGATTAAGAGTACTGTAGCTATTTAAAAATACACCAAATTTATTTACTATCAATGAAACATTTGTGAGAAAGTTACAGTACAAGATAATTTTAGGAAAAAGGTAGTTTGCACTACCAACAGTAACGCAAATTTGGTATTTTATTTTAAAAAATCAAATAAATTTTTAACAATCTGAGACGGCACGTGCAATAACAACTAGCACATATTTGACAGAATGTTGCAATTGTTGAATTTTTATAATTTTATGTAACAGACATATGTAGATAAAGTATTAAATTGCTTACCATGTTAAGAATAATGATAAAATATTCTCATTGTGGAGAGGTATACAAAACAATGACATAGTAAAAAAAATAATCAAAACAGTCTGGAAAATATTATAATGAAACATTATGGAGAGATTTTTGCTTGGAAATGACAAAAAGTCTTATGAATTCTATTATATGAACCTATACGTAGGGGTGTATGTAGAAGATAACCATGGGGTCTCACTTTTAAGTAAGAAATAAAAGGATGTTGTATGACGAAGCTTCTCACTACTTTAAGGTTCGATATTGAATGACATGCATAGGTCAAAAATATTTTTGAAAATTGTTGTGAATGAAGCATACAGGCAAATCCAACTAGCTAGGTCGAACTTTTTCTTAAGATCTCGTGAAGGTTCGAGTTATAGAGAGTCAACTGTAACTTTAAATGCAGTTAAGTAGTTACACAATTCACTGTAAAATTGGGAAAAAGTACAAAGTTTCTTAATTCAATGAGAGGTATTCTAAAAAATAAAACTCTTTTGTGAATGTCTTATTTTTTTTGAAAATATAAGCACTCCATCAGATTTTGCGACATGGTTTACCAGTACGAAGCGCTCAATCCCGCGTTAATCGTTTTTAACATATATATGGTTACTTATTTGTTTATTTTTTTCACGGAAAAAAATGATTAGTTTGAGGGAATTATTTCTGGTTTATTTCTTTTCCGTGAAAAATTTTTCGAATAAAAAATTATTTTTTATACTAATGTCACCAGATTGGAAAAATATACCATAACAAATTTTAAACCATCATTTTCTGTTTACAAGAGTTATTGCACCCTTGATTTCCACACGATGAACACTTTTTCACAATCCAATATGACAACGTCTATTGTTTAATCGACATGTATTTCAAGCATCCATAAATTTACAATAGTTCTTAATGCTGCAAAGCGTATTTAATAAATGTATGTACCGAGTGCAAATGAAAATATTTTTTTGAAATAAAAAATAAATATTGGGAAAAAATAAAACATAGACTAATGTTGATTATATGAAGTCCTGAGTTGTGAAGACATTCAGATAAATAAACTGATCTAATCGATCAAAGCAAAGGCGAATGGCGGTCGAGATAGTGCAAATTAAGAAAATAATTGAAGCTTCACGAAAGAAAAAAATACTTAAACCATGAAGCAAAGTAAAGAAAAACAAGAAAGAGAAACTTAATAGCTTAAACCAATATATTGTACTCTGCGCAAGAGTTGAACTGAATGTGTATTGACAAAATGGAAGTGAGCGATGCTAGGCAAATTATTAATAGTAGTAATTCAGAAAATATTTGGTTTCTTTAAGAAGAATCACATTGTATTCTCTCTAAATCTATATAATAATAAGCCAGTTCCGTGTCTCTGTGACAGGCAAAGTTGATATCGTCATTTTCCTTTGATGTTGCCGAAATTCTCTTTGAAGTCGCCGAAAAATTATGTCCATTTTGTTAGCGGGTTTACTTTGTTTACGTCACGTGATGAAAACGACTCAATTTGATTTGCTGAAATAAATTTAACGGCTAACTTTCCAAAAATGGTGTCCCTCGACACGGAAAAAAAACACAAAAGAAAGGTTCCTTCGTCTTGAAAAAAGTGATTCAAAGAAAGAAAACTCTAAGTAAAGAAGTAGAAGTAGAAAAATAAAGTGAAGAGCGGAGCTAGGAAGTAGTAAAGTAAAGTTAGAAGTAAACTCTAAGTAAAGAAGTAGAAGTAGAAAAATAAAGTTTGAAAGCCACAAGAAGTTACTTCGGAAGTGAAGAGTGGAGCTAGGAAGTAGTAAAGTAAAGTTAGAAGTACAAAATGAATGCTAGAGTTTCAAGTGAATTGGAATTGAGAAAAAGTAAGAACTTTTATATTTTTAGACGTTCCGTTTTATATGTAACGCACTTAAAATTGTCAAAAAGAATCGCATTCTCAAAAAAAATCCATTGGAGCTTCAAATTTATATTTTACCGCGTTTTTTATAAAAAAGCCAGCATTTGTTTACAATGGTTTGCATAATTAATGTCCTAAAATTCAAAATGCTGCATAAAGCTGTTAGCTGGCAAATGTGCCAGCGAAATGGAAAGTTTTGGTTTGTTGAAATAACTGCAAATGTCATAATTTTTACATTGCTATTGTTTTCCTCTATATGTGTTGTACTAACGCATAAATAGCTAGCTATAGACGTAGCTAAGTATCCCCAGCTTAAGTATATTTAACTGGGTGTCTTAGGTATTGTTTGTTAGCTAGCTAGCTAATGTCAATGTTAGCTTCAAGGCTCCATCCCATAGCTAGCTCTAATCTATGAGTTTTGTTGTTATTCCTCTTTTTTTAGGTATTTATAGCTACCTTAGTAGTCAAACTTCTCTTCTTTTTTGAACACGAATTATGATGTAACAAGCTAGCTACAAAATCTTTCTTGAACTTTTAGGATACTGTGACACATTTTTATGCCCATAGAGAATAATTTTTTCACATTTCCTGTAAACCTTTACAAGGGGACCACAATATGACAAGTGGAACGAATTTTATAGAATTTAAAGTGTGTGTGTTAAGTTATTTTTTATTGTTTTGTTTCGTCATCCTGTTAAACTTTTGTCAGCCTACATGTAAAATGCCAGGTTTTTTTACAGGGGTTTTTGACATTTGATTGGAAATTTATATACGTGGGTTTATACGTGGATTAAAAAAATTTGTCAGTTCATATTGTTCGTGTTGCAAAATGCTGTTTTTGAAATTTTGTGTAATCTTTTTTGGAAATAGACCACATGCAATATATATACTGAAAGAACAAATCTTTGTAGAATCAGACTTCACTGTAAGCTGTTGCAAAGCTGATGTCTTTATCGGTAAAAATAACAGCCATCGTTTACTAATTAAGTAAAAAAATAAAACGAGTTTGAAAGTTAAAAAGTATATATTTATTTGTTAAGCTTTTCGTACAATGTAAGTACATCTTAAGACTATATAAACAACTTTGTCTTTATATTTCGTTTTATAAACTATTGTTTGGGAGAACTAACTGTATGTGATGTAATTTTTGCTGGAAGAAAATTCCATGGTTTCACGTTTTTGTTTTTCTTGAGAATTTTACAAAATTTTGTAGGGATAAATGTTTGCTGATGATAAAAAAATTACTTAATGTTCTGACTGAAACTGTTTTTGTTTTTTATATTTTGTAATCTAAATGGGTGGACTGTATGCACTGAAATCACTGATTTTTTTTAAATTTTGATGTGTTTCATAACCTTTTTGTGGAAGATTAATGGGTAATGGCAATATACGACATGCTGAATGAACTTATTTTTGTTGATTTAGATGTGTTTCTCAAAAACCGATCTGTTTTACATTTTGTGTAATCTTTTGTTTACGAACCGTATACAATGTTTCCAAAATAATGATCTTTTTTTATTCAATTTTATTCTTTGCTTATTGATTTTTTGACATTTAGGTTCAAAATTGTTGGTAAAGGGCAGTACGATCATCATATTAAAAAAGAAAAATTTTTGTGTTCTTAACTGGTTGATTTTTACATTTTGTGTAAATTTTTGTGGGAGAGGATGTTATGCAACTGAAATGACTGATTTTTCTAGATTTAAATTTGATGTTTTCCAAACTATGGCTTTTTTCATATTTTTGTATTAAGCTTTTAAGGGAAAGACAATGTTTATAATGTGTAAAGACCTTATTTTTGTTGATTTGTGCTAACCTCTTGCAGGCCTCCTTTTTGACATTTCAGAATAAAATACTGAGGGTTTTCAACATAATCACTTATAAGATGTACATATTTGAGATGCGTTATTTCTAACATTGTTATTATCCGTGTTGTGACTGTCGGTGTTGTAACTGTCGGTGTTCTTACTGTCGGTTTGGTGGGTGTTGTGAGTGTTGGTGTTGTGAGTGTCGTTGTTGTAACTTTTTATCAACTAGATTTTGCACCTTGCAAGCTGTTCTTTTTTTATTTTGTGTAAGATTTGACATTTGACATTTTGTGTAAGATTTTAAGAACATTTTTTTTTGTATATGCACTGCTGACGTCAGCAAAACATCTAAAGCAACCTATTTTTTCAATGGCCTATTGCCTAAGTGGATTTTTCCACGGGCCTTATCGACTAGTCTATATAATAATACGCCAGTTCCGTGTGTCTGTGACAGGCAAAGTGGATGTGTTGTTTTTCTAAAGAAGCAGCCGCGGTAACATGTTACTTTTGCTAAACTTTTATTTTTATTCTGTCTTTTGTGTGCTTTTTCAAATTGATTTTAAATTTTTGATTTAAAAAGGTCACGGTTAATTTATTTTATTGTTCTCATAAAAAACCTTTGTGTAACGATGTAAACTTTATTACACAAAAGTCACGGGTAATTAATTTTTATTATTCCCTTAAGCACGTGTCTACTGTTATATGAAAAACATATTGGTTTTATTTATTCCCGCTTGAATGGAATTAACAACAAAACGTTTTGACGAAAAGAACAATGAATTTCGCTGTTTGGCCAAAACAAATCATGTGATAAAATAAAGTGATTTCATTAGTTAGGAATTTTACTGCATGCGAATTTAAATTTACCGTGACGGGAGCTTTGTTATAAATTGTTATACGAGTAAAGTCACAGGCAATTAACGTTGTTATTATAGTTGTCAATTTCGTTCAAAAGTTTTAATTGTTTGCGTCTTTAAAATGAAATTGACAACAAATGATTTTGTGATAAGAATAAATTTTAAATGTTTTTGAGTGGATATCTCCACGGGATTTCGTTTAAAACGTTTCTTTTTCAGCCTTCTTAATAAAATTATCAACAAACCTTTTTGTGATAAGAAGCACAATAAATTTAAGTGGATTATTCCACGGGTTTAAATAACTAGTAGTAAAATAATTATGTATAAACTAGATGAAGATGATAAAAAAATGAGGTTTAATATCCATTTTTATTCGCTTTAAATTATTCAAGTCTCTATTGTTAGTGTCGTTAATTCGAAATTGTCCTTAAGTGGAAAATATATTTTCTTTTAATAAATTATAATAACTAACTTGAAACCGGTTTCTATATTCGCAATTATTTATTAAAACATTGAAATGCTGAAAATGAGCGAGAGAAACAAGAGCATGATGATGTTAAGTCAAACGTCAATGTGGACTAGCTTCACAAGAGAATTAAACGCATGAGAAATTTTATGATAATTATGAAAGTTTTGATATTTTTGATATCAGTATTTGTTTACATCTGCTGGGTTTGTTGTGGGGAACGACTACTAAGACCTCTACAGAAAGAGGATAACCATCTTCTTATACAATGCTTGAAAGATAACAATAAATTGTCGATGAAGATCGGCTACGATGCAAGAAGTAGGCGTGTTTATCGCCTACTCAAATCTAACTGATATTAACTGCAAACAATGAAACATCTGATCTTAGGCCAATAAATATCAAATTGTGTGAGTATTATCACATTGTAAATAATTTTTTTATTTTACCAATTAAAATTTCTTTTTTTTCTCAAAAGGGTCCTGAAAAATCGATGTCGCTAATTGGAAATAAGTTTTTACTTCAAAAGTAGGTCATCTCCTTACTTGGAAATTCCATATCGCTAATTGGAAACGAGTAAGTCATGTCCTCACTTAGAACTTCCATGTCGCCAATTGGATTTTTTTTCCCCTTTAGGTATTTTCGCAGCACCACTCTGGGAACCGTTATCGTAGCTACCTGAAAAATCGGAGGTTCCTGTGATCATCGAACTTTTGCACAACAAATTCAAAGGTGAAAACAGAGTGAATTATTTTTGAAAGATTACTGTAACTGCCGTAACATAATTCTATTTCGACGCTTAAAATGAGTCTATAAAAAATACTAATGAAAGAAATTGAAATAAAAAGGAGAAGGCTGCATAAATACAAATAAAATATTAAATACTACTTACTGAAATATAAATTAAAATCATCCAAGACAGCAGAACATCAAGCCAATCGAAATAACAAAAAAAAAACTACAACTTAAACTTTTTGTGAACACACGTTTCTTACTATTCGTTACTTATTGTGCGTAAAAAAGCAACTGACAATGAGCAAAAAAATGCGAAATATATAGCGTAAATGCCCTCGAGACTAAAAAATAGTAATGACTATCTTACGTGAGGGTAATATAAAAACAAGATAATTCTAAAGGGAACTATTGTATAATAGCACTATCATGTCATCGCATTCAGACATGGACCAATAACAACGAGAAACACTTTAAACTTAAGCCGAAATTTATGAACAAAGACCAGTTGATGCCGAAGTACCAATGGAGAGACTGCAAGTCCATATAGTGGACTTTTCTGCATCGGAATCTCGTTTTAAAGAGGTTTGTGGATGTTCTCAGAAACATATAGTAGCTGTATTCACTTGTTGTCGCATAACATGTTTATATGTAAATATTTTCCATCTGAGAAAGCGAAACTCTCTTTATATGCTTATTATTATTTATTTTTAATCCTCTATATAAATATGTACAGAATAAATCAACACAAGCATAGAAACCAGGTCGAACCATTTTAAAACATTTGATCACATTAAAAACAATGCTGTGGCCACCATGCATAATTGATCACTGTTTTTTCACTTCGTTTGAATGAGTTTCCAACTATTTCCACTTATCGACGCGCACACCAAGGAGACAAATAATTAAATAGCCAACTGAGCTTAATTGACTTTGCACTAAAATTAGCTATATTCCAATTCTAAACCCTTTTCTTTCAGGCCAGTCATTCTCAAAACAGCCACCATCAGCTTCTCGAACAAATCTTGAACAAATCTTATTCTCATCGTTGAACTATACAATTATTGAACTACTTGGAACATTGAAGTTTTGCAATGGTTTTTATTTGGATGGCATGAGATAAAACAAGCGCTGACTATATATTGATAACAATTAATGTATGCATCTGTTAATTTGGAAACACTATATAAGTATGTAATTATAAAATCTAAAATTAGACTCCAGGTTTTCCTGAGTAATTTTCATCAATTTGATGTGTCACTATCATTAATCTATTATCCAGAAGACGTTTAAAGGCATTTGAAGCAATCCAAGTTGTTATTAAGTCATATTACAAAGCAGAGTATAAGAGGCTGTTTGTTTATATAGAAGCCGAGCTAGCCGGGTTGCAGGGCCTAAATGATCTCGTCTAAATGCTATTTTTGAAGGAATTTAAAATTTCGTTTATATGGAGAGGCGAGCTGGCGTGCTTGCCGAGATCTCGCCTGTTTTATCCGAGATCTTGGCAAGCGGGCTGGATAAAACTGCATATAAACTGTAACAAAACGGGCTAGCCCGCCTAGGCGTGGTGGTTTATTATGCTCAAGTAATTAAATTCTTTTGTTACGAAAATTATTTCTTTTGTTCTACGTTATTTAATGTTTTCATTGTTTAGAGCCAGCCCGCCTAACCGAGGTAGTTTGTTTTGCATATAAACACAAGGTAAAAGCCAGCCCGGCAAGTGAGCCAGCTCGGTTTGCCGAGCAAGCACGCCTCTATATAAACTGCCCCTAAGTATTCGGTTTTTACAGCAAAATTTTGCCTGACCATTTCTTTCTCGTGATGGGTGGCGCACGATATTAAAAATAAATTGTAAGGTAGCTTTAAATTCAAGCAGATGTGACCACGAAAAGGCAAATAAGAAAAGCACAAATATAAAAAATGGCGGTGTGTTGGCGTGGACGAAACCTTACAAGCAAAGCATTATAAAAAAATAGGAAAATGACATTTGCTTTATCATAAGCTATGCAAAATACGCAAAAAGAAGAAAAATTGTAAAATATTCGAACTATCTAACTTTTAAAGTTGTATATAATGTTTATGCAGAAAGTTATTCAGAAAGTGTCTACAAAATTTCTGTTTGGCGCTTTTGATTTTGTAAGAGATTCTCGGTTGGCAGACTTTGTCTAAAAGTCTTATCTTCAAGCGACTTACTGGCTTGCCGTGCGTTACACGCTAAAGGCGTTAAATTGACATAAGGCTGGGTCAACCATGTGGCGCCAACGCAAGCCAAAGAGCAAACGCTAGCGCATGTAAAAAAATGTGTAAGCACCTTTAACGCAAGCATAGGCTCGCCGCAAGATATAAAAAAGTTTTGGTATTCTCCCGTTTGCAGCATAACGCAAGAATATTCTCAAAAATAAGAAGTCAGAAATATTATAAAAGTACTGAAAATACAATTTTGCGAAGATAAGCTGATAAAACAAAGTTGCTGTTGAAATATTCATTTTGTCATGATAAAAGGTATAATAATAAAGACAATGAAGCACTTTTTAAAGCGGATTTATGCTGATTTGTTTACTATTGATCCTGCTACTGTGGGTTAAATCCCATTTCTCCTGTATTTTTCTATCCTTTTCTACAGCGTGGTTATCTATTTGTCCTTATTCTTTTTTTTTTTTTATTATAACATGTTTTCATATATTAGCCACATATAATTATTCCATTATATTCTTTATGTTTTCTAGGGTTTTTATTGGCCAAGTATGAACGTTTTGTGTTTGAGTTTGCGTCAAAAAAAATAAATTAACATTGCGCATGCGCATGGTGCTTGCGTCGCAAATTTGAATCAGGCTTTAACGTTACTAGTGTGTTGGTTAAGTTTTAGAAACAGAATGACTTTTAAGGCCTTCTTGTTCATTCTTTGAAATACATGTGTAATTGGTATTTTATTTTTAACACAATTGCATGTAATTTGAAAAATCAAGATTTCATTAAAAACACAGGTTAGCCAACATGAGAATAAAGGTTTATTAAAATTTTAAATATACGGGATGATTTCAACCATATTCCTTGAGTTTCCAGGTATACCGCAAATTTCTGAGATTTGCGGGTCATTTTGCGTATTTTGTTAATGTCAGAAAATTTAAATCTTTGTCTTTCTTGCTTTCTTTTTTTTATAGCGTATAAGAAAATGATCACAAAAATGAAACGAACCCTTGCTTTATTAATTATGGTATTGTATATGTCTGTTTTCATTGTGATGTTACAACGGAACACAAAAGAATTAAAGACACGAATCACCCACACAACAATCACGAAGAATCACAAAGCACTCCCATCTGATTATTTCAGAGGAAAGACTTGTCCAAAAACGTTCGGGAGAATAGCCCTTGTGTCAGTGATGACTGCTGGAAATTATGTAAACAATGACGTCAATAACGCAATGCAATCACTTAGATGTTACGCTGAGTTGAGAGGTTATGATTTGTATCAAATCCAAGAGAAGGCAGATGGCAACTTTACGGGATTAAAGGGGTGGACGGTTCCCAAGCAATGTCTTCAAAAAGACGTTGCTTTAATGAAAAAGCGACATTGTTTTATAGCGTATTTGCTCTATCATTACGATTATGCTATTCATCTGGACGCAGATACCGGTGTTATTAACCCCAAACATTGTTTTGAAGAGTATATCACATCAGGAATTGATGTCTTTCTTTTAGAAAGAGTTCACTCGGGTGAAATACAATCTGGTCATTACATTGTAAAAAACACGACGTACGCGCGTGATTTCTTAATGGAGTCCTACAACCTAATGATTAAACCAAAGAAAGTCGAAAACACCGAGTTAGTATATGCATTTCATTTTCGTGTTGTTAGCATAGAAGATAGAAACAAGTGCCCCAAAAGTTCACCGTATTTTACCTATATCAGATGTATTAAGAAAGTCATGAACGGGCAAATGGTATTTAAAAAAATTAAGGTGTATAGAAGAGCTCATGGATTTGTTAGAGATGCGTGGACAAGTAATTTCATTTGGTCTGAGAAAGACTTTTTATTGCATGCGATGAAGTATAGAGACGATGTTTTATTTACAAAGAAATTATCACCTCAAGATTGTTCCAATAGCACTTGGTTGCCAATAAAAACATCTTTCTTTGCAAACATTGATACAATGAAAAGCATATGGAAAAAAGCTGATAAAGGTTTTCCAAACAACAAACTTGGTATTGAAAAATCCGATATAGCAAACTGCTGGCCTCATTGTTCAGAGAACATAACGGAATCATTAAAATAACAAAACTAATTTCAATACAACATATTTTTTTATAATAAACAAAGCAAAAGCTTAAGTAATGAAGGGTCTTTTTATTTTTTATTTTTTCTAACTGCCTTACCAATCTTCTTTACCTACCTTACTCTCTTACCACCTAAAGTTGGCTTGTTGTTATGTTAAAGGTTGTCGAATGGTAAATATTGAGTTTCCAAGTGTCTTTGCACAAACAAAAAACCAATAATAAACAGCTGAATCAAATATCATTAAAGCCAGACATAATAATTTCGATATCCGACTTCAATGGATCCAATATTTGTTTTATCATCCTCCTAAAAAATGAAAAGAAAAAATATTAGAAACAAACAACAAAGTTTAACAATGAAACATTCAACATAACAACCAGCATATTTTTCCCCGCCGTTCTTCTTCGCCGAGATTCTCTGGGATTAATTGAATTATTTTTTCTCGGAGCCAATAAAAAGATAAAGGAGTGCCAATTACTTGATATGGATATCTAAAAATATTCGACAGAGAAATTTGCCTCCGGGTGGATGGTAACTGTTTTCTTTCAAACCACCCAGCAGAAAATGGGATATTATGCAAGCGCATCTAATTTCTAAACGCCTTAGATGTTCCTTAATCTTTTTGGGTAAATAAGAAAAAAAATTTCCTATTTAATTTTGGAACTATTAATACTGGATTTCTTAAAATACGGGTGTTTTATAACAAAAAAGAAACGTGTGTAATAAATATTGAATTACATAAACGCGTGAACAGTAGATGATAAAGTGTTGCGATTTGTTATGATACATTTTCATGAATTAGTCTTGTGAACTTCCAGAATAAATTTACGTTACATGATGACACCTGCGCAAAATAATAAAATAATTTTCTTTTGGTTTGGACAGATCTTGCATATGCATTAATTTACCGATTGATAGCCTTATGGTGGACCGTTCGCTTCCAGTGCGGAAGGTGTTGGGTTCAAACCTCGGCCGAGTCATGCCAGAGACTATAAAATTGTGAATCTATCTTTTCTGCTTAGCGCTCAGCATGAGAATAGGATTGATATCTTAGACGGTTGTCTAGTTGGGCGACCGCTGTGCTTGCACGACTTTCGTAGCTCAAATGGGAACTTTAAATGCACTAGGACCCCCTTCGTAGGACCCTCGTTGATAGCAGTACCAATAGGAACTGAAGAGGCAATCCTAGGTAAATAATTTCAATAATAAAAGCATGCTGCTATGAATATTTCAGCTAAATAGATACTATATATTACTGTAGCGAAAACACCAATTCGCAGCAGTTTGCACAAATACAGTATATCTCAAACCTTACAGATTAATTTTTAGTTGTGCAATACGAAATATTTTAAAATTTCTTGTGACTTTTCTGTAAGTTTTATATGGAAGTTGTCTCGTTGTATCGGTGCGTAAAATATGTATTTGTTCAAGAGAAGACTCAAACTTTGTTTATTTTCCATTTGAAATTAAGATATATCTCCGGACGCACAAAATGTGAATTTTAACTTTCAGAATATGTTACCAACATTTACAGAAGTCGAAGTAAGAAATCCAAGGAAAAAACAATATACTGGGAAAGTTAAGATAAAAATGTGATTTACTTTGCGAAAGATCGGCGATAGCGTATGGTCATCCTCCTCCTATTTCAATGTTTGAATAGGACCTGATTTAAACAGCTATATCGCAAGATCGGCACACGGGTATCGTAAATCATATTTCCACAAATTTTCCTCTGCTTTGTAACAGCAGAACGGATACGGAAAACACATAATCTTGATTGAAATTTGAACTAACTTTTCCTCTTTGTTTTCACGAATTGATCTCGCGTAGAAGCTGTAGCACGCTCTAATTATATTGTAGATATTTTGTATATGTAATGGTACACACATTAAATGAAATGTTGCCATCTTATGTTGTAAAAGGGTATATCTGGGCAATGCTTCACGCAACTTTGACTAGTAATAGTGTGATGTGACGGCAGAGACAAAAGCAGATACAGTCATTATCACGAAGGCGCGGAATATACTAGAGTCCATGCTGCCTGTTATGTCTTCTTTCCTTAATTCACACAAGATTTTCGTAATAAAGTAAACAGGATACCGCGACTCCTAATTTTGTCACTTTTTCACCTGTAAACAAAAAAAGGAGGGACGGGGAAGATATGTGTCACTTTCAATTTTTCGGATAGCATTCTGCACTCCGTGGTAATTACTTTCAGAGAAAGCACGTGTAATATTGTTATATACATATTTTTTAAAAAGAAGCCCGTTTATAAAGAACTAAACGCTGGAGTGTGTAAAGTTGTGTTATGTCTCGTATATCAAGTTTACAGAATGTTCGGTACTTTATTCAAAAAAAAATAATGAAATAACACCACTTTTTATCCCGTAGGTAAACAAAAATTTAATTGTATAACTATATATAATATTTTACGATCTATTTTTCACGCATTCGGATTCAACGTTTGTGATACACAGTGAGAAGCCAGAGTCAGATCTCAAAACATTTATTGAACTCTAAATCAAAATCAAGGCGTTTACGTATTTTTGTATTAGAAGATTCATTCAAGTTTCAACTTTTTCAACTAATTTTCGAGTTTTTCAACCACGCGTTCAAGTTTTTCACGCTCTTTATTTTGCTGTAGCAAGCTGGTATGTTTATACGATTTATTACGTTTATACTACTCAATCTATAATTTTCATTCTAAATTGTAAATATTTATTTGTTTAGTTTGAACATCATTATCATCGTCAATGTGTTACAACATCCGCAGTAAAATGCGTGTTTTAACTTGTTGGTAAGGTCCTAGGTACCCGTGAAACCTAACAAGAAATAAGAAATTTTCAGTAAACTTAAATAATTTAAGAAACTAATAAAAGTAATTTTTCATGATATATCTCTTCACGAACTCTTTGTACATATACTTTTGTGCGGTTGAATAACGTACAGAGACATGTCCATGTCAATTTCATCCGATATATGTAGAAGAACAATCCAAATAAATTTTTTCCATACTAAAATTACTCCAAATTAAAAAACTAGAGCCTTTCACTGGTTTCTTTTTAAAAAAAAAAAATGAAATCGGTCAAATTACTGGAAATAGATCAGTCGAATAACTTTTGCTTGCCGACCAAATATGTTATTCCTTTTGCTTAAATCAAAAGTTTTATCAAAAGAATTATTTAATTCGATAAAAGTCTATGATCATTTCAATTTGAAACAAGAAACCAGAGCGGTTGGAACACTCACACCAGACCCAGAACCAAGCGGTGTTTATTAAAACTCCAGATTTTTAGTGCGGCGCTTATTCGAGGGCGGCGCTAAAATGCACTAGGAACTCCTTCGCAGGGCCTTCGTTGATATCAGTACCAATGGGAACTGAAGAGGCTATCCTGGGAAAACAATTTCAATAAATAATAATAATAATAATAATATTTCTTTTTTTTTTTAAACATTGAATTTTTATTACAATTAAAATTTACAAGTAAAAGCCTTAAAATACACAAACGATTTTCTCTGGTAAACCAGGAATCGTTTGCGAGCACCCATCAGTGCAAACAGATCAGTAGAATGACAACCTATTTGGATTGTCCCAAAGTGTGTTCCTCTTAGTGTATATGTTATATGAGGCTCGTATAGAGCACTCAGCCATCTATCAATTATTAATGTTATGGTTTTTCAATAATCTGCATAACTCTTTGTTACAGCGATAAAATCCAAGCACAGAGATTTCGATCGCCATCAATTTAAAATTTTTATTTTTCACAGGTTTAACCAGGTCATCTCGAAGATTTCTATATTTATATTTATTTATTTACAAGTCGGTCGATGTCAAGTGCAAAGATCTGTGATGAATATGAAATATGTTTTATAAAATATGTCATGCGATGTACCACTCTACCAATTCTAACCAATATACCAATATCTACAAAATGTATGCGCTCGCTTACTTCCCAAAACAACTCCAGTTGAAGGGAATATTGTTTTTGCTGTTGTTGTTGGTGTGGTGCTGTTGTTGGTGCAGTTGATGATTTTGGAGTCGTAGTAGTTTCAGCAGATATCACCTTTGAAGTGGTAGTGGTTGCAGTCGTTGTTGATTTTGGAGTCGTAGTAGTTTCAGTTGCAGATGGTCCGTCGCGTTGCCCAATATGTTAGTGTTATTGTGTCTTTATTGTTCCATGAAAAATACGCTCGACCATAATGCATTACTGATCCATAATCATATGGCTGAGGGAGAAAAAAAAAGTTACTACAATCAAAATAAAACAGAAACATCACATGATGTAGCTACTCGACATAATAACAGTCCGTCGTGCGCATGCGCTCGTTTAGTTCCACTTTTAGTATTTATTCCTATTCTAGTCACGATGTTCCTTTCTAGTTTGTAAATAATCTCAGTCGCTTGTTATAATAAAAATATCCCTAGTTTTTCATTATACAAAATACTCTTTTCAGCACTTATATCCCAAATTATCGATGGTAGCTATTATATTTAATTCAGGAGTACAATAACTGCCCTCATTATAGTGGGACAGTTAAGACTTTTATTTAAATTAAAAAGCTTTTAAACTAATTTTTAAACAGATATTCAGGTAACAGATATTCAGTTTGCCCCTTTTCGCATTTGATAATTTTCTGTCAAGAATATATCACATATGTAAGATGCTCAGCTACAGCGGAAGTTGCGTAAAACTTCATAATTTTACTTCCTAGATTTTGAGGCCTAAAAACCTTGATAAATGAGCGATCAATATTACGTTTTCTCTTTGACGTCAGGTCAAACATGGCTACCTCACTCTATATTCATATTCAAGAATGTTAGCTTTAAATTACTTACAGTATAATTATTATACAATTTCGAGTATAATTCTCAAGTCTTGCTTCTCAAAAAGTAAATGGTACTTTTGCTACATAGCAAAATTAAAATGCGATAAATACCATCGTTATTTAGCACACATCCATCAGCTAAATGTATCGGCTGCGGCTGGGGAGCAAATACTTTTCCCACATAGCTTGAACAGCTGAAAAAAAATATTTCATCGGAAAACTTTAGAATTCCGATTGAAAATTGAAATAAAAGAGTAATTTTGATTTTTTGACTAACTAGTAGTATAGCCTTCCAAAAATACACAGACACTCCCCCCTTACAGCTACTATCTTTGGCTTACGCACAGAGACAGCGAGCGGGTTAATATAACTAATGGCATTAAGTGACGAAAATAAGCAAGATTTTATATTTCCCAATGTACTTTGCAAAGTTTTTTACAATGTAACGCAATGCCAAACGTGGATCGAACTAAAGTACTTCAATTTGCTCAAAAACGCTTTTTGCCCTAAATACAACAGAGTTTATTCAGTGCATCCCTGAACTTCATTACGACGGTAAGGACTACAAATAAAGCAAGTTAATTGGGTGACACAACAACAAATGAAAATAACATTGTAAGTTAAAATAACTTTACCCAGTGGAGTTAGTAAACGAAACATATTCAGTCTCTGTTGTTCGTGGTCTCCATTCGTTATCATTACATGTCATCAGATTATTCATTTGAGCAATGAATTTTAAAATTCTTTTGAATTTCAGTGTACCAGGTACAACTTAATGAAAAATATAAGAAAAAAAACATGAGAATGAAAAAATCTTAAAGGCGGGAATATACGGCGAAATACTTCTTTAGAAACATTCGAAATTTTTAGAAACATTCGAATTTTTTTAGAAACATTCGAAATTTTTTTCTAAATTTTTCTGCCGTAATGTATCCTTTATTTGGAAAGAATTTAAACGCAATAAAAGTTGATTTGATGTGTTGCAAAGTTTACGATTTTTACCAACTGAACGGTTAAATTTTTCTTGTCTTAAAAGAATGATCAAAGAAAACTGACGTCTGGTAAAAACTTAAAGTCGAAAATGCAAATGCGAAGAGAAATCTCAAATGATGACAACACCACTATTGAATACAAGCAGCTACCTTGCGCTTTCACTCCATTTTTTACTTATCTCCAACAACAATTTTTTTAAAAATACACACGTGCAATAGCGAAATAAAAACTTCAAATGTTTCAAAAAAAATATTTTACGTCGTCGCATTTTAAGAATATGCTTTCTATGAATCAATTTCAAGAAGAATCTGGCGCTCTTCAAAGTTTTGAATCAGCTTATTTATGGAGCTTTTAAGTTATTTTTATCACACTTATCTCAACACCAATTACATTATATTGATCAAAGCAATTCTGATTGGTTATATTTTCTCCCGAATACTTACTTTAAAAATCAGCAAAAATACCGAAATTAACTTGACGCGCGTAAATATTGTCAAAGAATCTGACTTTGACTTAAAAGTAGTTAACACAACATCTTACTTGAACTATTAATCACGTACGGTATGATTAGTTCTCACCATTGACTGTTTTTGGCCATGGTTTAATATTTACACCAACGTCTCTTGTCTCTTCGTCATCATCTGTGTCACCATTAAATTTCTCTTCTTTGTACGTGTAAACTGCAAGCGGAGGTTTTGTTTATTAAACTTGAGTTCGTTGCAGCGCGTAGTTTTTGCTGCCGAAATAGTGCTGATATATTTAGTCTCATTTATGAAGAAATATATTTTGCACAAAAAAATCCAGATCAGAACAGATTTTGCGAGGTTGCAATATTGATCCACTTAAAATAGAAATTTAACCATAAAATGACATAAAAGTTGATACAACGCTAATCTTTTCTATATTGCCATGTACTCCCTGATAATTAACTCTACTCAATTGTTAGAATTGCCCAACAAGTGACTACACATATTTGTTTTTATCTCATTCAAAAAGGCGTTTCATGTTTTTAGTATACTTGCCATTTTGCTTGTTTATCCAATACTCATTGTTTATATCAGGAGCATTTTCATTGTCTAAATAAAATAAAACGTGAAGAAAATGTAAGGTTTTTTCATCAAATAAAATCAATAAATAAAAGGTTTAATTGCTAAAAAAATATTATATGTAGCAGTTTTATTGGCGTCAAAAATTAAGATTTTTGCTTTTGCTGATCTTACTTAAATTCCTAAAATAAATATACAGGTAATACGCAGTACTTTGAAGCAAAAGACTAACCATTTGAATTTAGATCAAGTTTGATATCCTTCACGTCATCTTGGATGCTGTGCAACAAACTACTTAAGTCATCTAAAATGGAAATGAAAAATACCATAGAGAACAAATTGAGTACTAACCTTATTTAATCTTATGATTAATTTACCATTAGCTCTATTCCATCACCAACTGACTTTGTTTTTCAGTACCAAAATCCCGGTCGAAAAGGACTGAAAAAGTTTGCAACTTCACCTTCATCTTGTATTGTTTATAAATATAATGATGAATATTAAATATTTACATATTAATTCTGTCGAAATGGTCCAGTTGCTTAGCTCGTTGCACTCAAATGCAATGATGTAATATAATGCTCGTTCGAATCCCGGAGGTGCCGTTTTTCAAAATAATAGTTTGCGTATGAAACCTCCTTGATGACGTTGCAATTGCCCTTAGTCAGTTACGTTCGAAACCAATACTATCCTCACAGGCAAGATTGTAGGTCTATTTTTTTCAAGGTTACTTATATTATATCCCTGGTGTGATATTTTACTTTTGTTCTTATTAAAATGAGTATTATTGCTTTTGTCATACATGTTGTAGTATATTGGTAACGCATACGTATCTGTGTCAGCGGTGGACATTCTCGAAATGACTCATGGGTCTAAGCTTCATCATAATTACCTTTCATTTTATATCAATATAACACAAAATGACTGTTTCTGATTGTCTTTAATGTCTGAGGGATTAGCTAATATCTAGATTCTTTTCTCTTTGTTATCAAGCACAGACTGGTTCTTTATTCAATGTTATTTTTAATCTTAAAAAATATACAGGATTTCTAGCCTGTATCAGTAGATTAAACTGGCCAGGATTGCTTGACTGACTTAATAGCAGTAACCATTCTTCACGCTACTTGATATATGCATACTGTATATTGCAAATTTGCGCATGCCCACTGTTCAAATTGGACGGTTTTAGTGAAATGCGTTTATATCAGTACCAAAAAAACTGGCTAAATAGGGTAAGAACTCATTAAACCGAGCTGATACGTTTCTTTTGTAAACATACATCTCCTGTATGAAGTGTGCTATAAAAGATTGGAGGTGGAAAGCCGGCAAACAGGCTCAAGTTGCTTCCATGTGGGCAGTTCATCAGGCATGTATTTATGTCGCATTGTTGTTGCAAAGGCAAGGGTTGTAGCAAATCAAATAGAGCACAACTTAATCGAGATGATTCAGGATCATACAAGACGTTGATAAAAGGGATAAAAAAATAAAAAATGACATTTAAGGTTACTATCCAGCAAAATCCCTTGACAGAAGGCAATATCAGTAATATTTGTATTGGTGTAATTAAAAATTTGAACAATTTATATTGCTCAGTAGAGAGTAAATACAGTTTCAGCACTGAAGTTGTAAATCAAAAATAAACAAAAAAATAAACAAAGCATTTCACACTCCACTTGAATACCGCATTTTGTGACTTAAACTTCTTAACTCACACGCCTCCACCTGCAAAATATGAATTTGAGTGGTGTTTTTATCAGGCGCGCTGGCCCGGTTGACCAAGATCTCCACCATAGTAGATGATTTGTTTTTCTTAATTTCTCAAATTTGAAGAAATTATTCATAGATTAAAAAAATGTGTCAATGTTCCGAAATTTTATGTTTTTTTGCATAAATACAAGTATAAGATCAGTGTTTACAAGAACATGAGCATCGGATTTTACCGAAGATTAAGTACAAAATCAGGCTCAAATTATTGTTTGCATAACTAAGAATAACTTGAGCTTGAATTTTAAATTTTTGAATTTTAAATAAAAATAATCAAGGATATAATTTTCTTTCAATTCTGACTCAAGATAACGATTGTTGAGGTAATTTCTTTTCTCTGGCTCAAGCAAAAAAACATCAATATCTTTCAAATATTTTAACACATACATTTCGAAAATCCCTAAATAACCGAAATAAGACTAAATTGTGAAGTTGTATTTTTACTAATAAGAACAAAATAAGAGCAAAAAAGGCTAAAAGGTCTCGAAACATAAAAATAACCAGCCTCACGTTTGACCTAACTGCTTCTTATTAAAAAAACGTGTACTTTGACCCTTTGCAATTCTAAAAAGGTTTATGTGTAGTAATCTCCTGCTATTTTCTTATGCTGAGGAAAGTTGTTTATATTGTTGCATGTGGCTGCGTAGTGTGATAAACGATCCCGGCCATAGCATTGCCGAAAATTTCAAAGCACATACGTAAATGGTTGCTCGTGATTTATGATTTTTCTAAGTTGACCCGTTTTCCTGAAATAATTTTTAGCAATCTTGTGGTTTGAATTTTGCCTGAAACAAACTTCAGTTTGATAACAATAGTTTTCTGCCATAAACACTAACTTTCAATATTCAAAAAAAAGAAGAAAAAAAGAATCAATAGATCAAATTTTATTATGAGAAAGAATTAGAATTAACTGTATGCTCAGAAATGAATATTGATAGAAGTAAACGTTACAAGGAAATATAAAAAAATATATAAATATAAATAAATATAAATATAAAAATCTTCGAGATGACCTGGTTCAACCTGTGAAAAATAAAAATTTCAAATTGATAACGATCGAAATCTGTGCTTGGATTTTGTCGTTGTAACAAAGAGTTATTCAGATTATTGAAAACCATAACATTAATATTGATAGATGTTACCAAAAAATGGCTGAGTGCTCTATACGAGCCTCATATTACATATACACTTAGAGGAACACACCTTGGGACAATCCAAATAGGTTGTCATTGTACTGATCTGTTTGCACTGATGGGTGCTCGCAAACGATTCCTGGTTTACCAGAGAAAATCGTTTGTGTATTTTAAGGCTTTTACTTGTAAATTTTAATTGTAATAAAAATTCAATGTTTAAAAAAAAAAGAAATATTATTATTATTATTATTATTTATTGAAATTGTTTTCCCAGGATAGCCTCTTCAGTTCCCATTGGTACTGATATCAACGAAGGCCCTGCGAAGGAGTTCCTAGTGCATTTAAGCGCCGCCCTCGAATAAGCGCCGCACCCCAAAATCTGGAGTTTTAAATAAACACCGCTTGGTTCTGGGTCTGGTGTGAGTGTTTCAACCGCTCTGGTTTCTTGTTTCAAATTGAAATGATCATAGACTTTTGTCGAATTAAATAATTCTTTTGATAAAACTTTTGATTTAAGCAAAAGAAATAACATATTCGGTCGGCAAGCAAAAGTTATTCGACTGATCTATTTCCAGTAATTTGACCGATTTCATTATTTTTTTTAAAAAAGAAACCAGTGAAAGGCTCTAGTTTTTTAATTTTGAGTAATTTTAGTACTGAAAGTTTTTATTTGGATTGTTCTTCTACATATATCGGATGAAATTGACATGGACTTGTCTCTGTACGTTATTCAACCGCACAAAGGTATATGTACAAAGAGTTCGTGAAGAGATATATCATGAAAAAAAACTTTTATTAGTTTCTTAAATTATTTAAGTTTACTGAAAATTTCTTATTTCTTGTTAGGTTTCACGGGTACCTAGGGCCTTACCAACAAGTTAAAACACGCATTTTACTTCGGATGTTGTAACACATTGACGATGATAATGATGTTCAAACTAAACAAATAAATATTTACAATTTAGAATGAAAATTATAGATTGAGTAGTATAAACGTAATAAATCGTATAAACATACCAGCTTGCTACAGCAAAATAAAGAGCGTGAAAAACTTGAACGCGTGGTTGAAAAACTCGAAAGTTAGTTGAAAAAAGTTGAAACTTGAAAGTTGAAACTTGGATGAATCTTCTAATACATAAATACGTAAACGCGTTGATTTTAATTTAGAGTTCAATAAATGTTTTGAGATCTGACTCTGGCTTCTCACTGTGTATCACAAACGTTGAATCCGAATGCGTGAAAAATAGATCATAAAATATTATATATAGTTATACAATTAAATTTTTATTTCCCTACGGGATAAAAAGTGGTGTTATTTTTTATTTTTTTTTGAATAAAGTACCGAACATTCTGTATTTTTCCAAAACTACTATGAACATGATTTTAGTTAATTCACTTTGTGCACAACATGTAGTGCAGGCGATAGAAGGCACTACATTTTGCATGTATTAATGTTTTTGGGTGATCAATAAAAGTTTATTGTATAACAACAATTTTTTTCAATACTATTAAATCGCAGAAACATGTAAAATTCTTAAAGATGATGAGGAAATAGGACGTTCAGGGAGCGCATTTTACTTGGTATTTGATTTTAATATTATGCCTGCACATATTAAATTGCTTATCACTATGATATATTATGTTCGGACTTTTAGTATGCAGTAAACGTATTAAAATGTGACGAAATAATTCCCAACTCGATTAGTCCCGATGGCCATTTTGATGTTGGCATACGTTTTTGTTAAAATGAAGTCTTATAACTTCTGTAAAAATTACAATAACGACTTGAAACTAAACTGGTTTGATAAAATAGAGTGATAACGTTTTTCTGGCCCACGATCATACTACCTGAGTTTTGGTGGACGCTGATAAGCCATTCTTGACAGCATGTTAATTTTTACGAAGATTCAAGCGCAGAAAACATTAAAAGCCAATTCTCCTGATTGGAAGGGTTAATGCAAAATATTGAGTACACAATTGGGTACTTATTTGTGTACCTTGATAAAAAACAGATCACTAATTCAGAAAATGTCTAATACTTTCAAAGAAATGTAAAGTAGACCTTGTTTCGATGTGGCATTTTCCCAGACTAGATTCAAAGATGTTCCTAAAGAGTCTTTTGTTACTGTCTTTCACCGTAGATATTTTCAGCTACAATCTGGCTTCGTCGAGCTGACTTAAACTCCAAAACAATTTAGCTTTAAACATCTTGACCTCAGTCTTTTTCAAGAAAATCCGTGGACACACTGTCCATGTGTAGCAAGTATTAACGCATCGATAGTTCTACTAAGTAGTGTTAAGGTCTTATGCCTCCAAAGTAGCCATATTTGTACAATATGGCACTGGAAGCAAAGTTGTTATCGGGAGTATGAAATTGATAAACACGGGGTATCATTTTGGTTTATGGAATAACTTCTAAAAAGATTATGTTTGCCTTGCGTAACCAATTATCATCGGGTAGATTTAGTAACGAACGAACATTTACTTTTTGTTCTCCGGTGCACTTCACAAAAAACTTTCCTTTAACTTTCTTAAATTGCAGCATAATTAGAACAAATTCTTACTGCACGACCTTATTTTACCATCAACAACAGTAAAAACATACACGAATGCCCAATTGTTTTGGGAATATAGGTCGAAATTTTCGTGCTTTGTAAACATGAAAATATCAATGCAGGAAAGCGGGAAATAGTGTATTGGACAAACAGGTGAAAGGCTTTAAGTTTTACAGATACACAAATTTAAAAATTAATTTTTCAAATTGAACCATAATTTCTGATGACTATCAGTGAAATTATTATTTTGACAAAAAACACAAACTATTTTAGTTTGCAAAGACATGTTTCGTCTTAAACGTCAAGACATCTTCAGTTAATATACATAATATATATACATATTTTATATTAACTGAAGATGTCTTGACGTTCAAGACGAAACATGTCTTCCTGCCAACTAAAAAAGTTTGTCTTTTTTGTAAAAAAAGTAATTTATCTAATCGTTTAGTATTTGAAGAAAAATGTTATGCCGATCGTTTTTTCTTGCAACATCAAGTACATCAACCTGTTTTTAGTTTTCAAGAGATTTTTTAAGTAAAGAAAATAACAATCAAAGTCCTCATTACGAAGATAGACTTTGGAAGTCAAAACCGACATCTACAAAATCACCACAAAGTTTTACACCAGGCTTAATCATAACAATGTCACAACGTTTTCTTTGTTATTCGGTGAGCATTTAATGGTCATACTAAAACAGACTTCTCAATAATCTTCTACCAACGGTTGTTGATAAAATAACGTATATCAAAGCGTCTGAGATATAGCCACAATAAAAGACAAAAATAGCATATTGTCGAAGCGCGTGGTTGCTATTCACTTTAATAAAGTTAGTGTAGAATAGCACACTGTCAGGTAAAATGACGAAGATTATAAACGTAGCTACTAATAGTGTTGGAAGCAATAAGTGCCTTTTGCTATTTCTAGCTTGCTTGCGATTAAATCTAATCTGAGTTTGGTTAGCAACAGTTATATTGTTGTTATACTGACATATCACAGATGCATTGTCAGCTAGAGTATTCGCCGGTTTTTGGGCCATGTTTGAATCATCTCTATTAAAGACTCTCGAAGCATATTTTTTTTCTTTCTGTAGTTTTCCAATAATGTAACCATATGTAATAAAAGCAACAACAATAAACAAGACATCCGTAGTGGGGTAAAAATAAAACACGTACACTTTACGTATCATAACTAACGCCGCATCTCCATAACATAAAATTAGTATAAGAAAAGATATTCCCACTAATAATGTTGCAAACCATCCAGCTAACATCAATAATTTCATTTTTCGCTTGGACCAATATAGGGTGTATTTTATATTTAAATAAATTTGACAGAATCTGTCGATGGTTATTGAAAACATAAGAAAGATGTACATGATGTATACGGACCACAACATCGTGCGAGTTATCATAGCTTGTAGTGTAGAGGCTGAATATAATTCTTGAAGCAGCATTGTAACGAAGGAAAAAAGGCAAGCTAAAGTTTCTGTTACACTCAAATTAAGCAGCAAAACCTTTTGATTACAACTAATCTTTGTACTTCTCGTCCACAACAAGTAAAAACCAATACAATGTAAACAGATTGGTACCAGGCGAATAAGGTATTTAAGAACATGAATGATTTCCATTGCTTCATCTAATTTTTCTGAGCAAAGTAAGGCTTTTTTTTCCATTATTAAATTTTTTTCTGATTTATGTTGTTCTGATTATTTATTTATTTTTAATTAATCAATTATCTTTCCATATTTAACGCCTTGTTGTTGTTTTTTTTTCGCTTTTGTGCAAAAGAGTTATTGTTATCCATATTTTCATTTCATTTTATTCGTACGTAATATATAACCGAGAATATGCAGGTGAACATATTAATAAGTTTACCTTTCTTGATTCAAAGTTCGCCTCTAAGACGTATTGCAAAGTTCTCTGTAGCTTTCAAGAAAGTTAACAGGAGGGAAAAAACTCCCGAAAACCGCTTAATCGTAGTATTTTGCTTTTTAGGTCATGTTATTTGGAAAATTCTACTTTTCCTTTTACACTAAAGATCATATTCAGGATAAGAATAGTGCTAATAAAAGCTCTTTCGGGGAAAAAGCAGAAGGCGAACAATGAAATTATAAGATCCCACCACTGTAAAGCAATTTTTATTTTTTTTATTTTTTTTTAATATCCTTCATTGAGTTTTAAATCTGTTCACGTCCTTCTCCGTTGCTTTCGATCAGTTATTTTTTCATTCTATATTCTGATATCTGCAGAACATCTGGGTCTAAACCTATACAAACTTTTGATCATGGTGTGGTTGATATTTCCACTTCAGCTGTATCACATCTCGTGAAACATCAATCTATACGAACTTATTGTTACAGACTGGGATAGCTTTCGGTATGAATTGGTGAGTAACCAGCTAGTCATACTTAGGAGAGTGTAAATCCGTAAATTTCATTTGTTTGGTTGTATTGCATGTGATTTGAAAAGCAAACATCTTATACATTAAAAATAAATTACATTTACTATAATAATTATCATTTTAATACTCCTTGACTATATTTATGATTTTCAAAGGACGAACCACCCCAAATTTTTCCAATCAACTAAACTCCGAGTTTAGGGCATGTCTATAATTAAATGGGCTCTTATCACGAATAATGCTTTTTAATGTTAGGAATGGAAAGCGCTTGTCAGTTCAAATAAATTTTTATCGAGTATTTTAATGTTTTTTTTCTATAATATTTTACCTTTCCATCTATGACTATGACATCTTACTTTACAAGAAGGGCGCATGCATTTTACATAATTAATTATGTAAAATGCATGCGCCCTTCTTCTAACTATATCCGCTCACTTTCAGTATAAACAGACGGAATTCACATACTAACTTTATTTATTTTATAATTCGCACTTAAAACGAAAATAACTTTATTTATTAATAAATAACATTACTTCTTTATCACCTATAGGAAAGTAGCTCTAGAAAGTACGATAAAAAAGAGAATAAAAAGATTAGAACACGTGATTAAGGTGACCTACAGAAACCAAATTTAATTCATTTATTTTTTATGTCTGTCACCTAAAACATCTTCTTAAAGATTGATGAATTACTAGTACGGTGACGCACCGGTGCGACCGCCAGACAACATTTTTGGTGTACGGCTTTTAAGCCAGTAGAACTGTAAAATGGGCTCCTTTTTGTCGTCGCTTTTACTACTGAGACTAGTGAAGCATGGAAGAGTACCAGTCTAGTGTAGCGGGACGTAAATTATTAGTTTTTGAGTGTTGATAGCAGAACTACCCTGTTGAACAGGGTACAAAAACCTATTATCTTTACAAATAAGGCATTTAGGATTATTATTTTATGTTCAGTTGGTTTCGCCAGTACCAAGCGACAACGGTCGTTTGTTATCTTTTTAGTGACCTGAAATTCTATAAAGCTAGATTTGTATTTACATACAAGGAGTTCCAACAGGCGTTTTAAAAAAGGAAATAAATCAAAAATAGTTGTTTTTATTAATTTTTACGTTTCATATAGGTTTCATAAAAGCAGTGTTTACAAACTTGAACTCATTTTTCTACTTTCATATTTTTCCTCTTTCGTCTTTTGCTTTCGTCTTTTGCTTTCGTCTTTAAGGGGGATTTTCACGAAGCGAATTGAACGGCGAATTCGACGGCGAATTGTATCTGAGCATGCGCAGTTTTGTGCAAAATCAAAACAAACAAAACTGCGCATGCTCAGATACAATTCGCCGTCGAATTCGCCGTTCAATTAGCTTCGTGAAAATCCCCCTTTAGTCAGTTGAAAATAATTAATAATTAATAACATGATCACTTTTTTTTGCACAATTGCAGAACTAAAGCAAATACTTCCCTGTATAGGTGAAAACGATCTCCCTCATCCAAGGCGTACCGTTGTTTTAGCCTTACGAAAACAATAGATAAAATGGTACCGAAGCTGCGCACCAAAGTTTAACTCCATACAAACAAACCGAATAATATCAGGCAAAATATTGCGTCCTAACCGACTGATGACAAATTATTTTTTTCCATTGAAACAAGTTAAGATTGTTTTCTACTGTTGACTAACGTGAAATTACGTGAAATAATTTTTTTTAACATATTTTTTTATTTTACAATATCTAATAGAAAAATTTTACAGTGGTAGCATCAAATATGTAAGTCTTTTAGTTTTAGTTTTCACGAACTATGTACCGTTTAGTTCTTATCTCGTCTCGCAGTAAAAGTCATGAATATTATTACCCTATTCCCCCGCATAAATGCCCATGGGCTTTATCTGAATTTTTGTCGATTGTGAAACTTTCAATTTAAATTGATGATGACTATTGATGATGAAAGGCAAGTAAAAGTAAATCCGGCAATAAATTAAACCCTATTTTTCTAAGCCTGTAGGAAGCGCTACAATCGTGATTTCTTCAAACCAAAAAATTCTTAGACATTTTAACCTATTTCGGCCTTAAGAAGAAAGCTCCACATGATTCTATTTCTCTTCACTATTTTATTTCTGGTAAAGAATGTTTCGTATTAATCTTAGTATTACGATGTCCTCACGGCTTTAGCTGGTTGAGCTTCACGGCCTTCTACCACCCGACTTTTCCGATATAAACGACAGAACTTGGGGAAGGAATTGATTTTCTCAGGGTTCTGCTCATAGCGCTTAAACGTTCCCCTTACTCTGCGGGTCGACGCAATAATACCAAATAAAGGTAAGCTAATGAAGAAGAAACACTCAAATGGTCTAAATGCCTTATTATAGTTAAAGGTCTCGTTACTAAGCTAATGTGGTCTTTACACAAAATCGCACCTTAGGGTGCAGGAGCTACACACTAAAGTTTTAAGGCATGATTTTCATCAGACGCTATTCTTTAAAAACCTTGAGTACGGTTAACATCACACACTATTAGCCTAAAAACAACGGTTCCTGCGCCAGATTTAATAAAGAATAGAGAGTCCTAATCATTTACACTGCATAAATAGCATTACCATGCCATTTATTTATAGGAAAAAACCCTAGCAGAAGAATTCAAGACCTCTGTGTTCTACTTAAGTCATCTGAATATACGCTAGCCTATAATAACATTTTCTAAAATAGCAATACTGAAACAAAAATACATAACCGTCACAAGTAGCCGTAAGTTTTTTTTATGTTAACAGAGAAACCTATTGGCTAGAATTTAGGTTTAGAACTTCATATCGTACAAGCGTTCTATAGTTAATTGTGAAACAATGCTTAATAATAACCAGTTCAGTAAAAATGTCTTTTTTAGAAGAGTTCCACTTTGTTTATTTTAATTGCTTAACGAACGGGCTTTAAATGTGAAGCTATAAACGTTCCATCGTTGTGGTCGTTATATTTTAAAATATTCTCCTTTTCGCGACTTAACATAATTGGCAAAATTAGAGCAGTAGAGTAGAATTTTTAGGATAATGTTGTACTTTCTTGACTCCAATTAACGTGTGGCCTTGGCTACCACAAATAGTGTCTGAGAGAGAAATTTCAATGAGCAGAATTTATATAACAAGACAATGTGGTTCTGCATAAAATAAAATGGTACAACATTTTTTGTTTGTTTTAATGGTGCAGGCAGGACGGCTAAACATGACGTTTTGTTGTCTTGATGTGAACATTGCAGAGCATATATTTGTCATTTAATGGACAAGAGTAGATAGAGCAACCATTGGTTAAAAGTGTGAAGTGTAACCCAAGTGTTATCCAAGAAAAAAGCAAGACGGCCTAATCATCTCCAGAAAACGAGTGAGAGAGAGTCCGAAAATCCTTTTTTAATCGCGAATAAATTTGTCATCTGCAGTTGTCTTATTTATCTATCGAGGGTTTTAGGCTACATTCTCTAATGGAATATAGTATTTATTTCTAAATTAGTCTTAATAGCAGAACAAACGTTTTCCGGTTCGATTTTCATTGTCCAAATGTTTTTCGTCATTCTTAGGTAAGGGAAATACTAGAAAATACGGGTGTGTGATAAGGCTATGTCTGCTTGTTTTTCTCTTAACTATATAAGAACGACGAAATAAACATGTTATACCAGACAGATTTCATAAAAAACACGAGTCTAAAGGAGCAAGGAGGAAGCTCAATAAAAAATAAGTATCATTTGTTAACCAAAATATTTTATTCTACTCATCTTGACATACTGGTTGGAAGTGAAGGTACGTGTCCATTTTTAGCATTAATAAAATTTGTAAGGTGAAAACTAGAAACTTTTACATTCTTGGTATAGAAGGTATGATTTCTTTCAAACAAATTGCCACATTTTAATATTTATTTAGGGATCAGACCAAATATCGTTTGATATGAAAGTCACGTTGGAAAAATTGAATAAAAATAATCGATCAAAACCTGTAGAATAAGGTAGGGCAAAGATTAAAGCTGCATTACAAAGGTACAGAGTATGTCTAACTGGTCAATCAGATTGCACTTGTTCCCAGCCAATTGTGAAAAACATGTAAAAAAACGAAGAATGATAGAGAATCTCTTTGCAGAAAAATAAGACAAGCATTGGTTTTGACATTGCCTCCTTTGTTGTAGACTTTTCAAATAAAATAAAGAAATCGTTAAGGAGGCGATCATTGAAGACAACAGGAGAATCTATTAACTAACAAGATTGTGGTACGGATATTAACCAATGCATCAAAGCAAATCTTGGTAGTGTTACAATAACGTTGAGAAATAAGCAGACAGAGATGTAAAACACAACCATACCCAACTCAGGTCAAACTGATACACCTGGTACACCCGACCGAAGGAGTGACTTAAAAGTAATTGATCTTCGCCTCTGGGGAATAACACCAGTAAATCAGTAATGTGTATAAAAACCTCGCGTTGCTTAGCAACTGAGCTTATAGTCTTAGCACTTGCATGTTGGCAGTAATTCATGGGAATCAGCCATATGTATTCATTCCATGTTATCTTATTTTAATTATAACTATTGTTATTTAGCTTAGAGGGGGAGAATCACATAACACACAGGTCTCGCTAATGTCTACAACATGACAAAGTTATGGCTGCCTGGGTGTTGAATTTCTTTTCGCCGCGTGGTTTCGACTGTGAACCAAGAAAAACGCCTTTCATATTGGGAATACATAAGTGAGTATTTACAAAAACTAGTTTGAATAGTTATCTCTGTAACATTTGATACCTATAGACTTAGTATTGTATTCTTCCGTAATTATAAGACTGCTTATCCGTTATTGTTTTCACACTGATTTAACAAGCCTGGATTGACGTGGCCGAAAGGAGTTGAGTTGATGGTTAAGGTATTAGAAAGATTGTACAATCATATTAATATTCAGTCTAGTTCTCAAGGGAAGCTTGTTAAATTAGACGTTTTCCTAAATGCGTTATCTGTGAATATTATATTATGTCAGTTGTATTGCCTAAAGATTTCCATTAACTATGTAACCTATATCTGCGTAGTAACTTATCCCAAAAAATTTTTCACCTTCATATTTCTCTAAATTTTCATTAGATTGGATAACAGTAGTAGTGCGCTTATAAAATTAGTGTTCTGGCGTCAAAATGAATTTTCACCTGAATTTGGTTACCCAATTTAAACCGTCAAATAGACTTTAGTATTTCTACAGTTTTAGTTTGTAATGGCTATAGTATCACCTAAGTACTTCATGACGCGACACTCTAATTTCTACCAGGACATTTTAGACAAAATTAAATTAAAATTAACTTTTGATTATATTCAAACCTACAGTTTAGTCATCTTTGGAGTCAATGTTAGTACATTTTTATTAAAATGGAATCAATAAGTTAAACCACAGGAATGTATAAATGTGAGAAATTTAAAGAAAGAAGGATAGGTTTAAAATGGAAAACTAACTTAATTAACAGGAAAGCGGTTAATTTGGGACCGAAAAGTTAATATTGGATATATAGTTGTGATATGTGTTTTCCCAAATTAAGTTCAAATAAAAAGTTAAATTGAAACTATTACTATTATTACTAGTCGATATGACCCGTGGATAAACCCACTTAGGCAGGAGAATAATGGAAAAGAGAACTTTCACTTAAATTTTGATGATGTCAGCAAGGGCCCGTCAAGAGACAAAATATTTATTTTTTTGAAATTTGTTTACTTGTTGCCTACTTGTTTCGGACGAGCACCTAAGGAGGTATAAGGGTTTACAAATTGTGCTAACGTCAGCTAAGACAAATAAATATATGAAATTTTTTTTATATATTTATATATCCGTTCCTTTTATCGTACAGATCTTGAAACGCTGATCAAGAAAATGTATAGGATAATGCACCTTTGACAAACGGTTGCAGAGACATTGGCGATTAAAGGTTTTTTGATGACGTCATCAACCCGTCCGTTCTGAAACGGATTCGCGGACCCAGGTTTGGGAAACTTACCCAAATTGGTCCTAGGTAGTCCGTAGTTACCCACGCGGTGAAAAGTGACTGACGTCACCACCTGGTTTCCAAGTTATTTAGCCTCAAATTTTAAGTGCAGTGTAATGGTTCCCTAATGTTAATATACTTTCCTTTAACGTTAATATTATTTTAACGTCAATGTTTGGTAAATTACAGAACAATTTTATAGACATTATCAAAGAAAATTGTGAAGAATATAATCCACTTTGCAAAAGTCACACACAGACACACACACACTCTCTGTTTTAATATAAGAGACTAGCCGTATTGCCGTGAAAGAATCCACTGTATCTCTCATTGAATCCAACAACAAAATAAAATAATAATAATAAAGTAAAAATGCAAAATGTCCAAAGTTACGTATGAAGCTAAATCTGCTAAAAACTATATACTTGCTTTGCCCATCCTAGAAGTACACCAGGGAAAAAGAGCATACCAGAATTTAAAAAACTCGACATCCATAAAGTCATATCATACCAAACTCAGCTATTCAATCTATTGCATACAGCAACCCTCCCAAATTTTTACACAAATTGTAAGAAATCAACAGTTCATGACGCAGAATGAAAATATAAAAACTTGAATCATTTTAGCATGCTAACCTCTACCGCATTATTTTAACCCAGAATATTAAAAAAATCAGTTCGCCTTATAGACCCAAACCCAAATCAAAAGAAATTGTCCAAAATGAAAAAAACAGTCATTTCGGTCATATATCAACCTGTCCCATAAAGGTTTATACAAAACAAAAAAAAGTACCTTAAATTAAAATTCTAATTATACAAAAAATAGTTTTTTTCGATAATATCGCCTATTGTCTTCCTTACCAAATGTTTAACCCAAGTTGTGAAATTACTAAATTAAATTAATTCTACCTTTTAACCCAAAATTTTAAATCTTACAATTTGCAACACATAAATTGTAAGTCAACTAAAAAAATTATTTCTGTCTATTGCATACCGTTCTCTTGCACAGACGTTTACACAGATTATAAACAGATATATCGCCCGAGGAAAAATTCCCTTTAATCAGGGAGACAAGTAGTAACAATTTTTGTGACGCTGTTCCTTCCATTGTGTTTAGGTTGAAACGCTGATCAGAATAACGCATAGGATAACGTTAGTTAAAGCAGCTAAAAAATCGTTTCAACCTAAATTTATCTCTTTACCAGATAATCTAAACAATACACCTGATTTTCCTTGGCTTTTTCAGTTAGCGAGCGTCTCTGGATAAAAGTCCAATTGTTTTTTTCTTCGATTAATTAATTTCGCTTCGTTCGAAAGAGAACGAATTGAAAATGTATGCAATTATACATTTCCAATCAGTTTTCTTTGTGACGTTATATCATCGTACGTTTTTCTTCTTTTTACAAACTATTTTTGTCAACAACATTAACTTTTTATACTCGGTCGACAACAACAGTTTTGTTTTTTACATTTTAGATTTGAATTATTCACATTCGAATGCGATAAGTAAGCCACCTCGGTCCCAGAACACAAAATTGAAAAATATAAAAGAACAAATAAGCTTTAAGCTAAGCTGATGATCACTAACATTGGCATGCCTTGATTGAAATAACCTTTTTCAGGATTAATTTGAAAAGAGACAACCTTCTTCGCTTCGGTTTTCTTTTTTCAGTTGATAAACAACTTGTTTCCGTGAGATACGGCGCGCACATGGTAAACCGGGGGTAAAATTAAATTATTCTATCCATATCGACCCCGTACGGCTTTTAAAATAAACAACAAATAAACTCCTGTGTGGCAATTTTTTTAACTTATTAAATTTTAGCGTAACGCCACGCTTTGGGCTACGCGATGCATGAGTCATAAGAAAGTGATCCGTAATTTTCGTCCTTGGCCTCACCGTGCGCACACACACACAAGGCGTATTAATATATATATTTCAAGAATTACATAAAGAAAATCATTTAATCAGCAAAATCGAACACAACATTGTTTTGTTGTTTCAGCTAAAATTAAACAAAAAAAAATACAGTTAATAAAAGAACGTTTTCTGTTCATTTTAAAACACGAGAAGTCACAGTAGTCAACTTCATTAAACGATGTTGAAGATCAGAAAAAAAACAGGCTTGGTGAGCATTTACTGATCATACTAAAACAGACTTCTCAATAATCTTCTACCAACGGTTGTTGATAAAATAACGTATATCAAAGCGTCTGAGATATAACCACAATAAAATACAAAAACAGCATACTGTCGAAGCGCGTGGTTGCTATTCATGTTAATGAAATTAGTGTAGAATAGTACACTGTCCGGTAAAATGACGAAGATTATAAACGTAGCTACTAATAGTGTTGGAATCAGTAAGTGCCTTTGGCTATTTCTATTAATTCTAATCTGAGTTTGGTTTGAAACAATTTTATTTTTGTTATACTGGCATTTCACAGATGCATTTTGATCTCTATCAGAGACTCTCGAAGCATGTTTTTTTGCTTTCAGTAGTTTTCCCATAATGTAACCATATGTAATAAAAGCAACAACAATAAACAAGACATCCGTAGTGGGGTAAAAATAAAACACGTACACCTTACGTATCATAACTAACGCCGCATCTCCATAACATAAAATTAGTATAAGAAAAGATATTCCCACTAATACTGTTGCAAACCATCCAACTAACATCAATAATTTCATTTTCCGCTTGGACCAATATAGGGTGTATTTTATATTTAAATAAATTTGACAGAATCTGTCGATGGTTATTGAAAACATAAGAAAGATGTACATGATGTATACGGACCACAACATCGTGCAAGTTATCATAGCTTGTAGTGCAGTGGCTGAATATAATTCTTGAAGCAGCATTGTAACGAAAGAGAAAAGGCAAGCTAATATTTCTGTCACGCTCAAATTAAGCAGCAAAACCTTTTGATTGCAACTAATCTTTGTACTTCTCGTCCACAACAAGTAAAAACCAATACAATGTAAACATAATGGAAACAGGCGAACAAGGTATTTAAGAAGATGGATGATTTCCATTTCTTTATCTAATTTTTCTGAGCAAAATAAGGCTTTTTTTCAAAAATTATTCCACTGTTTAATTTTTTTACTGATTCATGTTGTTCTGATTACTTTTTTTTTATCCTCCCACATTTAATGTTTTGTTGTTTTCTTTTTCTTTTTTTAGTAAAACAGTAATTCATTTCCTTTTATTCCTATGCAGGTGAACATGTTAATAAGTTAAACAATGAGGCGGATACGAAGTTCGCCTCTTATAAAATTATTACAAAAAAAATTAACTTGTATTTCAAAGATCTCTGTAACTTTGAAGAAATTTACCAGGCGGGAGAAGACCCACGAAAACATTTTAGTTGTAGTATTTCGCTTTTTAGATCGTGTTAGAAAATTAATCTTTTTCCTTTACACTGAAGATCTGCATACTCATAACAGGACTCCCTCTCCCTCCACTATTTTATTTCTGGTGACGATCGTTCCGTATTAATACCAGTATAACGGTGTCCTCACGTTCTGAAGCTGGTTGCCATGATCCAGCCTCATGACCTTCTTCCGCGCGACTTTTCCGATATAATCGAACTAACCTGGGGACGGGATTGATTTTTTCAGGATTCTGCTTATAGCGCTCAAGCGTCCCTCTCACTATGCGTGTCGACGCAATAATACCAAATGAAGGTTAGTTAGAATGAGAAATACTCAAATGGTCTGAAAGCCTTTTTTAGTCGAGGGTCTTGCTACCGTCAGTATGCCGAACTTATCTATATCAATGGTAAAGAAACAATGACTGATAAAGGTAGGCGGAGACGATAAATTGACGGAAGGAGTGATTTAAAAGTAATTGATCTTTACCTTTGCGGCTTAACACCAATAAATCGGTAATGTGTATAAAAACCTCGCGTTGCTTAGCAACTGATCTTACATTCTTAGCACTTGCATGTCGGCAGTAATTCATGAGATTCAGCCATATGTATTCATTCCATGTATCTTATTTTAATTATAACTATTGTTATTTAGCTTTGTCTTTTACATTGATCTTTTTTGCCTGTTTCATTAACTTGGCTTCATTACCTTAGTATACTTGCCGATTGTTAGATTTTGCTGTTAGATTATTCTTTCTATTTATTGTGCAAGATTATTATTGTGTTACTGCTGGGTGAAGAAATGTTTTTTCAGAAATTTGTATTACATTTACGCACTTGATAGGTTCTGGCCAAAGCGAAAATCTGGAAATTACCGGGCCTTAAAGGAGAGGAGGGAGAATCACTTAAAATAAAGGTCTCACTAATGTCTACAACATGACAAAGTGATGACTGCCTGGGTGTTAAATTTCTTTTCACGGCGTAGTTTCCGACTGTGAATCAAGAAAAACGCATTTGATGTGTGAATACAATAATTGTGTATTTACCAAAACCAGTTTGAAAAGTTATCTCCAGAACATTTAATACCTTTATACTTTGTATTGTATACTTCCGTAATTATAAGACTGCTTATCTGTTATTGTTCTTTTACTCATTTAACAATCCTGGATTGACGTGACCAATAGGAGTTGAGTTAATGGTTAAGTTATTAGAAAGATTGTACAATCATATAATGTAAAATTTCTAGTTCCAGTTCTCAAGGGAACATTATCTAATTAGATGTTTTCTTATATGCGTTATCTGTGAAGTAATGATATTATGTCAGCTGTATTGCCTAAAGATTGCCATAAAACATGAAACATAAGGTTGCTATATCTGTGTAGTGACTTATCCCAAAATATTCTTTATTTTCATATTTCTCTAAATTTTCATTACATTGTATCGCCAACTGCAGTATATAAAATAGTGTTCTGACGTCAAAATGAATTTTTACCTGAATTTGGATACCCAACGTAAACCATTCAATAGACTTTGGTATTTATACGGTTTTAGTTTGTAATGGCTAGGCTATGATCTAAGTACTTCATGACTCGATACTTTAATTTATAATAGGATATTTGGAAAAACTCAAAATTCACAATTCGCTATTAAAAATATTTTTGTGAACTTGATTATTTGGTTATATTCAAACCTCAAGAACAGTGTGCACTTTGTCCTTTAGGATTTTGCCGAATCGTAGCTCAGATTGCTCTATAATGAGACATGTAAACGCCAATTTCGACGTTGATTACCTGGCAAAGGCACATGCCAAAGTAGTATTATCCCCGCGTAATGGCCGCAGATAATTATCCTATTGATGCTGTTCGGCCATTTTAAGAAAAACTGTCATTGCCACAATCACTACGCCCAGGGTTGCACAGTTGAGTCTCTATTTTTTGAACAACGAATTTTGAGAATTTTGTGATTTTCAAATTCTTTCTTGTGGTCCCTTTAACTTGCATGAAGAAAGTCTTACGTTTTACCCCGGGTTTTTCGAACTTTAATTTTTTAACTTTTATGTTTTCAAGCAAATGTTTTACTTCACGGAAACAGATAACTACGAATTGTCGAAATTATGGAATGGGGAAATTTAAAAAACATTGTAGAAAAATATATTTTTGCGATGGTATGGTTGTGATTAAAATAATGAACGAATATTGAATAAACTGATAAATGTCATGTATGTTTTTCAGTTCTTTAATACTATTTCTATTCCAGGATGAAGCAACCACTAATACATTTCACTGCCAGTCTTAGCCAACTGGTTGATTTTACTTTGAAAATAAAACAGTGTAATTGCAAGCTATTTCTTGAAACAGTTAACAAAAAATATCACACCAACACGTATTTAATTCGTTCTTCGTTTTTTAAAGCTTTTAGCCAACCCATATTTCCTAAACCCCCTTTCGAACTTTTTTCTTCTCGGTCCCTTGGGAGTTGCGAAAAGCCAGAGTTTTGCTATAATTGCATTGTCTGCTATAGACACGAATTAGAATGTAACTTGCAGCAAATAAATCATTTCTTGCGCACTCTGTCATGAAAAGAAAATGAATATTGAGCTGCCAAAATCTCGATTTTACTTGAGGGTGATGAAGGCTTTATTGTGACTGAAACATTTACGGAGAGAACAAAGGAATAAAATTATTATTTTAGTTAAACATATTTCAACAACAAAAATTAATACACACCTCATAAAAATATACATCATAAACAAATGGTAAATTAATTGTATTTACAAATGCCATTTTTAAATTAGTAAAGTGACACGTCAGAATAAGACAGAGAAAGAACCTTCTGGGAAGTTAGGAACAAGAGGTCAGCATTTCAGTCATCTTTGGAGTCAATGTTAGTACATTTTCATTAAAATTGCATCAATAGGCTAAACCACAAGAATGTATAAATGTTAGAAATATAAAGGTAAAAAGGATAGCCTTGGATTGGAAAACTAACAACGAAAATGTCCCCCACATTAAATTGAATAAAGAGACGGGAAGCGGCTTATTTGGGACCGAAAAGTTAATGTTGGATATATAGTTGTATTATTTGTTATCCCAAATTAAGTTCAAATAAATAGTTGAGAGAAGCATTAAAAAGAATACAAACCAAGTGGTATAAAAAATTGCAATTATTATTATTATTATTATTATTATTATTATTATTTTAAGTATTACATAAAGCAGATAATTTAACCAGCAAAATGGAACACGACATTGTTTTGTTGTTATAATTAGCTAAAATTAAACAAAAAATAAAATACAGTTAATGAAAGAACGTTTTCTGTTTATTTTAAAACACGAGAAGTAACAGTGGTCAAATTCACCAAACGATGTTGAAGATCAGTAAAATACAAAGGAATTACACAGAATTATTTCTTACAAGAAGAGAATATTTTGATCTGTTAATCCTGTTAAGTCTCTAGGCGAGTCATAAAGGATGTTCCAGAATTAAAAGGAAGACGAAAGGAGGAGAAGACTGTACCCTGTTAAATTTATAACCTCCTACAAAAAGAAATATGCTTGTACATTTCTTTTTTGAATGCTTAATAACATCCTTTAAAAGCAGTAGATGCATGGATACCAATAATTATCAGTGAAAATATGTACACGTTTTTTTCTTTTATGAGAATATGCCTTATAGGAATATCAGGCTGGAATTTCAGGATAAAAACAATAGGTCTATTGTTAAGGACAATAGAGGAGTAAAAATTTAATAACCAGCTTGGTTGGAATTTTGATATTCTGATAAAAAAACCCTCTGATAAATTGTGTTTGAAGCTTTTTTTATAGATCATTACCCCTTTTATTTTAATATTTCCGATCATTGATTGTGGTAAATCTTTGGAAATCAATAACTTTAGAACTCACCCTAATCTTAAAAAACAATTTGGCAAAAAGTCTTTCCCTTTGTCGATATCTACAGTAACTGACCGTTTTATGGCTAAAATTCTCATTTAAAAGTTGTAATATTTTCAAATAAATGTTTTTTACAAGGGGGAAGGTTCAAAGCAGTTGCGAGTAACATACTATAACGCTAGCTGGCAGACGTATTTTTCTTTTTCTTCGTCCTTTTTAAAATCCAGTCTTACCGCCACTCCCAAATTAAGACCCTGGTATAATATAATAAAAAAATCACCATAAGGTTCTTAGGTGTAAAAGTTAGTATCAGTGCTTTCTAAAAACCCTTGTTTCAAATGAAAGGAGTCAGCTGCGTATAAAGAGAAATCAAGTATTATTTACCGTTGAAAAGAAAAATGCAAGCCACTGCCGTTTCCTCACTGTCCAAGCTTCACCAGCTCATCGCGTACTGTATGAAGTTTAGATTGAATATGATGCAGTCTTTCTTTTAAAGTTTCTCTCTTTGATCCTAAAACAATGCACGAAACCGGGTTTAAGTCAAGCAGATGGACCCTCTATATTGGTACACCGTTTTCCGATGGCAACTTACGATTACATTGTTTTTAAAGGATAATTTGAACTTGAATCTGAAGATAGAACTCATTATAATTTCTAAAAGAGCTTATAATAGTTTCTTTCATTTTATCTTTAAATTCCTATAACTCGACTTCATCGAGGGGAAACCAAAGCAGCGTATCGCTAACAACATAATTTCATAGCATAGGAACTAATTATCGAATGCCTATGATTATCTTTATTTTATAGAAATGCATTAATTCACTTGGTTTGGAATTTCGGATAAAAATGAAAAAGCAAATTTCTTACTGACGTGTAGGTAATGATATCGAAAAAATAGTTTATTGGTAAAATAGGAATTACATGCCTTCATTATATGATACCTCGTCGTTACTTTGAGCAGAACAGGATCCTGTTGACAGTTTAAAGTTGTCCACATCAATAGTGTCACTGCCTTTTATTGCTTTAATGCCAGCCTGCAAGTAAAGTTGTTTATCAAAGATTTTGTACAGCTACGAGCGTATCATTTAATAGGAAATTTAATGGAAAATAAAATACATATGGTACAATATAGTGGTTCAATATTAAGACTGATGAATTAAAAAGATATAGCTGAAGTAAATTGGTAAAATATGTCCGCACTACACAATTGTTTAATATATAATTTTTATTCGCATAACGGTTGTAGGGGATGACAGTAAACAGTTCACTCTTATTTCTTTGTTTATTCACTTATTATTAAAAGTTCATTTTAAACCGTTTCAGGGAAAAGGCTCGTTTTCGTTAGACCGCAACTTCCGCTATGGCGCAAAAAATTCACTAGTCTTTTATTAGCGCATGCGCACTTAGACAAAACCTCTCATTTTGTCCAAGTCGGCACGCGCTAACAAGAAAGCTCATGAGATTTTTGCCCTACAAGCATTTATGGTGGCAATATCTTGAATTTGATGATTTTATGAGTATGTTTTTTGGGTGTTTTTGTGTAGTCATGAAGTAACTTAGGAAGGGGGGTGACCTTTTTTCTCCGGTCACGAAATTTTTGAAAGTCGAAATCAGAACACTGCATTTGTTCAGCAAAAGGGGAAGTTTTTTTTTTGCTGCCACCGAGTTTATATCTGATTGTACCACCGCAAAGTTTTTCTACTGTTTTTAGTGTCCGTGTTTTATAAACGGTAAGGTATTCTTTTTTATATTTGAATGCTTAAGTTAAAATTTTGAGCCACAAGAATGTCTACTCCGTTTACTTACCGCGAAAAACCTTGCACAATAGGAATGGAACTCCACATGATGTGTCTTAAACTCTGTAGTCTGCTTCAAGTCAATGGTAACAAAAACGCGTTGATAATCGACCATTTTGAAACAATGTGCTTTCAAGGCAACTTCCACCGATGTTATCGGTGGTTTTTGTACGCCACGTCGTCGATACGAAAATGAAACGCAGTACTTTTTATCACTGCATTCTCCCCGCGTGCATGTGCAGTTTAACGCTGCAAAATTTGATCCTTTAACAAACGTGTACAAAAGAACCCTTCCACTTCTAGGTCTTCTTTTTACACATGTTCTTCTTCCTCTTCTTCCCCACCATGCACGCGAAGATCTGGCATACTTTATACACCTTGAGGAGGGTGAGTAAGTTACGTAACCTACGAAGAAGTTACTCAAGGCGTTTAGATTCTAGCTAACCTGTTAACTAATTAAATTAACTATGCAGAAGAAAACAAGAAACACACGAAACACCAATTGGTACTCCATATCAATCTTTAAAGAGAAAATAACATTGTATGCTAAGGCACCATATAAGGAATTATAAAAAATAAAATTAACATTGAATTGCAAATTTTGCTAGTTATCAAGAAAAATATATTTTTATTTAAGCCCTATTCATAATAAGCTTTTTTATATAAAATATGGTAAGGCGGGAGAAGGTGGATTATAAAACCTAAAATAGCATTTGAATATCTTAACGTATGTCGATAAAATTTGACAGGGATATAGTATAGCATTAAAAAAAACGATTAGTGGTGTTAACACTTTACCGATGCAAGCAATTTTGCTGCAACATCATCATTATGTTCAGAAAAGATTTTTTCTTTCCTGACCGTCGATTGAATCTAAATTCGTTTGCCAAATGGTTCCAGCGACACAACCCTTTTAAGTTTTGGGAAGATACAGAATGTGATTGAAAACAATGCTCAAGGGATGTCAAGAATCCTCTATAAAAAGTTGCCAAATAAAAAGTTTCCAATTTCTAGCCCTGTTTAAGTATGCTAGGAGTTACAATAAGAAAAGTAACTTGGTAGTGGAAGGTTTAAATATCTATAGACACTGGAGCACTCTAGATAGGAGCCTGAAGAATCGCAATATCTGCAGAGTTTACTTTTAAATTTAGTTGGATATTTTTTTAAACAGAGACACAAACGAGCACTTACTGTTACTCTGTTTAACAATTCTCCGAAATTGGTATAGTCTACATCTCCGCCAGCGGATATTTTCGTAATCACAATCTAAATTAAAAATTTATAAATTCTATTTATCGTACCAGTCTTTGTAAAACTTTGAATGGATGCGCTCACTTACTTTCCAAAACAACTGCAGTTGAAGGAAAAATGGTTTTTGCAGTTGTTGTGGTTGTAGTAGTTGTTGATTTTGGAGTCGTAGTAGTTTCAGCAGATGTTGTCTTTGGAGTTGTTGTGGTTGTAGTAGTTGTTGATTTTGGAGTCGTAGTAGTTTCAGCAGATGTCACCTTTGAAGTGGTAGTGGTTGCAGCCGTTGTTGATTTTGAAGACGAAGTAGTTTCAGCAGATGTTGTCTTTGGTGTTGCGGAGGTGGCAGCAGATGTTATTTTTGGTGTTGTGATGGTTATAGTACTTGTAGAAGGTGTTGTTTTAGAAGCCAAACAATTGTAGAATGTATTGATTTGCAGTATATCGATTGCCGATGGTCCGTCGCGTTGCCCAATGTGTACTCCATTTTTTAATGGTGTTATTGTGTCCTTACTGTTCCGTGAGAAATATGTTCGACCATAATGCATTACTGATCCATAATCATATGGCTGAGGGAGAAAAAAAAGTTACTACAATAAAAAAACAACAGAAATATAACATAATGTACTCCACATAATAATATTCCGTCGTGCGCATGTGCTCGCTTAGTTCCACTTTTAGGATTTATTTCTATTCTAGTCACGATGTTCCGTTCTCGTTTGAAAATAATCTCAGTCGCTTGTTGCAAGAAAAAGATCACTAGTTTTTCCTTATACAATATACATCTTTCAGCACTTATATCCCAAATTATCGATGGTATTATATTTAAATATAATTTATTTAATATTTAATAACTGCCCTTATTATAGCGGGACAGCAAAGACTTGTTATTTAAATTATAAGCTTCTAAACCAATTTTTTCAACGGAAAATCAGTGGATGTTTGCTGTTTTACGCATTTGAAAATTTTCTGTCAAGAATATATCACATATGTAAGGTGCTCAGCTACAGCGGAAGTTGCGTAAAACTTCATAATTTTACTTCCTAGATTTTGAGGCCTAAAAACCTTGATAAATGAGCGATCAATATTACGTTTTCTCTTTGACGTCAGGTCAAACATGGCTACCTCACTCTATATTCATATTCAATAATGTTAGCTTTAAATTACTTACAGTATAATTATTACATAATTTTGAGTATAATTCTCAAGTCTTGCTTCTCAAAAAGTAAATGGTAGAAAAAGCAGTGGTATAAAACATATATTGTGGGGCGGTAGGGATAATTTCCGTACCAAATGTTTTAAATACATAAAAACAATAAAAAGAAGAATAAAACAAGTGGTTAATAAGAAAAGAATATTTAAAAAATGTTTTTCACCGTTACTTTTCAGCAAGACATAACATAATTCAACCTGTCAACACGTCCTGGTTAAGTGGGTTCTGGCTAGGTACCGCAACTGCTTCACAAATATATAGCTATGTATTTTTTTAAATAATTAAGAAAATGATAGACAGTGGCGAAACAGAGGTTCAATGTTTTTCTTTATTCTTATAGCAATTGTGTAAAAAATAAAAATGCGACTTACTGCGTTAAATGATTGTGTCTCTAATTTGTCAAAATTACCATCAGCACCTATGATAGATAAAAAAAACACGATATGTAATCACTTCGATACAGCCTTCTTTACTTATATTAACAATACGCCGTCGCCGCCGAGTCAATTTCGTGCTAAAGGATGCACACATCTTTTGCTGCGCTGTATTTTTACCGCATTTGTTGTGACCACCAGCGCGTCTCGAACCAATCACTAATTCTGATTGTAATCAGCAACAAATCAGCAATTTCTTCACAATGCTAAACTGGACTATTGTACACAACTAAAGTTTTTTGTTGTTTTTGTTTGTTGATTGGTTTGTTTGTTCGTTTATTGTTGTTGTTTTTGGCAAGAAACTTAATTTTAAAAGTAACTCTCTCGTTTTGGATGTTTGTAAGATAGTAAACGTAGTTGATATCACCAAAGAAGCTGAAGCAATGGCTTTGAAAATCAATGCAAAGAAAAATCTATTAAAAAAAAACAAAGCATTTGAAGAAATATGATGCAGCATAAATTTGATGTTTTGTTTTAACTCTGCATATGGAATTAAGGCACCAGTTATATTTATATATTTGTCAAATTTTTAATTCATGTAGTATATTTCACGTGCATTTATTTCTAAATTTAACATATCCTCAATTACTTGAAATACTCAATTAGTCTATTGCGTTCAAAGCCGTAGGGACTAATTTCAACTAATCCCACACAAGGGGACTTTAAATGGACCGACGATACAACAGTCAAAGTGCCGAAGGTGAGGACTGAAATCTGCGTCTTTGTTAGTTATCATTTCAGAATGTAAATAGATTTCTCTTTACTTAGCCATGACATATTTGTCATGGCTAAGTACATATTACTTGTAAACAGTGTCAGCGTATACACGTATCAACATTACACCATAAGATTATATATATAAGATTATATAAGATTATAAATTATAACTTGCTTACCTTTTTGTATATTTTGTTTTTTAATTTTGATGTAACTATCTCGATCACTTCTCTGATGTTCATGATAGAAACCCATGGTATGCATCATTTCATGCAATACAGTACCTTAAAAAACATAATCAGGAATTGCCAAGTTTAGCAACTTTCAAGATTAAGGCAATTCTAATTTAACATCGCAAAATCTCATTACGTTAACTTTTTTAAATTAAAAATATTAAAAAGCACGAAATTAAAATGCGATAAATACCATCGTTATTTAGCACACATCCATCAGCTAAATGTATCGGCTGCGGTTGTGGAGCAAATACTTTTCCCACATAGCTTGAACAACTGAAAAAAAATATTTCATTGTACACTTTAGAATTCTGATTGGACATTGAAATAAAAGATTAATTTTGACTTTTTGACTAACTAGTAGTATAGCCTTCCAAAAATACACAGACACTCCCCCCTTACAGCTACTATCTTTGGCTTACACACAGAGACAGCGAGCGGGTTAATATGACTAATGGCATTAAGTGGCGAAAAATGGCAAGATTTTAAATTTCCCAATGTACCTTGCAAAATATTTTACAATGTAACGCAATGCCAAACGTGGATCGAACTAAAGTACTTCAATTTGCTCAGAAATGAGTTTGGCCCTAAATACGACAAAGTTTATTCAGTGCATCCCTGAACTTCATTACGACGGTAAGGACTGTAAATAAAGCAAGTTAAGTGGATAACACACAAACAAATAAAAATAAAATGGTAAGTTAAAATAACTTTACCCAGTGGAGTTAGTAAACGAAACATATTCAGTCTCTGTTGTTCGTTGTTTCCATTCGTTCTCATTACATGTCATTAGATTATTCATTTGAGCAATGAATTTTAAAATTCTTTTGAATTTCAGCGTTCCCGGTGCAACTTAATGAAAAAAAATAAGAAAAAAAACATGAGAATAAAAAATCTTAAGCAACCTTTTCGCATTTTAAGAATATGCTTTCTATAAATCAATTTAAAGAAGTATCTGGTGCATTTCAAAGCATCGAATCAGCTTATTTATGGAGGCTTTAAAGTTATTTATCTCACACATACTTAAACACCTTATTTCATATTGATTAAATCAAATTCCGATTGGTTATACTTTGTCCTGAATACGTTCTTTAAAATCTCTGTCCTTCTATAGAGATATTTCTGGCATATTACAGCCAGCAAGAATACCTAAATTAACTTGACGCGCGTAAATATTGTCAAAGAATCTGACTTCCACTTAAAAGTAGTTAACACAACATCTTACTTGAACTATTAATCACGTACGGTATGATTAATTCACCACTGGTTGTTTTTGGCCACGGTTTAATATGTACACCAACGTCTCTTGTCACTTCGTCGTCACTATCGTCATCGTCGTCATCGTCGTCTCCATTAAATTTCTCTTCTTTGTGCATGTAACCTGCAAGCGGAGGTTTTGTTTATTAAGTTCGAGTTCGTTGCAACGCGGAGTTTTTGTTCCCGAAATAGTGCTGATTTAATTTCAGCAAGGAAGTTATTTTTGCATGTGGAATCCTTTGAATATATTAATTCATTTATATTGAAAATTTTGCATCAAAAATCCAGAACAGAACAGATTTTCCTGAGGTTGTAATATTGACCCACTTAAAATAGAAATTTAACCATAAAAGGACATAAAAATTGATACAACGCTAATCTTTTCTATGTTGCAAAATACCCCCTATGATTTAAGTCTACTCAATCGTCAGAATTGCCCATCAAGTGACCACAAATATTTGTTTTTATCTCATTCAAAAAGGCGTTTCATGTATTTTAGTATACTTGCCATTTTGCTTGTTTATCCAATACTCATTGTTTATATCAGGAGCATTTTCATTGTCTAAATAAAATAAAACGTGAAGAGAACGTAAGGTTCATCAAATAAAATCAATAAATAAAAGGTTTAATTGCTAAAAAAAAAATTATATGTAGCAGTTTTATTGGCGTCAAAAAATGAGATTTTTGCTTATGCAAATCTTACTTAAATTCCTAAAATAAATATACGGATAATACGCAGTACTTTGAAGCAAAAGACTAACCATTTGATGTTAGATCAAGTTTGATCTCCTTCACGTCATCTTGGATGCTGTGCAACAAACTACTTAAGTCATCTAAAATGGAAATGAAAAATGCCATACAGAACGAATTGAGTACTAACCTTATTTAATCTTAAGATTAATTTACCATTAGCTCTATTCCACCACCAATTGACGTTATGTATTTTCAGTACCAAAATCCCGGTCGAAAAAGACTGAAAAAGTTTGCAACTTCACCTTCATCTTGTATTGTTTATAAATATAATGATGAATTTTAAATATTTACATATAAGTTCTATCGAAATGGCCCAGTTGCTTAGCTCGTTGCACTCAAATGCAATGATGTAATATAATGCTCGTTCGAATCCCAAAGGTGCCGTTTTTCAAAATAAAAATTTGCGTACGAAACCTCCTTGATGACGTTGCAATTGCCCATTTAGTTAGTCAGTTACGAGTTCGTAACCAATACTATCCCCACAGATAAGATTGTAGGTCTATTTTTTTCAAGGTTACTTATATTATAGCCCTGGTGTGATATTTTACTTCGGTTCTTATTAAAATAAGTATTTTTGCATTTGTCATATATGTTGTTGTGTATTGGTAACGCATACGTATTTGTGTCAGCGGTAGACCTTCTCGAAATGACTCATGGGTCTAAGCTTCACCATAATTACCTTTTATTTTATATCAATATAACACGAAATGTATGTTTATATGTTTTTAATGTCTGAGGGATTAGCTAATATCTAGATTCTTTTCTCTTTGTTATCAAGCACAGACTGGTTTTTTATTCAATGTTATTTTTAACCTTAAAAAATATACAGGATTTCTAGCCTGTATCAGTAGATTAAACTGGCCAGGATTGCTTGACTGACTTAATTGCAGTACCAATCTTCACGCTACTTGATATATGCATATTGTATATTGTAAATTTGCCGCATGCCCACTGTTCAAACTGGACGGTTCAAGTGAAATGCGTTTATATCAGTAACAAGATAACTGTCTAAATAGGGTAAGAAATCATTGAACCGAGCTGATGCGTTTCTTTTCACACATGTCTTTTATGAAGTGTTTTTTAGAAGATTAGAGGTGGCAACCGGCAAACAGGCACAGGTCGCTTCCATGTGGGCAGTCTATTAGGCTTGTATTTTATGTAGCATTGTAATACGTTGCAAAGGTGAGGGCTGAGAAAATCAAATAGAACAGCAAAACTTAATCGAGATGACTCAGGATTAAATAAAAAACAAAACAAAATTGATATAGAAGGTTACTATCTAGCAAAATCCCTTGACAGAACGCAATATCAGTAATACTTGTATCGGTGTAATTAAAATTTGAACAATTTATTTTGCTCAGTAGAGAGTAAATACAGTTTCAGCACAAAAGTTGTAAATCAAAAATAAACAAAAAAATAAACAAAACACTTGACACTTGAATGTGCGGTACTAATTTGGAACATCGTTACCAATGCAATATTATTTCATTTTGGGACTTAATCTTCCTAACTCGCACGCCTCCACCTACAAGATATGAATTTGAGAGGCGTTTATATCAGGCGAGCTGGCCGGTTGACTGTGATCTTCACCATAGTAGACGATTCTGTTCTCTTATTTTTTTAAATTTGAAGAAATTATTCACAGAATAAAAAAGGTTCAATGTTTCGAAATTTAATGTTTTTTTTGCATTAATACAAGTTGTGTTTACAAAAAAACGAGCCTCGGATTTTCCCGAATAATAAGTACAAAATCAGGCTAAAATTACTGTTTGTATAACTCTAGTTTGAATTTAAATTTTTAAATTTTAAATAAAAACAATCAAGGATATAATTTTCTTGCAATTCTGTCTCAAGCTAACGATTGCTTGAGGGCATTTCTTTTTTCTGGCTCGATTGTTCACAATAATAGAGCTCGAGCAAAAACAATCATCACATAACAAACATAACAGAAAAGACTAAATTGCTAAGTTGTATTTTTACTATTAAGAACAAAATAAGAATCAATCAGGCTGAAAAGTCTCGAAACATAAAAACAAGCAGTGTCACGTTAGACCGAACTGGTTCCTATTAAAAAAAACGTGTACTTTGACCCTTTGTAGTTCTAAAAAGGTGTATGTGTGGCGATTGGTTGCTATTTTCTTATGCTGAGGAAAGTTGTTTATATTGTTGCATGTGGCTGCGTTGTGTGATAAATGATCCCGGCCATAGCATTTGTCGAAAATTCCAAAGCCCATGAAACGGTAAATGGTTGCTCGTGGTTTTGATTTTTGAAGGTTAACCATTTTTTTTATTCAAAAAAGAAAAAGAAAAGAGCATCAAAAGAAATTTTTTATTATGAGAAAATGTCATATACTAAATCTGCACCATATATATGAACAACGTGTTACTTTGGACAATAATGTCCTATCGGGTAAACTTTTGTAACTAAATACAGTATTGGTCAAGGTACTTTTGTTAGACACGCCCCTATTCTCCCACCCAAAATAAGCCCCCCTATTTTCTAATTTTATCATCTCCCAATATAAACCCTCCTTCCCCACAAAAAATATATATAAGCCCTTGGGCTTATTCTCGGGAAATCGAAATAACCGTTGGAAATGATAGCCACAAGTCGGTGATTTATATGATAAGTACATGTATTTTTTTCTAGATAGATTTGACGAGTACCTGAATATAAAGTCCTTTTTGCTGTCAAATCTCTGAATTTTCACAAAAATCTAAGATCCCTAATGTTGAATTAAATGCATAAAAAAATGCATATAAAAAATTGTGATTATTTTATAAATTAAAATATAACACTTTAAAGACAGCCGCAAGCTAGTGAGGATAAAAACAATTGATTACTGACGAATTCCTGTAGCTCTGTTAGCAATGCATTGCCGCTGAAATGTTTCTTTGATTGACAGGGCTGCGTCTTGTGGATTCAAGAAAACTATAATTAGTTTTATTATCAATTTCTAATTACCGACTTTTTTTATGTTTGCGTACCTAAGGCGCTGTAAATCGCCTTGTGGGTTGCAGCTATTAGCGAACAATATAGCTAATTAAAATTGTCATCCCACGCAGAAGGTCTCCACGTTTGCAGCTAAGATTTCACGAATAACAGTGCAAATTAATGACGCAAATTTGTGGGCGTGAAAAACTTTTGTTTATTTATTTTTTCACAGTTAAAACCTTCGGCTCCAAACTAGTCGAAAAAACGAAATATCTATGTTTATAAATCGACTACCTTTCGTTAGTGAGGGCTATTTTTTACCACCTGCTATCGGTCCGATAAAAAGGTTGGGTACGACCGGGTAGGAAAGTAAAGTCTCGTGGACGTTTTGACATCTCAATGTTGAGTGATCGCAAGTTACGGCTAATAATAATGTCGGTGTCTCGGCCTTGTTGTGACGACAATAGGCATAGTTTTAATTTGTTATGAACAACTTTAACCCTTGGACTTCGGAGTCTAAGGGTTAAAGTTGTTCACATTTAATAAGGCTTTGGCGATGAACAAAATAAATGTTTCTTATATTCTGAAGAAATTAATAATTTCACGGCATAAAAAAGGTATTATAAATTGGCAGAAATCTTAACATTTTACTTCTTTCGCTCAACTGAAACTTTGATTTCGTGTATCATACCTTCATACCCACGATAATCCCTTAATTATATTTTATTTACAGTACATGGGAGCATGAAATGATCAACCCTATCTCCCTGTTTGATTCAGAGAAAGTGGGGTAAAATATAAGATCTATGTGTTTCTTAAATGAGCGGTACATTTACTAACAAATTGCTTTGAATATATACTGCTACAAATTAGAATGACACGATTTTGGAATTAGGATATTATTTTTAATATTCTATCGCGGTGGGTCAACCTGGACTTTGAACCCTCCATTTCAGTAGCGAAGCGTACAATAGTGTGCTGAAAAGAAAAGGCAGTTTTTGAGAGATTTATCATCTTGGTATTTTTTGCTTACGTTCGGGCACTAGTATTTAACTCTGGCCCTTAGACCTATATTGTGGTATAATTTGCGAATTTTTGAACCGCCATGAATTTAGCATGTACTGGAACTTCATATAATTTTGCTACAAAACAAGACCTGAGAGGTTGACACATCAGTAAAAGCATTCCAATAAAAGTTGCATATCTCTCAAAAGAGCTTCTACATTCTAGCACTTTTTATAGATTTAGCTATCGACAATGGGGGTCCAAAGTTCAGTTGCCCCATCGCGATAAAATCACGTATTGCATTTCAAATAATTGTTAGGTAGTACTATGTTTTATGTCCACACACTAGAATATCAAATAATAAAGCCATACCTTCTTCTATGTCTTTTGCGAGCTCGTCGTAAAGCGTTTTCGCCCTGATTTGCCACCCAACTAAACACGTTACCAAAAACACGGCAGCTATTTTCATACCGGCAGTGAATTACAATTTTCTAAAAGGAAAACATTGTGATTAATTCATTCATTACATAAACAGTGACCATCAATGTATATATGTGTGTCTAAGTGACAGTAAAATTGCTTGCTAAAAGACAAACTTGTCTAACACCGCTATAAAGCAAAAATCTTTATCAAAAGTTCAAACTGAAACATAAATTTCGATGTAAATTACGATCATCTGAATTTAGTTTTTGATACGATGACAAATCTTTGTTATTGAAACGAACCTCCTTTGTGCTTACTGCCGTATTAAAAATATTTCATCTAATTACTTTTTGAAAAGACGTTTCTTGAACTTTATACATTTTACCCTAGAGGAAAGAAAATTGTAAGTTATTTCTTTTTACTATTGTGTCGCAAGTTATCTAATTATTTGCAACATAGGGCTAGGAAATATCCAAGTTAATTATTTATTAAGAATTCTATGGTTTCGAAGGATATTAATGCAAGGATTGTATGTGACTGAGATGCAGAGGCAGAGATATACCTTATGTGTGGTGTTGTCAGCCCATTTGGAGCCATCTACTAACTGTCAATTGGCTTCTGTGGCAGGCAAGCAAGTTAGACCAATGCTATACGTATCTTTAGCGTGTAATGTAGCTTAATTACCGTCGGAGGAGAAGAATAGTCAACCCTTAGAATGGAATCTCCAAAGACGTTAAAACTTCCCGTTACTTACCTACTAATGACTGAAGTACAAAAAAAAATATTTTTCTTCTTTTTGTCCCGTTGAATTTCGTGTCGATCTAAGTTAACTAACTTTTTAACTCTTTGTCGCGGATCCTTTTTACTATATATGCACAGAGTATAAGTAAAATGGGTTAAGAAGTTGAAAGGCATTATAATCGCTATAAAGCTGACTTTACAGTAGTGATCTTGGTCTAAATATGTTCAGAGAAGATAACTACTTTCCAAGTTTATCGCCACAAGTAATTGCGTAGACTATTTTTTTATTAGATTTACACATTTTGAACTTGTCAATGTTCAGAGCGGACTTAGAAGCGAACTATTTGCCTAAGTCTAAACTATTAAAATGTGCTAATTGTTGCTGACTTCACCATAGCCATCTTCCACAAATTTTGGGGCCTTCGAATGTGACTAGCAACTTTTCAACTCTGTCTTCCTGGCCTACGTGTATGTAAAAGTAGTAGTTCACACTTTTGTCCATATTTGAAAAATGAGGAAACAACTGTCTTCGTCTCAATATTTTTGTCCAAGATTGTAGGTAGACCCCTCATGGTCCTGAAATGAAGCATTATTTTAAGACTACCTAAAGTGTATACACAAAATGGTTGTGCGTTTTTTCCGTTTTATTGAAGTTAACGTGAGAGTTAATTTTAGTAGAATTTTATCTTTCCTAGATAAAGAGCATTGAAAAACTGTGCGTTTCTAATTATTCTACAACCCAGGACATAATAAATGGAACTTTTTCAACTAAAGCTCATTTTTCATTTATGAACCCCTCTACACTAGTTTTAATGTTGATGAGTGTGAATATTTTGCCTTTAACATTGAAACTGGGAAAGGGGGGAAAAAAGAAAGTTTTAATATTTAATGTACGGGATTGTAGGCCAAATGAAATATGGAGGAGTTCTTTGTAAAAGCTTCCGCTTTCATCAGAAAAATTTCACAAGGAATACTTCTGAAATATGTATAATTAAAAATTCTCACAAGATAAACTTAGTTAATTATGGGGAATTATGACATCGTCGATTAGATTCTCGGAAACAATTGCTGGTATGAATGAAAATCAGGGTAACTAAGTATTAATATTCATGTAAATATGTTCTAAATATCAAACTGGATAAGAGCAAAAAAATTTGTCTCACCAATCTTCCTAATACATGATCTCATGCATTAATTAGCATAATTATCAAAACTTCTAAGTCAAAAATCTTAAGAACCGATCAAAATTTTTAAAAAAAATGAAAAGATTTATAGACAACTTTTTAAGCTCTTTCATATGAAGCCAACTTGTTTTTTCGCAGGAGGTAAGCTTTAAAGTTTGAGACAAATATCCTACACAGAGGATGGAAATTTTCGCGCTGAGCAACAACTTGTTTTCTTGCGCAAAATGTTTGTACTCCATAGAATCAAGACAAAGTAGTTCATATATTCTCAGTACTACAGGTAATTAATTAAGGTTCAATTAGCAGTAAGACAAATTGAACGGCTTAGCACTATAGTACATCATCAAGACTTTATCATTACATTATCAAATGTTTACAAAATAATCCCAAACTGATTAGTCCCTGCAGCAATTTTGGTTTGAAAAACATGCTTTCCATTGACATTGAAAGTCCTATAGCTTCAGTACAAATTGAAATAATCACTTGAAACTTAATATGATATGTTTAAACACCTGTTTGATGAAATAAAGCCAAAAATCTTTTTCACTATTACATAATTCCTGGGGTCCTAAATTTTGCCATTTTCGGAGACATGAAAAAAAAGTCAGATAGATAAAACATGTCCTAGGTTTGTGATCAAATGCTTTATCCAGCCCAGAAAATTTAGGAATGTACTTCTAAAGTACAGTGCTAAATATTCAATCAGTTGTGAGAAAGTCATATTTTTGTCTTCCACCCCGTATCTGCAACAAGATTTACCTGCACTAATCGGCCAACCTGGTCTCACTCACGATTAATTTTTAAATATCCACAGCAATTTATTCTGCAAGTAAAAAGTAATGAAAAACCCTTGCAGGCTGAAAGATTTCGGATTTTCAACTTCATCCATGCATGCACGACTTCTCCGAATTTTTACCCTTTCAGAGGCGGAATTGATTTAAAATTTCTAATTTTTTGAGCGAAAATTCTCATTTTCAATCGCAAATATCTCCGCAACTAGCAACACCTAAGAGCTGATTTTAGGCCCATTCGATAGGTAATTTGATGTTCTTTAAAACGCTGTCCAGTTTGGCCGTACTCCTCCACACCGGGGCAGTGCAAGGCGCTGCGTGCTTTGCACAGTTGATTTATTGCTCTGGAGCTACAGAGAGCAGGAAAGGGTTAATGGGTGCAGTCGAAATATAGAGAATTCATCTTCTTAGGTATTTTAGCCCGAAGTTGGGTAGACATCAATGAAGAAATATCCAAAATGGCGAAATTCGAAAAAAAATTCCTCTCATTAAAGAGTAAGGTAAAAAACATCCTCACCAGGGAAGAACTGAAACCACATGGGAACGAGGTTGACATGAACTTGCATTTTTTTTTTATTTGTGAAAAATATGCTTTAATACTTGTTTTCTCATTTGAAGGTACATCATGATGATTAATGAAGGCTACCGGATGGTTTTCTGGTCATAACAACGAATACACTTCTATTCAAAAAGGCGTTGTGAAGTCATTTCATATTTCACGTTTCGGAAGACTGCCGATACCTACGTTCTAGGATAAGGCTAAAAATAGTTTGTCACAATGTTGTGTGTTGCAAGCCGGGATGACAATACAATCAATCCGTGTGTCACGTTTCTGGGATGTTTTTACTAATTTTTAGCATCAGGACCCTTTTTATGACAGTATGTATATATTACTGATTGGCATATCCTGTATGCAATCTCGTTCCCAGAGCTGTTTGGGTTGTGATTTATGAAAACGTCAACAGAACTCACCACACATATTTTATTTGTTGTCTCTTCCCATTTTCGCGTAGAGCGCGTAATAGAGTGCGCAATAGGCAAGAATGAAATTAAAACGCACGCTTTTTTTCCAAACCGCAATTCTATCTATCCCGAAATTCCTAAAATAGCCAGAAATCTGTTCCAGATCCCCATTTACTGCGTTCCTCTAGGTATATTACGTCTTATTAAATTTTTCACGCTTCATATCACTGAGTGTTCTGATGTAAATATACGAATTTGCTGTCAGCGATAATCATGTTGTTGTCATCCCCAGTCTCTATTTGAAGCGAGGTTCGTACGGTGCTTTCCCACCAGAGTTGATACTAGAATTACCGACCGCGTTCCTCTGGTCTTTTCACTCTCGTTATTTTTCAGTGCTACTTCGTCAAATCATGCGCATCAGAAAACTTTGAACTGAATAAGGCTGCAAGATTGTTGTCGTTTTCAACGCCCGGTATCAAGCCCCGTGCACTACACTACAAGTACGCAGAGAAACAGTCGATGGATAAGCTAGGTAGACCATGCGAGCATAGAGAAACGATTTACGGATACGCTATCCTAAATTAAGAGAGACAACGTAGCCAAATTCATCGACCCCGAAGTTAGTGCGTTTCTTTGATCTAATGAGCATGCGCATCAGCAAGCCTCGAACTGAATAATACTGCGCGACTGTTCCCAGCTCCCCTGTGTCAAGCCCGCGCGCAACGCTTTACCACGAAAGTTGATAGACCATTACATAATGGTGTCAGGCGTGATTCGAATTGCCCTCAGATAATAGCTTCAAATTTCATTTTCATGGTTGGGTGTAATAAAATCGAATGAGAAAGCAGTTTGAAAACAGAAACACATGGGAACTGAAGGTAAGTAGTAGCGATAATTGTCTTAACTTTTGTTGAGAAGTAGCAAAAAATCTAAAAATCTAACAAAACATGTACAATAATACATCAAGAGCTCATAAAAAAGTTATAAGTCAAGAATACTCTTATCGTTTATTGGAAATCACCAAAAAGTTTATAAGTCAAGAATGATGTTTCGATGGTTCATCATCAGTGTTGTCAGTTCATCCATGAGAAGAATTCGACAAATCTTGTCCTCATTATCAAAACACGTTTCACCTTTGCTTTTTAGATATTGATACAGCTGTGGCATATACATAACCACTTCCTGACCTTCCTCAGTTATGATCTTGATAGTGAAATGAATTGGAAGAGAAGAGTGCTTGCACGACGCTTTACACTTGCTACACTGAAAAAAATCATTTCCTGATGTTTTCTCATCAACTGATGCAAAGCACAGAGGGCACTTCAAATTCTTGTGGCTGATGACAACAGTCTTTATACGAAATTTGACTTTTGTTTTGAGCTCAAATGGAGACGGCATCTTTTTCACAGTGTGTTTTGACGGAGTCAAGGATGTTTCATTGGTGGTTGTTAGGAAAAAACCAGTGGAAGTATTCGACAGCTCACGCACAACTGCATTTTGGATTTCATAGACGCCACTCTTTAAGTTGTTGCCCTTCTCGTTCCACAACGAAAGCAAAATGATACCAGAGTCATCATTAATAAAGACATCTGTTCTTTTGGTGTCACCATTCACATCCATTGCTGATGTCGCCATGGAATCGATGTTGATAAATCCTACCACCGTTACTGCCTGTCTATCATAGCTGTTATCCAAGATACTTTTAATCTTCAGCTGTTTTGCAATATCTCGTTTAATTTTTTTATGAGGGAAACCAGCTTGACTATCTTCAATTTTCGTGTTTCGATTGATCTCTATATCTTTTTGCGAGTTATCTTTCCAATTGGCTTTGCGCTTGAAGTTTTTCAGCTTCACTGGGCTTTTTTCCTCCGTAGCCTTTTCCAGTTTGTCTCGCAAATCCATTCGGAACGACACGCCTTGATGAACATTTTGTTTAGTCTGAACTGTGAAATTGTAGTATTCGGTGTTCCCAGATCTGGCTTTTTTTTACAGGGCTAAGGTCGTGAATGTAACATGTTAAAGAATCTTCTTCACCTAGAAAGAATGAAGATTCAAATTCTAGAAGGCTCTGGCCGTGACAAATATGAAGTTCTTGCATTTTATCCATGAAATAATTGGTTCCACAAGTTGCAAATTTTATATGTTATTGGCAATCAACGATTTTTATAAAAAATTTTGGGAATGGAAAATGCCATATATTTAAAAACAGAAATCTTAGCAGATCGAAAAATAACAAACAGTGAAAACGCATCGAAAAAACTAGAAAAAGCTTTTTAACAAATAAATTTCCGAAAACTTTGTGACTTTCCTAGAAATTGAAGTATTTCCCTCGACCAACCAAGGTGAATTTCCCGACTATGTGTCAGAGCCTTCTTGACTCCAATATTTACCCTCTTTTTTTGCAATCCTCAATAAGAGCAAAACTACAAAAAGAAAATGAACATTCATTAGTGTTCATCGGAAACTGTGAGCTTCAGGTGAAGTTAGTTATTTGAAATTGAAGGTGAAAAATTTTGATGTGAGTGAGTGAATCTTTGATGGTTTAAAAATGTTTTGTAATTTGTACTGGTAATTATCCAGTGTTTCTGGTTTATAAGTTGATATAGGGGCAGGAAAATCCAGGAGCCCAGGTTTAGGGTCTAAAAGGAGGAGCTAAACCCACTTGAAAATGTTCCAAGAAGTGTTAGTTCGATAAGTATTTTGGCGATTTTTCATGAAATGAAAATGGCATTTTGAACCTTCCCTTGACACGAGACAATTCACTTTACTGGAGATAAAATTTGCTGCATGACCTTCGTTTTTTGGCCGCCAGTTTTTCCTTTTTCAAGACATTTCTGATAAATTGATATTTAAACAAAGCTGAACCTTTTTGCGTTGTCATGTTTTGGAACTAACTTTTCCAGATTACAAAAGAAGAAAAAAATAGGTATTTTTCCTTACTTTTTTTGCTTGAATCCATTTTCTTTCTCTGGAATCACCTGAACTGATTCATAGGTCCACATGGAAAGGATCTGCCAAATTGACCGCATGGGATTCATACAAAGCTTTTTTAACGGGGGTTGATGTTAAAAGGCAAAATATTGTTTGACGCGCTTCTCAAACAAAATTGCAAATTGAATGTTGAAGACAATATTTGAAGATATAAAACCTTTTTTAAAGTGATTATTTTATTACAATTTTTTTATCACAATGGAGGAATCATAAGTTATTTAAAGAACATCACCCCCGTGTATTCTTTGGTTTGTGCGACCACGCAAGCGATTTACAATCCAGCGGTGTGTTGTGGTAGGGGGGCACGTTTCCTATGTTGTCGCCGCCGGAATGACAAAGCTTTTTCCCTCGATGTTGGGTAGACTGCCGTATGAAACAAAAGCTTGTTGTTCGGTCAGCTCTCTTTCAATGATGCCATTCGTAATTGAATTGACACGGCGTTCCAATGCACTGTATAATTTTGTCTGCTTGCTCAGTTTTGATGATGCAATTCCCATCGCTATTATATTGTCATGGCATTGGAATATACATGTTGAACTATTGAATGAATTCAACAATGGTATTGATTGATGAAGTAAAGAACAAGGACGTGTCTTGTACCTTATTCCACCTCATTCCAAGTAGAAATGAACTTTATATTTGACGAAAAGTGCACGATAAATAGTTTGTAGAATAACAGCACAGTGCTGTATTCGACATGTGCGGCATTTAACGTGAGAATAATACTCCAATAAATTTTGTGATAATCTTTCCGAGATGTGTATTATGTTTCGCCTTTTAACATTTTTCAGATAGTTCTATGTAATAGTAACTTTAAAAATTCCAGTTAATATCTTCTTATCAAACATGCAACAGGCTGTATATTCCATTTTCAGCTTCATATCAGCATCTTTACCGAAGTCCTTGATTCAGCCACTTTTAGAGTACGTGCACAAATTTTACAACATTATCACGACTTCAAATGATACACAGGAATATTTCAAACAAAAAAACATAATTTTGGAACACTGATACAACCCATAGTAAAAATCGTAATTGAAAATTCAACGAACAGGTCAACTCAATAAAATAAAACACAACGTGCTTTTCAAAACTTCAAAACACTCTGACAAAGGGCGTTTGTGAAAACAATATTACTCATGCAGCATAGAAGAAAAAAAAACATTGATCGAGGATACATCAGTGAATTGGAGAATGTACGAAAAATGCATTGCGAATCAAGAAATCAAGAAAAAAAATGTAAAGTTAATTCTTACAAACATATAGCACAGTACTATTCAACAAAAACACACACACACACAACGAGCAATCAAACTTTCTCAGTCGAGTCGAGTGGAAAAAAAGAAGTGAATTCATGATTAACTATAGTATATCTGTACCATGTTTCAAGGAACTATCACATAATGCACTGAGAACGTTCCAAATCGTATGCATATTAGATATAACATTCACCTAATCTCTACTTTCATTTTAAAAAATTGGTCATAAATTATGAGAATCAAAAACAGAGCTTGGCAAGTGAAGATTGAATTGCTGTTCTCTAGAAAAGTTGATGTGAAATAAAGAATGCGAAAGCATTATAATTTTTGAGTGGGATTCAGTTTTGAATAAAAATGGCTGGCAGAAAGAAGCTGTTCCACCAAAATGTTCACATAGAACTACCAGTCACAAAAACGTTATTTCTTGATTACTGAACAAATTAAACTGATTATTAATTCTAAAAAAATTTTCATACAAAATTATAAATAATTCAAATATTGAGAAATGCATAGGTACTAAGCGAAGTGTTTCATAGAAACTTTTGAAATTCAACTAGATGTGGCAATATTTTCGCTTCAGTACCTATTGTTCTCGACATTACAATCACATTATGTATTTAAAACATATAATGTAACACAAAATTAAATACTACAGCCAAACCTGTTAAAATGACTTATTGTCTATAAAGAAGACTATGTGCTTGTATTTTCCACAGGTTTAGCTAGTAGGAAACTAAAAAAAATACCCCGCCCCCACCCAATACTGGTACTGTCACTTGCTATAAGATTCACCAAATTTTCTCTCATCAAACTTGTTTTCATGTTAATTTTCATTACTCTTGCCATCTTTCACTCATTGTCCAAACTCATATTATCCTGATCATCCTCATGTTTACATGTCAACCTGATTTTCACGGCATCATGATCTGAAAAATAAACACATTTAACTACAGTTTCAATATTAACATGGTCAAATACATTATTATGAACATAAACATGATCAAGAAGAGACCCGTCAATATGAGTCGGTTCCTGTACAATCATAGTATAGTTGCTTAAAACTTCTGTTAGTCTATGTGAACTTGGCTTGAAATAATCAATGTTGAAATCTCCTAGTAAAATATGAACATCCTCTGTGCTCAAACGCTCATAGAGATAATCACAAGAAGATGACAAACATAAGGAATTTGACCTGTACAAAACTCCAATTCTGACAGTTTCATATGCAAATGACCTTTTCTCAACTCTAACCATAGAGAAACCAGGAACAATAACATTTTGACTAGTATATTCAAAACAATCCCTGTAACATACTGCGATACTTTTGAACTTATCTACATCGGAATTAGGACAAACATCAAACATAGGGAGTCGACTGGATACTTCTGTAATGTCATGATCGGGTAACAATTGTGTTTCAGTTAGACACAGTATATCCGATTCTTTCAGTTCCTTGTCGTGTTGAATATCAATAGCATGTTTTGACAATGATCTAACATTCAACAAAGTGATCACCAAAGAGGATTCTTCCAAGAGCCAATAATCTAAAGGTTGTAGTACATTCTCTTTTCTCAATCTTTCATACTCATTAGAGGCCTGTTTATCAGCCCTGATTGCCTTCTGTTTGAATTCACCAGTAAAATATAATCCCTTTAAAGAAGTGACACGACTGATAGCTACATACATTTGGCCCGGGTTGAATTGAGTCTGCTTGATTAAATTGAAACTAATAACCGCCTTGGACAAACTCAAACCTTGAACTTTATGGACGGTGCAAGCCCAAGAAAGCATCAGTGGGAATTGCGTTCTTTTTATTACCGGTGAGGAGAGCTTTCTCTTTATGAGATGAATATCTGTGTCAGTTCTTCCAACTGGTACAACATGGTGCAATCTAGCAAAATGATCTTTTGATATTTTTATAGCACCAGTTTGAGGATTGTCAAATTTTACATAGATTTTTCGAACACAATTGTCAGAATATAACCGGTTGATTTTCTGCAAACAAATGTAGGGCATCAGCAGGATAATTGGAATCATTATCGTCAATGAACGTTGATTTCAAAAGACTTTCATCCTCACTGGTCAGGTTTGCAGTCCTTACATTGTTCAACAGATCAATAAAAATATCATCACCTTTCTGGCGCATAACTTTTTTGAGCTCTGCCAACTTGAAATATTGCCATAACTTCAATAAGCTTACAAGAAACCCATCGTTAGAATAGACACGCTTTCCCATAACAGGAGGGAGTTGATATAGATCACCACACACTATAATGCTTTTTCCCGCAAAAGGAATCTGGCTCGGACCTCCAAATATTTCAATTAGTCGTTGATGAATATTTACAAGTAGAGTATTTGAAACCATTGAAATCTCATCAATGATGATGATACACACTTCAGATAACTTATTTCGTAAACGAATTTGCATTTTGTCACTAAGAGGAGCATAACTATTGCCGTGAATTCCAAAACATGAATGAACTGTTGTACCTCCAATATTAACAGCTGCTTCGCTAGTTGGAGCTGGAAGACATACCCGCTGCTTTTCTGCATGGTCACCTTTGTAAATTAACAACTTAGTGAGAGATTTGTATATAGTTTTGATCAGATAAGATTTTCCACACCCACCTTCACCAGTTAAAAATATAGACAAAGGTTCAACAACATTTGGCGAAATACAGTTTCGTTTTTTTATGAATTTTCTTGCCCAAGAAAATACTGTATCAAATACTTCCCTTTGCTTGTCATTGAGAGATCTAATATCTTTGTTTATTTCGTCATCAGATGCCACAACAAAACTGTTTCTTGGCAGAGCAGATGAATTAAAAGGAGTTGATTCTGTTTTATTTTCTGAATCATTTTCTTCTTTTGATACAAGAGATCAACTTCTTCATTTTCCTGTTGTGCAAATGCATCTTGATTAGTGTCCATGTCAACTCTAAAGCTAGCAAAAGCTTCATCAACAATTTCACCATATGGTTCAAGCTTTTGTTTGTTCATGTTGACAATATTTAGAACGCCTGGTTGATTAAGTTTTCCCATGTAAGTACCTTCAAGTAACTCGATTTCAAAACGAAAAGGATAGTATAAAAACAGTAAATGATGAGCATATTTTTCTGGTTGAGTGTGTCGGTTGGGAGTATAGGATCGAATACAAGAACAGACCTTACGACACTTGAGTTTTTGTTTAGAATTCATTAGAGGTATTGGTGATGGATATGCAGAAGGAGAGTGATTCATTTCCATTGACTCGTCATTTAAAATGACGGGTTGGTTATCATTGTCACTTGAGTCTGTTTTTGAAGAGTCTAAGTAGTAAAATGCTAAGAATTCTGCATAACACATTCTATCTAAAACAGCATATTTTCCATTTTTGAAAGTTGAATCAGGTCTAATCAAATAACGATCAAGCATGTTTGGTTTGAATATATCAATACTATCATCAGGCAATTCTTCAAGTTCAGTCTTACTTTTGCACATTCTGAACTGATCTTCCGGCAAATTGCTATTTGCGAAAATTACTTTAGGAAATGTTTTTCGCAACCATAATTCTGGCATTAAATGATACACAGCTTCTTGGACAGAACATTCTCTATGGTTTGAAAACGCATTTGCAATTTTAATCATTTGTTCATATTTGCTATCACCATTTTCTTGTGCCATCAACAATGCCTGCTTCATTGCACGTGAGCATTCATCTTCTGCTTTAGAAAGGTATTTACACATGTAAGTTACTGCTTTATAATGGTTGAAAACTGGTTGAAGGTCAATATTTGCTTGCCATGTTAAAATTCCTTTGGAGAAATAATTATTTACAAAGCATGAGTTAGGGGGACGTTTCAAATGAATTTCGAAATCAGAGTCAGGTGATATAGAAAGAGCATTATAATACTCGCTTTCTGAAATTCCAAAATCTTCCAATATATCAGGAATACTTTTCGGAGCTTCATAGTTATCTCCTTGTGGATCAATGATGTTCCTCTTTTTCGGCAACAGGTTTTGATTTATATAATCTTTCACTTTATCCAAGATTTCCTTTCTTTTTGATAATACATTGTCTCTTTGTGCAGAAGCCATGTCTGATGGGAGTGGTTCTGCTACCATTGTTCTATCAGTGAAGAAGTGTCCAAAATTAAACCGACATGTGCTATTCTTATACTTTCGACAAGTTTTAGAATGGGAATGTATCTGAAACATTTTCACAACTTTGAACAATTCTGGTTCTGTATCAGGGTCTGGAAGATCTGCTCTTATAACACTATCAACAAAGCTTATGTACTCTTCCTTGTTTTCTTTTGTTAACACTGGTGCATCAATGATCCACAAAAACACATGAACATGGGGAAATTCAACACGAATTACATGATATTTAACCTTGCCAAGGGGTCCATCAAGAACAATCTCTTTGAAAAAAACCTCTACTCGGTATTGAAAATTACGTGCTACTAAAACAGGGTTCATGTAGTCCATAGCCTCAAAATCATCTTCTGCAAGATTACAACCATTGAGTTTAGATATTAGACCAATTCATTCCATCGCAAGTCAGCACAGGACAGTGTCAAAAAAATGTAGGTGTTCCAAATTGTTTTACCATAGCTAATACTTCATGAAGAAATTTTTTCCAATAAGCGGGCGTGCCTTTGATAGTATTCATAAAGCTTAAAGCTTCATCATTAGCTACGAAAGATTTAACAGTTTCCTTAAAATTCGAAGAGAACATGCTGGCAGTTAAATTATTACCACACATTTTTTTCATGGCTATGTTTATTCTGCTTTTCAAATTAATTTCTTGAATCACGTGATGGGCATAAAATATATAGTCAGCATCAGATGCAAATTTTTGTGAATAGTGGAGAAGACGTTGGTTGAAATATTTAACAGGACTCAACTTCACAAAACAATCAACGTTGTAACCAAATTTACCAGTAGGAAACAAGTGGGGATGTGCAAGTTCCTCGCAAATTTCATCATTGATAATAGATAATGGCATTTTCCCTTCACCTGGGGCAACGACTAACATATCATCATCTACGGCATGTGGAATTTTAGAGGTCATGACAGTTTCATTCGCAGCTACTCTATACTGATCTAATGGATTTTCATCATCCTCCTCATAACCTTCCTGCATACTTTCTGATCCATTATCTAAAATTATTTCTAGCTGTGTATTTTCATCAAAACTCAATAACTCGGGTGGTATTCCATTCATATCAATTGTAGTATGTTGATACAGAGGGTTGTTCGATTTCAGGTATTCCAATACATTGCTTAAAACTTGTGGTCGTACTGGTTCAAAATATACATGACCGTTATACATTAGTTTACGTTTTAATTTTATTAAAACTAAGCCATTGCAATCAGCTGGTCTAGGGAGAACATTACAAATATCAGTATTTTCAACTGGCACATTATATATTGCCCCTTTCAATTTAGGGCATTGTCCTTTCGGCATTATAGCAACTTTTTTGAACAATAATCTTTGTGCAATCAAAACTCGTTCTAGTTTTTTCAATTGAGGAAACTGTGGAGGAAAGTCAAAAATTTCAAGCCTATTTGATACAGCTTGACATGGTATTTGGGGTTTCTTACTTTTTAATTTTTTATGACAAGTTCGGCATATATAGTATTGGTCATCATAGCTTTGGATTAAATAAAATTTGAAACTATTTAGACCTGAAGTACAGTAATTTGCTTCATTGAATTTTGAAACAGATCGTTTGTATAAACACCTATTGCATACTACACAAAAATAATATGGCCCTTCTTTTATCATATTTTTGAATTTAAGCATCCGTTTATCCTGCACACTTAGTGCAATTTTTTCAAGCATGTTCGTTTCGAGTTCTTTCTTATTCATCAGTGTACTGTGGTAATACTGTTTTTTTTTTAAATTTAATATTATCTTGTTCAACTGCATAGTATTCTTCATTCCACTTTCGCCTTTTACATTTCATATTCTTGTGATCATGAGCATACTGCTCTCTCAATTTCAAAGTGATTTGCTCCTTTGAGTTTTGGTATTTCTCCCTTTTTTTTCTTTTCCGAATTGAAGAAGCGATGAGTGTCGATTGAGATTCACTTACTGCAACTTTGACAGTCTGAATTTCGTAGTGACTACATGTTAAATTTTGTTTGTACAAGTATGAGTGCTTGATAAAGCCCTCTAAATCATTGATTGTTCTGAATTTCAACAGCACCGAATGGCTGTCTGCAATAAAAGAACCATCACTGTTACGACTATGAGAATCGAAAAGATAGAAGTGTGGCTTATTCCATATTATTGAAGTTGTAAAACCCCCAATCATAAACATCATACCATTTTGATTTTCAGAAAATTTCAAAAATTTATTCAACGATGGGGTTAGTGCACCATTTTTATTTTCAAGAAAGGTTATACATAATCGAATACCTTCAATGAAAATTGTTTCAGGAAGTTGATCAAATGCAATGGCACCACTTACATTCAATGACTTATAAAGAATATCCCCATTATCCAATATATAGTCTAAATCCCAATTGGTCAATAAAGAAACCTTGTGTAATGTAGACCAAACAATAGAATACAATGCATTTGCAACACACTGAGTACCAGCGCTTTCACCATATTTTGAATTGCCTTGATGGAAATTTCCTAGGACTGACTTAACAATGCTGAATGTAGGGCCTGGATTGCTCTCTATGTCACCATCACAAAGCAACAACATGAGTTTTAAAAATGACATATTGAGGTTTAATTCCATGATGATAATGACTGCAACCACAAAAAATGTCTGCAAAAAAGTCTCAAACGAAAGTAAGCCTCCTATCCTCATAAAGGTCTCGTAATCATCACTGGTGGGGGGGCATTTCGCGTATTCCGGGCCTTGCCATAAAAGGTCCCAATGGCTGCACGGTATGCTTCAAGGGTGTTCATGATAGTATACAATAATGAACAACTGAAAAGATGAAGTAGTGTATATAGGTATATATGTATGTAGTTGAATATGTAGCTAGTATTAATATGTAGTAAGGTTGTTTATATTATATGGCTGAAGCTTTACCAGCCTGGTACAATTTCAATTAAGATAAGATATGCATTAAATTAATCAATTCTCATTTATTTCAATTTTCACTAATGGTCAGTTTGGGGCAAACTGACAGGAAAGAAAGACCTTGTGGGCCCCACGAAACTGACTAAAGTCGATACAGTTGAAGAAAAGAGAGAGGTATAATAAGTAGCTAGCCGCTGGGAAAAACGGTGTAGGAATCTCAAAATATGAATGCAAACAAAGACAATTAGGGAATATACTGACCAATTTCTCTTTTCAAAAATTGCAAAATTAAATAACACACTTCGAGCGTGTCTCGAACGTCAAAGTAGACTAGTCCCTCCTCAAACGTCAGAAGAACTGCTCGACCATACGGAGAAGTTATTCAAAATGGCGCATCACGACTTCGGCCCCACCATTTTTTGATACTCGAACGCTTGCGAACGCCAAAAAATCCTCAGGTTGAGGTTGCCTAAACCACTCCTGCCGCTCGCCCCTGCGGGTCAAATTGTTGAGTGAGCTTTTCGGGCCAATCAATATATAGCGAGGGGGCGGGTATAGTTGATTTTCGGCCGAAGATGGAGAAAATTCCGTGCGTTGCGTTTGAATAAGAATTCGGATATGATCCGAAATCTTAAAAAATGCTAAACAACCCTATTTGCTTTGACAAAGTAACAATATGTTTCATTATAAGATTCAGGAATGAAGTTTAGAATTTCAAAATAAAACAAAGCGAATGAGAAAGAAAAGTCTAACTTTTTGTGCTCAATATTTAATGTTAAACATTAAATATCTTATTATTGAGTATAATATTGAATACAATAAATAAAATTAAGTGCTGAAATGTGCTGAAACAGAGTGAAGTAACTAACGGGTGGTACCAAACTTAAAAAAAATTCTTAATTGATATCTGCAATTTCATTTGCGCCAGTGTGAACTGCATTCTTTCATGTGCAACGAATAGATTTTTTGTATTCTCCATATTCGAACGACTACGACGAAAGACTGTGAACTCACCTTAAAGCTAACGAAAAATTGGTTACAAAAATTAGTTAACAAATTGCAACCCCTAAAACGTTAAAGTTACTACAAAGTGGGCTAAAAAAAAACCCGGCCTACTTCTATCCTGAAATAATTCTTAAATAAGTGACTTTTAAATAATTGTTCAAAAAAAATGCAATGATACGTTATAAAATACGATAACTAATAACTAACTAATTAATAAAAAATTAACACAGCAACAAAGCGTATATTTTAAATTATTTGTGATTCGTATAAAACGAATTTAATATTCTTTGCGTCCTTTCATTGAATTTCTTTAGGGTCCACTTCTTTTGCACCACAAAAGAAGATTTTCATGAATCTTACTATGGCTACCTAGGAAAAAGGTATATATTTCTATATATATTTCTGACAAGTTACAAGATAACTTTTTTAACTTCGAGCTATACACGTAAACACAGAGAAGAAATTGAAAGAAGAAGAAACATTCTCTGAAAACGAAATTGTTAGTAAATTTGTAGTCAAAATAAATGATCTACGAAAGAGAGGGAAGAGGAAAAAGAAATATCAATTAAATAAAAAAGAAAAAAAGAAGTGAAGAAATGGAACTAACGTAGAATCAAGATTGTCAATTGATTAGTATGTTTTATCAATGGCTCCAGCTCCTCTTTTAGTACCCACAAGTGCGTTCTGAAAATGACTACATCGATTCTATCCCGCGCTAAACTTGTAGTGCCAGTGGCTTTTTAATATAAGTAACATTTAAAATATTTACAATATTTAAAAAATGGCTAAATAAAATTGTTAACCTGTTAAAAATCCTGTGGAAGATCAAAAGGATTATTCACAAGAATCGGAATAAAGCCTGCAGAAAAAACAAATTGAAACTTTATAGGAATGTTAGTATGTAGGACATAAAGAGGTCGTTCACTTTTTTCGCGATAACTTTTTGGCTTGTTTTTTTTTACTCCTTTCGTTTGGAAATAAGTTTAACCGTCATAGAAAAAAACATCCCAATATTTATATCACAATAATTTAAACATCAACCACATTGGAACAATGTAAATCATTGTTGGAATTGATGTAACCATAAAATCCGTTACCATAATTCAATTCCTTGTTTTTCCTCCAACACAATGTAACCTCAACCTCTTGATGAGAATTGCAGAAAAACGGAGCAATTTCTCCGTGTTCTGAGATCTTCAATTTTTCTATTCGTCCGGCATGGTGCAAAGTTGCTGTTGCGAACCAATCCAATAAGTTCCAGTTACAGCAGCAGGGCAATATTTTTTAAGTTCTGCACAAGATGAAAATGCTAGCACTTCTGATGTTCCAACTAAAATTGATTAATTATTAAAACGATATTAAAGGACCAAGCAAAATTAACGATTAACCATTTTGTGTCCAAATATCATAACATGCTTCGTGTTAGTTCAACACTAGACTTGTTGGTTTCAAATATATTGGGTGAGGGGTGGTGAGGGCGATTTAAGATGACATTTTGTAGGAAGAGAGTTCGCCATAAAAGAAAGCCATTGGTGGAAATGAAAACTAGCATCAATGAGTTTGCCATTACGTCAATCTGAGAACAAATAATTTCAGCGACCAATATGAGTCAGTAAGATTGGTTTGTTGAAACTAATCCACAGCAGTTACCTTTACTATTTAAAACAATACAAAAAGCGAGAAATAAGAATCACTAAATATCAGTACATTTTGGTCACACAATATTTTGAAACAACGTTTCCATAAAAACTCCTAAAAAGGAGTTTCAAATAATTTTTCATGAAACGTTACCGAGTTTATGTTATAACGCTGAACGTTCATTCGGTAAGCCAGAAATAAAAATAACATTAGGTGGACTTCTGCTGATTATTCAACGGGTTATTAATTATCTAACATAGTTTATTCTTAAACACTTACCTACAGATTTGCAGTCACCGTTTGGATACTAAATAAAAGGCATATTATTTAGATATGCTAAATTTGAAAAATACTAAAACAAAACAAAACTCTATTTCGTACCCAAACTATTATGTGTTGTTGCTCAGCATCGTGGTACAATCCAAGTGGTGTAACTAAAAATAATGGTTACAATCAGTAGTATCAACCCTATTATACCTAATATTCTTTGGCTCTTGTAACTCCGGGGGGAGGGAGAAGGGCGTAAAGTATCCGCAGGTCATGCTGATACTTGCATCAAAAACCTGAAACAGTTGTAGAATGTCTTAAAACAAAGTCATCCCAGGGAAAAGAATTAAAGGCGTCATATGGATCAATAATTACGACACATTAAAGTTACGATGTTGTTTCTTGGTTGATCTGTGAGCCACAGACCAAAAATAGTAATTGGCTTTGCTATCCATAGGAAGCCGTCAAGTTTATTGGGATGATGTCTGATACTTGTCGACCATTAGATACCGCTCACGGACCTTTTGATATGACATATTATTACTTTGCGTAGGCAGTGAGGAAAGGGCCTTAATGTTGAAACTCTGAAACAATCTCGTCAGTTAATTGATTTACGCCGACCGCTACGCGAGGCGGAATCTTTAAAATCGCCTTGAGGGATACAGAGAGAGACAGCGCAGCTAGGCTAGATGCACGGAGTTGTGATATTTAGGCTTTAGGCTAAAATATTTGCGCGGACCCTGTCATTGTTATTACCTGAGAAGCCAATAGGAAAGCTTCGTTTCGTTTACAACTAATAAGAGTACAGATTGTAAATAATCTGATCTTCACGATCTTCTAGTATTCTACATTCCTTGGGCAAAGCTTTGGACTATGACCAAAAGCTTTTTGAATTCTGGTTGTACGAATCGTGTCCTTTGGCTGTTGTGGGAAATTTCTTTTAGGGTTGGCTTGCTGGTGGGAACTCCAGAGTAGTTTATATTATAGTATACTTGATATAAGGTAAGAATTATTGCATTTTGATTAGCTAGCTGGTGTTTTTTAGCTGATCTGCACATGTCTTTGTCTAGTCACCAAGCTAGCTAGCTATAGAATAGTTAAAGCTAGCTACCAGAAAAGCGAAGTTTTTAGTTGGGTTAATAGTTAGCCAACTGGACGTAGGTAGCTACCCCTTTTTTCTTTAGTTTTAAAAGGGTTTTAATTATCCATTTCGGTAACTTTCATATTTTTTATCTGAAAGCTTGGGCACTTTGTCGAACTTGCTTGGTAAATTCCCTAACCAACCAGAAGCATTTAGCTAAGTACAAAATATTTTTTTCGATTGGATAAAATTATACTTGAATTTTGTAAAATCACTAGCTACAGTTAACCCCATCATATAGTAGCTAGCTCGCTAGACATGTTTCATTATGACACAATGGTGTTTATATTTCCAGACCCCAAACGCAAATTGACAGGCTAAAAAATGCAGGCGATAAGCCATTGGCTATTTTATTTCAAACTTTATTTCCAAGATTTGTGTATTGCTCACTTATATACTATGTTTTAATCGTCTTTTACATCTATATTATAACTGGGACATGTATGTTTTTCCGTAAGCTGAAAATCCAGACCAGATATATATACGTTTAGCCTTTCTAATTCACGACATCGTCGACACTGCAATTGGCCGAGGCGAATGCACAGGTGTTAACAAAAATTACGGATTCACATTGGCATGTATTCACCGACATGGTTTTTATTGCAGTTGGATGTGACTTAATTTACATATATAAGTTTTATTCTCATTTTCTTATAAATTTCTCTCTAAATGTAACTGCGATTTGTGTATGGGAGCATACAATCACAAACAAAATATAAATTGCCCACATGAAACCGAGTTTGCTAACTTAGGGCAGGCAAGTAGTTCATGTTGGGAATTTTTTGCCAACAAGAAATAAATTGAATTAGAAAGGCTGATGTTTGAATACCTTCATAGACTATAAGAACAAAATTATGAGTCTACAATTGCTATTAATACAATTAAAGAACACTTGAGGGTGAAAAAGCGTAAAATCTGCTGAAATTTAGAAGTTATTATAAAAAACCCTAACCCTATTAAAATGAAAGCAGCTTTAAACTTGAAAGAAAACATATTTTCTTGGAAGAAGATATGTTTTTTCGTCTTTCTGGTGATATTTCACTGAAATTGTGTTTTACCGATGTTTTTTGAAGAAGTATAAATAAAAAAATCAAACATTTTCACAATTAATAATAATTTTTGTATTAGTCTTTCTCACATGTGAAATATGTTGTGAACACTATGAATAAAATCATGTATATATCTGTCTTGTATATAGGTTTTCTGTCCTGATGGTTTTAAAATTGGATGGAGGGATAAATGATGGATAAATATGTTGTGTGTGGACAAGTATCCAATTGTATTATTGTTCCTTATTTTTTGAATGTTTTTTCTTTTTTAGATCAGCCTTTATCAAAACATCCACCGTCGGCATTTTTAAATTGAGCGAGTGAGTAAGAATAACGCCTAAATACTGAAACATTCAGAAGTTCAATGTTACATAAAAGAATTTGTATATATATATCATAAAATGTCCAAAATTTTCTAGATTAATTTCAAAGACATCAAGTTAAAGCTTTTATTTTTCTTAGAGAATACTATATATATGTAAAATGTTTTATTTTTTTATTTATATATAGACATTCTTTTTTATAAGAACATGAATATGGAAGAAAGCCCTTTCAATGTTTTTAACGTTTGAAATGCAGCCTATAAATATTCTTGGGATGTTCTTAATTTACCGTAAATGACGAATAAACGCTTGGGCAGGGAGCTTATTTAATTTCGCCCATTAGAGGGGGCGCTTAATTGGCAGGGCGGTTAATTAAGTAGTAGTGCTTATTCAGCAGGGGGCGGTTATTCTGTAATTTATGGTATTACCTTAATTTGATGATAATTGCTGCAGAGTGTAGCATTTTTTATATTTTTTTATATTATTTTTTATTAAAAAAATTTGTAGTCAAGCTTCACAAAGCCTTAGAATAATCTTAACATGTTCTTAAATTTTGAGACTTATGTTCTTATATACTTTGTTTCGTCCTCAGAACAAAAGACATTTACGCTGGGCCTACTTTGTTTTTTCTTTGTGTTTAAACTTGTGAAACTTTGGTTGCAGATAACATGCATCGTGTTTTTGTTCTCTGAGGATAATCTCACACTATATGACATATTTTAATCCCATACTTATTATCTCTGCTGATGCCGGAAATCTTCAAGCCATCGGGATTCTTGTTTACAATTAAGACTAAGACGGTCGAAAGATGCCGTACTTTTCTAGTCGATCAACAAGTTGTTCTGACTGAAAAGAAAATGTTTAAAAGGGGATTTTTGCAATGCACATATTTTCACAATTTGAGGGTGTATATGCAATATTTGAAAAAAATTTATACAACGGTACGACGTGTGCGCTTAACCAACAAAAAATCCATTTTGAACTATTTTAGTTCGATTTATTTAGCCAAGAAGATGTCATTCTGCAATTCTATCTTTCTTGTAAAACATAATCCGAAGAAACAATAACAAAATTTATCGAAACATTCGAAAGTTACCAATCTCAGGTTCAAATGACATTCGAAAAGTTTTTGAGAAAATATTAAATAATAAACAGAATATTTCAAAATAGCAGCAAATATGAAAATTAACCACATGATTAAACGCTGCGTAAATGATTAATTTGTGGTGTCTAAATATAGACGTGAATATGTTTCCTGTTGTTAAATAATGGAAGATGATTAAATATGATATAATGACAAGCCGGGCTTTAGATAATCAACCTCCGTAGTTGAGCAATTGGTTTCCGCCCACTTCTTTTTTTTTTCGGTACTGATGTAGGTCACATTAAGTTTTTTGTACACCGCTGTTAAATCTCGAAAATCAAGTGATGAAGAAAAATCTTAAAAAAGTTGGCACAAAATTTTTGTTATACAATTGCAATAAAAGGAATTGCATAAAGTTAATCATTTCACGATTACTTCGAGTAGTTCCATCTAAACAGTGCTAAATCAACAAAAAATAATCTTTGTGTTAAATGGAAATGAACTGAAAAGACGCCATGATTTTTAAATAAAAAATCTTTTACAAATAAAAGTTTAAAATTCATACCTGTGTACACTTCACTTCCAACTTCAAATTTTTCTTCAGTGCTGCTTTCATTTAAAAGACTTCTGTTATATGATTTAGCTAGCACAAGGTTTTCAGTGCCTTCCAATTTTGACCAATAATTTGGCGACAAGTAAAATGACTTGTATTTGCCCTTTGGACGGAATCCAACATACCGGCCTTCTTTGCTGAAACCAATGGTTATCATTCTTTTCTTGTCATAACCCAGTACGCTTGCAAACAATGGTGGCAAGGCTAAACACAAATAAAAGTGGTGTTTAATGCACACGTTTTACAGTCTAGTGGGTCTAGTAAAAAGGGTCTTAAAGTGGCCTGGATAATCTAAAGTAGCGGTTAATTAAAATCCTGGTAATATTGCAATTCACTTTGAGAGTTTTTGATCGGTTGATGAATAACGTGGACATATTGACACAGTTAATAAAAGCTTGTGGAAAAATGAAAGAAGATATTTTGGGAAAACTATTTATTGGCCTTCTTCGAGTGAGTAACGTATTGAATTGTATATATAACCTTTAATTGCATGCTCTCTTTAAGCTGAAAAAAATTTATTCTAGTAACCAAGTAAAACTTTATTGCCGATATGGATTGTGAAAAAAGTATTTAAAACGGAATTGTCACATGTTTTGCAAACATTAGAAAATTAGAGATGCAGACATGGTCAGAGTTTGGGCATGTTTATAATCCCTGTGGATGTGTTGACAGGTGAAATTAACAGGTACATTAACGCTTTGAGGTTTTTCGAAATGTTATATTACTGTGATGTCAAGTATGGCAGAAAATGCTTTCTTATTGGATGCCATTATTATGCCTTATATTTTACTTACGCGTGACTCGATAGATTTCCTTCTTGTATATGATGCATCGATAAAACCTAAAATTGGAGATGTATAGATATAAAATACGTTTATATAACATAAATCAAACAGGTCGTATAGTTAACCACATTTCTTATTCATAGTGTTATTAGGTGAGTCAAGTATCGCAAAATTGAAAAACAAGGTATATGCGATAATTGCAATGCAAAAACGGTACCCACAAGCAATCATTTACGCCCATATGACAAATAGAAAAAATTTGATCTATCATCAAATCTTCGCTGGGTTGCGGCAATTTAATTACGAGATATATTATTAATTTTATTAAATTAAAAATAATTAGAACATGCTAAGCCACGTAAACAAGGAAAGACAATAAAATTTTAAAAACACACAATTTTTGTGTCTATAAGCATGAAATTCTAATGCCTAATGTAATTGATCGCAAATTCAGGATTGAGTAAAAATTAAAATATTATAACCGCAGAATTGCCTACATGTTAGAAAAGTTTATTATTAAAAACGGAAAATGTTTAATTTTTTGGTAAACTTATTTCAACAGGCCTTTTTAAATGAAACATGTGTTTGAATTTTTTTTTTCTTTTTTAACTTTTTACCGGTCAATCTATACCTCTCTCTCTCTATCAACACACAGTGAATTGCAACAAGAAATAATACCTGTTATTTACGTAATTACACACGAAGAATTCGTGTCCATTCCACAATAAAGACACATCGTCAATTTGCGCTTTCTTGTCTAAAAAAACAGGGGAAATTCGGCGTTAGATATTCTAATTAAAATGTTAGTAAAGATAACCTTATTGAACTGTTAGCTGTCAAAAGGACGATGCGTCCCCACTCAAGGTAATTAACTTTTAACTGCAATTAACCTGAAGCAAGATCGATGTAAAAAAATGTTTTTTCCAACACCATTAAGAAATCATATGATTCAATACTATTATTTGCTGATCTGTACGACTAAGCCAATCCCTTTACTGAATAAGGCGCATGCGTTTTTGATTGACAGGCAGCACTTTTCAGAGTAAGTATTATCGATGAGAAGTTGGTTTTTCTAGGACATTAATAACTGATAGCTACCTTCATCGGTTTACACGGGAAATTCGCAGCGCTGATTGGCTAAGAAGCCTCAGCGACGGGCTTTATACAGCACGATTTAACTTTTAACGACATAGCAACCATAATGTTACTCAAACTGTAAACAAATAACATTGCCGGAGAACAGCTAAAACATGGCTACACATATACAACCTCAAAAATCAAGTTGCAGTAAATCTAAAAATTTCAACTCCATGTTCGATGGTGCATTAATAAAAAATTGTGCTTTTAATAGAAACATTCACCAGCACACTGAGCAATACGCACACAGCGTCGAATCTGTGTAACCTCCATGGTGTAATAGACGATGGTTATTCGAATGTCTTGATTTCTTTACTTTATACATGTATTTAAAAACCTGTTTTCTCTACAACCTTACCACAAATAAATCTTTAAAAAACAATCCTGGTTTCTACATCTACAAATACTCTCAGTTAATAAATACAATATGAACTGATTTATCTATCTCTTCCGAGAAATATTACCTTGAGCGTATCTCACAAGTTCGGTCTATAATTTTCACCTCGGTTAATATTTCTCGGTATAGATAGACAAAACAGTTTATATTGTATTAGAACTCGAAATGAAAAAGCGTATGTGGAAGTGATTCAAGCAATTTTTTCGGTAATATTTCTGTGTAACAAAAGAACTTCTGAAATAACGATCTTTTTTACAGCGCTGAACAAAAAGCCCCATTTAGTCTTTATAAATTTTTTAAAAAGATGTAATACCCCGTTCACACCTAACAAAACTGGTTTAAATTAAACTGGTTTTACTTAAACTGATTTTCATTAAAGCCTGTGTCACACCTATGAAGCAGATGCAGATGCTGATGCAGAAGCAGATGCAGAAGCAAGTTAATATGAGCATGACTGAAGCAAATGAAACAAGCGTGAAGCATGAAGCAAACGTTGAAGCAAGAATATCAAAAAAAATTGATATTCTTGCTTCATTGCTGCATCTGCTTCACTCTTGTTTCATTATTTTTATAGTGTGAGCAGGTAGTGCAAGGTGCGCAAGTGAAGCAAATAGTAAAAAAACAAAAAACAAATTCTTTCCACAAACCTATGCTAACAAATTATATAAAATTGTAACTTGAAATAAGATTCTCTGTCTCCAAACAACACTTCTTGAACCAGCGTATGGTAAACACCACGTTGTTTACGATGCTTAAAAATTTTGCGAACCCATAGCTACTTTTCTTAAAATATTTAGAGTTTTTTCTCGTCGCTTGCGCCGTCGTTTTTTCAACAACAAATATCCCAAAATCATAACTAAAACTCCTCTTCATCCATGTTTATCAAAAGAATGCAAGTGATCTTCTTGTGCTAGTGCGAACTACTTGCTTCACCTCTTGCTTCACTTCTTGCTTCACACTAACTGCGCATGCTTACTTCACTTGCTTCTGCATCTGCTTCATTAGTGTGACACAGACTTAAAACTCGGTTCTTACATGTACCATTCACACCTAAAGTTCAAAACACATTTGCCACGATCAAGAATAAAATTAAGTATGCTCAATATTCTGACTTAAAGCCTCTTTGAAAGGAGTAAAAATATTCTCTGGTCAGAACCATGAATAAAGTTTATAAAGAATCTATCTGATAGCTAGGTTAGCTACACCATAATAATATTTCTTGAAAATTTATTTAACTGAAAGTTTGCAAGCAGACCACAACAACAATCGTCATTTCACTTTTAAAACTTCGTCTTCAGCTTAATAACAAAGTGTCTTCAGATATACAGCCTCATGTTTACTTTGCGTATTGGAATCCTTTTTCAATATGAATGTGTAGTTAGCTACTGCTCCTGATATGCATAACCACTATAATAGTTCCACCAGCGTAAAATACACCAAAAGGTTTTCTTCTATAAAAACTTAATTCGAATACATTTAATTCTTTATATTTTGCTTCATTTATCTTCTAATGTTGTGAACAACTTTCTCGTGCTGTACGAGCACGCCAGCGATCGGCCATTTTTGTTTATGTTTAAACATGGTTTTCGATAAAACACGAATAAAACAACCTCGACAGGTTGTTTTATTAAAACTAGGTTTATTAAAACTGGCTTCATTAAAACAGGTTTTACTGTGGTATGAACGGGTATATATAAAACATGGTTTTTTAAAACCACATTAAAACATGTTTTAACTTTAGGTGTGAATGGGGTATAAGTTAGGATAATAGTCGTGGTAAGATATGAGAAACTTTACGCGTTCTTGAAGATGTATAAGCACATGTTGCTAGAAAAGGTTCTTGCTAAACCACTTAGCGGGATTCTGAATAATTCTAAATGTGAATTAAAGCACACTGGAAACCTATGTACTAAGTACAAAGGAAATAAACCAGCCAATCACATTTCGATAAAATTTATGTAAATTTTCATCATACCTATAACTTTTTCTACGTTGTGTTTCAGCCCAAAACTTTTGGTGTACTGTCTTATAAACGGAACTTTGACAGCAGTAGATTTAACTTTATTTCCTTTGGCACCTGCTAATTTAACGTAAGTTCCATCGTCCAGCCAACGCAGAGCTGTTGTTTCTCCGGACAGACGTTTCTTATGATTACATTCTTGCCTTCCTAATACGCCTGAGAGGAATTTGTAGGAGCACGATCCAGAAGTGGTCATCAGATTATAGGGTATATGCTTAAAGACGGTACAACGCTCGTCTTTCAAGCTCATCATTCCATGTCCATTATTATAACTAGCACATAAACCATAATTTGCGATGAAAAGAAGAAAGCCTAAATGCAAAAAGGATAACGTAATTGTCGGTTATTACCTTCAACCGTCAGGGTTAGAGTCTGGGTTAGGGTATATGGAGGGGGGAGGGAAGGAGGGGGGGAGGGGGAGGGAAGTCTTCATTAAATTTAATAAAAACGAGAAAGTCGACTTGTTTATGACATTATAAACAAAAGATATAAGGACTTCTTACAATTTTCTTAATTTTCACTTCACCTTGATTTTTACAACACCTTGGAAATATCAAACTCCTTGAAACGTAAACTTATTATTGCCTGCTTACTAAAAAGTGCCACATTTTTATGTGGAAGTCGAGGTGATTCACCCTCATCAGAAAACGTAATGTCAATCTTTACAGCAGAATAAAATTATAGTTGTCGAATATATACGTAAAACGGGATCCATCTTACCTTTGACATTTTTTGAAATGGATGTTCTGTATTCTTGATGAATGGAATAAGGCATGCTCAAGTTATTTCTGAAACCAGTATAGAAAATATCAGCCAATACAGTAGTTCTCTTTGAGCCTCCTCCACCCATGTTGATACCACTGTGACGATACCGCACCCGAATGCATATCTGGCTATACATAAACAGCCTCCAATACTAAAAATATAATTTATATCTTTCTTAAATTATGTAAAGACAATAAATTCATTTCACATCATTAGATAAGACTTTCCTTGTGGATAAACATATATTTATTAACTGAAAGATGTAATCTCATAAAACCACATCAATGGATTATAAACTGTTTTTCCGGTCACTGCGGGATAATAGTGACCTAACTTGTGGCATCACGGATCGAACACAGAGAGGTCTATGAAAGTCTACCAAAGTTGCTGTTTACTAAGATTATTAGTACCTAGTAGGCTAATGAAAAAGCTAAATTAAATTAACTGAAATAATCTACAGCCAAAGTTGACGTAAGGTTCCTTCAAGTCACAACAACCATTGGCAACATGTCTGCTTTGAAACCATCTCTTTTGACATCAGTAAAGTTTCGATTAAGTGACGGAAAATAATTTCCAATTTGTTTTTCGGTGTGACATTTAACGATAAAATTGATAAAATTATCACTAGCTTTAACCCTATTCCAACTGGGCTTTTAAGGGCTCTCAATCGCTGGGGGGGACCATTTGGTCCCCCCTATGTATCTTCTGATTGAGAAAGGCTAATTACTTCAAATTTGGTAGGGAGTTAGTATTTGATAAATAAAACCAATTTGATTAAAAAAATCACGATGACGTCATTAATTTTAAGATGACGTCATCAAAACCCCTCAAATTGGACTCTTGGACTTAATCAAATGACGGAATTGATTTCATTAGCTACGGCTCTATTTTTTTTTAGTTTTGTTATTTGTTATTTAAACAATTCAAAAAACTATTTATTTTGACGATGTCACGCATATTATGACGTCATCGTCATCGATAAAAAGGACGAAATTTCCCTTTACAGAAAATCAACATACGTTGATAAAAAGATAATTATTTGACTTCGCTAACAGTAAAAACTAAGTAGATATATCAAATCTCTGTAAAATTTGCAAAACAATGATATATAATAGTATATATTTCATTTTTTTATCAACTTATTGTCTTTTTTTCCATGATAACAGATGACAATGGATTAGTGACATGAAAATGTACCCAAAATGAGTAAATGTCATATTTGAGTATGTTTGTCCATTCTATATTTTAAAAATATAGTAAAAGTATTTAAATTGATTTATTTCAGCCAAATTAAAAATATATATACTTTTTGGATTTTTACAACCTCAATAAATTGAATGAATGCTGAAGGTGAGCATAATTTTTCCCAAAAAAATTACGGCAAAATATTTCTAAATAAATTTTAGAAAAAGTCAGAAAATTTCAAGGCCATATCATAATCCTATAAAACGTTATGCAACAAAAACTGGTAGGGGGACAATTTGGTCCCCCCCAGTTGGAATAGGGTTAAACCACTAGTATAAAACTTTTAGCTTGTCGCCACAGAGAAATACAAAGAAAAGGCAAGTACCTTGTCGTACGTGTTTACCTTAGGCGAATTATTTTACAATGAAATTTGACGAATTACATTCACTTACACTACAACTAATTTTACGTCTATAAACTAATATGGTGATATGCTTTTTTTTTCGTAAAAATATTCTGCAATAAAATGTTTGTTTTTTAGCTAGGCATCGTTTTATTGTTGCAAATAACATTCATATGATTTATTTGAAAACTTTCTCAATAGTGCACAGTAAATCCACCACGAAATGTTCTCGATTTATACACATATCATATCCATGTATTAATAGCCATATCTTTGTATTCGAAATGGTTGGGCTCGGCTTCACTTTAAAGCTGAATGTCCAGTCAACAGCAAAACAAAACGGGATGGAACAAGAAAAATACCTAAATTTGATTGGCTATCTGCTAATTTTTCTTTTGTTTTTATAATTTTTTCTGTTCCTGTCCGCAAGAAAAGTTGAACAGATTTCAACTTTCAGTCTGAAACGGAACGAATTGGAATGGAAAAGTTCTTTAACCAATCTTATTCCAAAATTAACATTGTCCGTCCCGAGCCCTGCTATTTCGTTTTTGAATGAAAATTCACCTTGAATTTTCACCAGAGCGGCCAAACCTGTGAACTTTTCCGATTAGAGCAAAGAATAGTGAAAATAATAATACCTTAACTTGGATGTGAGTTGCTTTTATATCCAAACTCGTTTCTGGTATGCATGTATTCGTATGCTGAGTGTGTACTTCGTATGGCTCTAAATAAACTTCATTGTAAAGCGAAATCGACACATCTTCCACATTTTTGTTGCATTCCGATTTGGTAGTAAGTTCTATGTCAACCACGAAATCTCTGTGTAAGCAAATACATAAACACAGCATTAAAATACACCAAGTTATGATTATTTGAAAAATAACGAAAGATAACGACCTGCACAATTTATGGGCCTCAATCCTATGTTTCATATAGCAAGAGAGTTGTCAAATTTATTGAGAGAAAGTGATGCAAAGTAAGTTCATTTGGCTTTACAAAAAATCAGTGAACACGAATGGAGTCCTAAAATCATCAAACAAAAACCTGTAGTACTGCATTCACCCATTCAACTTTTTACTATACTTATGATTCTTTGTAATTTTGTTTCGGTATTTTCAGGAAAACTGTTGATAACAAGCAATGTTCAATGCTATCTAAAAGTCTAGCAAATATATGTAAAAAATAAGCCATGTTGTTGTTCTAAAGAAGGGAAAGATTTTGGCACAAATTACCCTCGATTAATGATTTTACCTTGCAATTTTGTATATTTGCTTTCATTACATCACACCATTACATTTAAATAAAGGATAACTCGATTTTACTACTATTATCTATGCTTAACTTTGTAAAGATTCATGCAAAAAAAACATACTCTGAATCCACATCAAATTCTCCATTGCTGACCACGGCACTAACAAGACAAGAATATGGTGGACGAGATATATTATACTGAACACTTGTATCAACGATGACCATAGCGTCGTTTTCCCTTATTGTAGCTATCCAGAATGAGTTGCTGCTATGATTATCATTATCAACGATCTGAAAAACAAAATAGAACTCAAAATGAAAGGGAAGAAACGGCTTTATCAATATTGGAACCAGTTTGGCTAGGTGGTCAGAAAAGCTAAGTTGCGCCCCCAACTACTGCCTTGCTTTTTCAAAACAAATGCTTAAAATGAATATTGTTGATTTATTATAAGAGCGTTTTAAGGCATAACTAAATTATTTTTCACATATGAGATAAAATAATAAGCGAACAAGCCCGATTAACCATGTTATCACACATGTTAAATCTTTTAAAGTCAATAAGACTGCTTGCTTTTAAAGTATGAACCTTGTCAGCAATCTCGTCTTATATCGAATATAGTGGAAGGATATGCAACATCTTTTGACAGTTATCTCGACCGACGAAACCCTTAGAATGTCACGAAACGGACTAAATAAACTATGCAACTTGAGTTCAAAAGTTTTCACGAATAACTTTTTTACAATTTGTGATAACCTATGTCGTAACAAACGCAAAAATGAAACCTCTGCAAAAGACTTAAGGCTATTTTCCACTTCAAGAAAATCTTCCGCGGAACGGAACAGACAGAAACAGAAAGGACAGAAAATTTTCTACAAGTAATTTCCACTTCAAAATATTGCGCACATTTCAATACAGAATGTAAACACACTTTGCGCAATTCTCACGAAATAAAATAATCTGATTGGCTAAAAAGTTTTCTACCTCTCGTTTCCGTACGCAACGCAAAGAAAAAGTTGAACTCGATTCTACTTTGCTGGGAACGGAACGGACAAGAAAATTTTCCATTCACGTGATGTAAACATTTTAAGTACGCATGCTCAGAAGCTTTTCTGTTCCTTTCCGTTCCGTTCCGCGGAAAATTTTCTTGAAGTGTAAAACAACCTTTAAGCTACACATGGCTCTATTTTGTAAGACCTCAGACATCATTAAAAAACTTTGAAAATCTTATATAAGTTGAACAAACAGAATTTATCTTAATGAATAGTAAATCGTGTAAGAGCAATATGAAAATGTAATAAATATGTTACAAGTTGGGTAGCTTAACAAGTAGGTTATTGCCAATAAATTCTGCTGACATTTTACTGTGAATTAAATTTTTATATCTACTTTTTTAATGACTACCGTAATTTTTCTAATTTAGTGCGGCCGAAAAAATAATTATTTTAGACATGCGCAGTAATAATAAGAGGAGATAAATTACTGTCATATCATCAACTCAAGCCCGCACAAAAAATTGGAGGGAAATTTGATCATTACCGCACAAAATTAGAGGGAAATATAACAAAATTTTTGGGTAGAGGAAGCTTACAACACCATTTCACTTGACACTGAGATGGTAAAAAGATCTTTTGATGTCTGCGGCAATAATTCTACAGGCAAAGGTAAAGTTCGAAATAGACCCTTTTACAAAAGACGCAAGGAAAATGCTTCAAAGCATCTTGAAGATGATGCTGATGTTGATAAAGACGATCCTGTTATATTGTAAATTTATGTTGTAGTCAATTTGACCTTAGCTGCACTAAATAAGAGGAAAATTGAAAATTTTCAACACTTTACCCGTACTATTATTTAGAGGACAAAAAATTATTAAAATTCAAAATGGCTATCCGCACTAATTAGAGGCCGCGCTAAGTTAGAAAAATGACGGTATGTTCAATTCCTTTGTAGGCAAACCTAACAAAGCAACTTTTTATTTTAATAGATTCTTTCGTTACCTTTCTTCGCTTTGCTCCCAACATGCTTTCCACGAAGCAATATATTTTAAATATATATTTTGAATAACCCTACCAGCGCTTGAATAAAGGAAGTTTTCAAGTATTTATGCTTATTACAAATCCCCTCAGCAATAATTTCTGAAATATCAAAACAATGAGATTCAAAACTGACAAAAATAGTGGAATAATATAATCACCCAAAGTTGATAAGTTCCAGGTCTTAAATCGTTTTTTAATCTGATACTCAATGCATCTACCAGGTCAGAAACAATAACTCGCATCTCAAATCACCATTGTAACAATTATTCCGAATACCTTAGTGTAACCACCTCATTGGGAGATTCGAGGTTAGTCTCCTACAGAATCGTTAATCGTTTCGACAAAATAGAACTTACGGAAAAAAGGGAAATACTAAGGACAATATCTCAAAAAAAATGCACAAACGAAAAACAGGTTTTAGTTCCAGGCGTAATTACTTTATATTCTCAATCTAACATTTAAACACTATTCGTTAGGAGGTGGATCATCGCAATTTTATGCATCTTTACTCGCCTGTTGACATAAAGTAATGAAATTTACTCGGACGGCTGTTATTACTATTATTAAAGATTATACCAGCGTTTTCGATTACAAAACCCTCGGTTTTAAATTGACTTCTCACAGGCAGAATACAGGAGAGGATTTCTCTAGCTTTATAAGTAATCTTACCTTAAAGTCACTGTGGTAATGTGGATTCAACATTTCAACATTTGTTTCTCCAATTTCTTCTGAGATTTTGTACGTTTGCTTGGTTGCTGGATGTTTAATTTCAGTTCTTGTTGCGTATTTAAATCTTACCGATCGTGACGCATTATAAGGTACATTCAAATCTTCAAACGCAAAATAAATAATTTTGTCGTTTCCTCTCTTTCGTAGGAAGGCAGACACGAAAATTCTGAGATTTCCTCCAGGTCTTGCATTACTCCTTATAGTCGATAAACGAGTATAAACGGGTATAACTAAAAGAGATATATATTTTTTTTGCTTAAAAAGCTACCCAATAAAAACTGTTTTTTTTCTCCAGCGACAGGTGTTACATCTCAATTATACGAACACTAGAGTTTTGAAAGACACTTCTGTTAGATTGTTTATTTTTTGATGTTCTTTACCATTATATTTCCATTTGTTTAAGTTTACGCACTCCAGAACTTTAATAATAGACTTCTTGCTACAAATGCTACATCCACTTAGATTTCGCTTTCATTTGAGATTTTTAATCCTACCCTGTTTAATTTATAAAACTTCATTTTAAGAATTAAGAATTAATTTATCTTGCTACAACCTCGATAGTTTCGATAGTTCATATTTCAGTTCGGAAATATCAGAGCAGTTTATACTTCAGCGGAAATATTCTCAATCGGTTTTTGATGAGGGGGGAGCGATCTGAAAAACCGGGTGAAGGAAGAAGGTTGGTAAAACGTTCCCACCCTTAAAAATTGACAAAGGACGCATTCTATTGCCAAATAACTACGACATCACGTTATACCAATTTCTTTACACTATCCATAAACCAACTAAAATGATTTAAAGGCACGTAAATTCAACCCTTACAACGGGCGACCCGATTAAGGTTAGGTTAGACTAACAGATAATGATGAAGGTTTTACATAGTTAATATTTGTAGAAAATGTTTTTGTGCAAGATTTAAAAAGTATAGACTCCTGTTTTACTGATTTATTTTGTAAGTTACAGACATGCTTGCCCTTCGTCTTTTCCCAAAAATTCTTTGAGGCTTTAAAGAAAACTAAGGATAAGTAACTCTTTACAATGAGTACAGTAGACGCTCTTAGGAGGACTCGCTCGAATTTTTAAAGATATATCTCGAGGGAAACCAAGAAAACAAAAACATTCATAGGCGTTGGTCTGTATCCGCAATCGCACGCTGCACGTTGAGTATGAAATTACAATCTCTTTGTTTTCTATGGCTTTAGCTTTTCCTTTTCCCAAAAAAAATTTTTGGTATAGAGACTGAAATTGACCTTTAAATTTCCCGTTTAATTTGAACGAAAAATATGGAAAGACAAAAATGGAAAGAAAAATATAATAAACTGCCATTGTTCTTGTGTGACATATCTGACAAAAGCGAGAAGTATTCTTGTCAATTTTTGCATTAATAGGTATTACCGAATAAAAATTGTAATTTTAATTACCCGTCACCTTAAAAGCATGGATTTCCAAGTTTACGAATACAAAACAAGACAACGTCCACAACACCTATTTTCTAAGGTCGATTTTTTTCAAAATTTTGTGTAACTTCTCAAACATATTTTAATATTTTTTTATACTTACAATTATAAACATTAGTTTGGAGCTCTGGATCAGGAGTAAAACTTCTCAAGTATCCGAACCCACACCAACAATAACCATCCTTACGAAACGTGCAACTGTTTATTGGGAAGCTTATGTTAATCTTTTCATAATAACACGTAAGAGCACATTGCAGTCTGCTTGTATAGCCAGAACTCTCCATCTCTTCTTTATTCTCTGAATAACTAGAATAACCATTCGGATAACTGAAATCACTTTGTACGTCACCTGTCAAATACCAAAAAAAATTCTCATTAAATCGATTTCCACAAGACCGTAATCCACTGCTTACTGCTTAGACAAAAATAGTTTGACGAAAGAAAAAGATGTTCAAAGTCCACTGAAGAAACAAGCTTTATAGGAGCCAACAAGCTAATGGCGCAAAAGTGTAAATAAATTTTGTGATGCATTTCTGTTTCTCTGACTTTGTTCCATCCTCCGACAATGTTTGGGATAATAAAGGAACAGACATGCTTGCCCTCTGACTATTACTTTTACTTACAAACCTTTAAGGCTTTTAAAAAACAAAGTTAAAGTACAATATCAGGTCTTATTTCAAAGCGGAATAGAAAAATAAATGCCGTAAATGTTCTGAGGAGGTCTCATTTGATTTTTTCCAAAGCACATCTCCGTTGTTGGTGGACAATATTTTCGTTATTTTATTAGATATATTTTACGTTGAAGTTAGTGCGTTTTGTTATTACACAAACAGCAAACCATTGTGAATTTGCTCTTCAAACTTCGCAGAATCTTACAGAGTGTCCATATATTTTCGAGAGAATGTGGGTCAAAAGTTTAGGATTCTTCTAAGAAAAAAAACATTGTAAGAAGCGCTTGAAACTTACCAGATATTCCCAACGGTCTTCCAATTAACACACACACAAAAAACTTGACTCCAATTGTCATCATTTTTATTTTAAACCTGACAAAAAATATTGTAAGTTTTAAAAAATAAATTGTTTTCTCCCTTAACCTTCTTAGACATCAAACGACGATTTTTTACGAAAATATCTAGACAATAATTGATTTTTATTTTACTCTATTAATATTTTATAGTAGCAATTGAATTGTTTAAAACGTTGAAATATGATTGGGCTGGATCATTTTTAATGCTGTTAATATTTCAATAGGTGTTGACCTTACTTAGCTAACTAATTATTTTACAAACTAATTTTTACTATTTTTATCTGTATTTATTCAACAGAACGGTCACTGATAGCAGTTCCTTGTATATATGTACATATAAACTGACGATCTTAAAACTAGGGAGAAACTAATAAAAAAACACATTGCGTATCATACAACAGCCAACTCTCTTCAACTCATAACCCTTACATATATACAACTCTCCATCATTCAGAGAATATTACTAGGGAAATAATGTGTCTGGGTAAAGTGACGACCTAAAAAAAATGGCTTCATCAAACGCATCATAGAGATCTCTATGAACGCATAGACCTTATTTCTTATGGCGCTATCTGCTTGGGTGGTAACATTGATACATGATAAATCAAAGTAACCTGACCTTGTGTTAGCACTCGGTCGTTATTATGGTCTTGATTAGGAGAAATAGGTTATATAGGTTTGTATATAATTCATTTTAGATTTTTTGTTGGTTAATTTTAACAGAACAGAATGAAGTTAATCAGGAGAGGGGAAGAAACGTTTTTCTTCACTAAGGATGGCTTAATTACTTGATTGAAGGCAAATTATGATTGGTTGGTGAATTGCACCTGATTGGTTACGAGAACACTAAACTAGATTGACAACAAAGTGCGCGTGGAAAACAAAATCAGGTAACAGAATACATATATAGAAATAGGACTCGACTATGAAATAGTAACAAATTTAGTAAAGACGCACAAGGTAGCTACTGTCGTCTTGCCTACACAGACTGCAAAATAAGATACGAGCCTACCGTAAAAAAGTAAAAAGTTTAGTAAAGACGCACAAGGTAGCTACTGTCGTCTTGCCTACACAGACTGCAAAATAAGATACGAGCCTACTAAGGACGTAAGTAGAAAAAAAAGAAAAGAAATAAAAAAAAAAAAAAAAAACATACAAACAAAGGAAAAGAACGCGAAGGAAGAGCGCAACGTAAAACTGTTACCAGTCCGTTATATTATTATTCCGCCTCTGGAAAATAGAAAGCGAATAAATGTTGCTATATCATTTGCCATCTAAAGAGTAGCATTTAAGAAGAAGACAAATTCAGGTTATTTACTAGTGTTAAACAATTCGTCTATACGTGGCCATACTCACTTAAGAAGTCCTATGATAGGATATTAAAAATAACTTTTAAGGCGGGCTGTTTTATTGTATTTTAAATAAATTATTAGGTTGAAACTATCGACGACGATATTTATTTGCAAATACATAATGCTATTAAGAATATGCAAAACCATTGATGCCCAGCTTTTTAAAAATATATAAAAATGATGCTGATATCTCACATTAAGCATGATTTATTTAAGAGTCATAAAATATATTTCGACTAATGATCATATATTTCAAACCATGTTTCAATTATTAACAGCGTATTTTATCTTTGAATCTTTATAAAACCACAATCGTTAACATCGTCCAGCTTATAAAAGAGGTTTTGATGACAGTAATAAGAGGTGCTACCTGACTGCATTTAGCATAAGAAATATTATTTTAGAATTTTGTTTTAGCCAAACTGCATTCAGCTACTTTCACTTTTTAGCCAGAAAGTAGCTGAAGTGCTAGCTAAATAGCCACAACCCCAACAAAAGATGAATAATGTTGGCTAGGATAAAAAGACAGAATAACAACTTTAAAAGGATAGCAATAAATAAGGCCAGTTGTAGCTAGCTTTGATACTCCCTCATAATCTACGTTTTTAAGTTTTAAAATTGGTTTGTATAACCCTATTCGGTCCCATGCCTCCCAGAGCCATGGATATTGGCTATTACTCGAAACCACCCCTAAAGATCTCTATGATCTCTATGAAAAACAACACAACCTTATTTTATTACGAGGAATCATTCTAATTCTCGACACGTGAATAATCCGATTTCCCGACTTTTTTAGGATTTACCCGAAGTTGGGGAAAATCGAATTTTCAGGCAATTTTTGGCATTTTTTCATGCGAACTATGTAAAAACCGGAAAATATGTTAAATATCTTTATTTCACTATCAAAAACTTCAATGCAGAGCTAAACGAGCTCGGCGTTTTACGTTACAAATATGTGCGGCGAGTTTGTTTTCATTCCTCTCGTACGCACCAGACAAAATTCTCGCATATTGCTTTTCATTGTTTTCCAAATGTGCAAATATAAAATCATGTTATTCAGGCTGCTGTTTACTTGAAGAAATTCCAGCAATTTAGTTATGTGTATTTTACTGAATTGGTTGGCTAGCAAGCACTGGGTTGCAAAACTTGCAGCTAGGGAAATTTGGAAATCAGTAAATGATTTGCCCACCTGACTATAACACTTTGTTGAGGGCCCAAATGGCTACATCATTTTTAAATGGTTATGTGAAATTAGTTGCCTGACTGAAGGTAGCTAGGCAGAAATTTAACTTCATATTAACATTTTTTATATTTGTTATTCATTTTGGATGAACTTTAGAATTCTCATTTTCTGTAAGTTCAAATCTCTGTCCGCATTGCAGCTTTTATATGATGATCAAGATCTTGCAGTATGAAGCCCAAAGTTGCTTCTTCTTCACACTTTTTTTTTAAAGGAACAATTTTTATAAAAAAATGAGCCTCAAAAACCTTAAAATTTTGAGAAAAATTTAAGAAAATACCCAGACTCAGTGTGTTAAGATCCAATATTTGGAGACCTACAATCGTGGTCACAATATGTTGGGACAAGACAACGAATTTCGAAGTTCGCCGCCACAAGTAATTGCGTAGGCTCATTCTATATTAAATTCACACATCTTGAACTTGTCAAAGTTCACTTGTCAATGTTCAGAGTGGACTTACGACTACGGATGTTAGGTTATTTGTTAAATACAAAATTCTTAAAATGTGCTAATTGTTGCTGACGTCAGCATGGCCATTAATCACGAATTTCGGGGTCCTCGTGGTCCCCGACGTGAATTATTTCGGTGTGCGGGCGTGCTAAAGAATGTGACTAGCAACTTTTCAACGCTCTCTGCCTGGCCTACTTGTGTGCAAAAGTAGCGACTTTGCAGCCTGCTATTTGACTGTCTTGTCCATATTTGGATAATGAGTAAAAGCCTGCCTTAGTCTCAATATTTTTGTCCACGATTGTAGATATGTACATTTACAGTTACTAAATCACTATAATTTCGAAACACAACACAATCAAGTTTCTTTTTTCCCAGTCAACTATACATCCTAACCTATTTTTATCTAAAAAATAACAAAAGAAGTATTTTATCTTCAATAAAAATAAAAGATGAGTCAAATAAAATAGATAACTATAATGTTATTTACAGCTGTCGATAAATATTGTAGTTATTTATAAAGAATAAAAATTAAGAAAAAATTTAAGAAAATTTAAGAAAATTTTAGAAAATTTTAGACTATATTCAGGCATTTTACTAAAAAAATTGAGGCTCAGGTAATTATTTGTCATGATGTTGATTTAAACAATAGTTAACTGAAACTGAATTCGTATATTGTGAGCTCACTGCTTGCAGTTATATTAAGCAACTGTCCAAAAAGCTGGAGGAAACCTTACATGTGGATGATGAAAAAATGGCTTCAAAAAGTATTTACTTTAGGAGCCTTCTTTGCATTTACATTTTTATAGCCTAAACATTCCCAAAAAGCCACCCATTCACTAATAAATTCTATTTTTTCTTTTTTAAATGACATGTTTTAAAAAGCCATACAGCTTTCTTATTTTTTCATTAAACAAGCGCACATTTTATTGCACAAACATTAAATATACAAGAACAAGGTTGTTTAAAACGTTAATAATCCAAAAATTTAATCAAAAGCGTATACAGGTTTGAAATTGAAATTGACACGTCCACATGTGATCTATTTTGTCGATTGAAATGGAATCATGCATCGCTGCACAGTTTAAAAAGTGTTGCCAAACAAGTTTACCAACAGCAAAGTAATGGGTGCTTAGAAAAAAAAAATGTTAGGAATAATTTTTTGGAGGAATTTATATTGGGGATTTTGCACTAAAATTTTTTTAAAGCTCATCAAAATTCTGCTGTTTTTCAAATGTTTGTTTTTGTTTGTTACATACTTCTATGTTTGTTGTTACTTTTTTGCTCCGAAAATATTCAAAATGCCAAACCAACCATAAAGATTAATTCACTATTCTCATCATAAGAGCATCTAATCACAAAAATATGACAGCAAAAAGATATTGCTTCCATATAAATCTTTCGTTCACTGGCATAATTGACTGGCATAATTTTAGGTTGAATCTTATCTGACTTATTTCTAAGGTAAGAATTCCTTTTAATATTTTTTAAACTAGCATCTTCGTCAAAATTGATATGCTGGTAAAACGGCTTATTGGCCTCTCTGAAAAGGGCTAAAATCTGGAAATCAGAAGGTATGATGATAATAGAACTATTTTTTTGGCTCAATTTCATCAAACCAGTCTAAACCATATCATACCAAATTTCAAGTCAATATTCTTACTTTTACTGAAGTTAGGGTCTTTTAACTGAAAATATATATATATATACTACTCGGTTTGGACTTACTTTTGCATTTTTTATATTAACTGCCTTGTAATTAGTATTTAACGTCTTGAGACAATATATCACAGCGGTAAGCTGTTCAATATCTATCACTATCTTAAGTGGATCCTGTATTTAACCATATGCCAGGTTGAACCCTCAATCGAATTGTGACTTCAAATATGATTGTGATCAATTTGTCGGAAATTTCTTCATAGAGCATTCAAGGGCCTAGCAAGAATCATTTTTAAAAAAATCTTACCTTTTTCTTCTTCTAAAAATGCCTGTGTAATTTTTTTTGGCCTCATGCAAAATTATCTTATATCAGATTGGTCTAAAAGTACTCCATTACAAGTTTCAAGTCAATAACTTTTTTTTACTAAAGTTATTGCACTTTTAATTTTCTTAAATTGGGCCGAACAAATATGCATGCAATGATAAAATGGCTCTGATGATTGACCTACTGGCTTTTTATATTTTTTGTGTTAACCAAAGTATATAATGTAATAAAAAATGCTTGCGAACCACGACCTGATACGAATAAGTTACGTTTTATACATTTTGTAAAAAAAGTATTTTCGACATTTTGTAAAAAAATATTTTGTCTATAAAGAACATGGACAACACTGGGTCTCTTAGCTAGTAATTTTATGTAATGTCGTTCTCTGCATAAAGCTAATTAAACCTAATATTTTGGAAACAAGTTGATTTTCTTTCTATTTGTTCTTATCTTGGATAGCTTGTCAGGTGAGTGTGCTAGCTAGCTAGCTACTTTTCTAGTTAGTGAACTTTGCCAGCTATTGAAATATTTCCATCTAAGCAGTATCGCTTATGATGTCTTTTCTTGTACTTTCATTGCTTAGAAATGCTTTTTATTAAATTTTTCACTTAAAAATAACAAGCTACAGCTTCTCCGCCATTTTAATAACGAACAGCTTTTCAATTCAACATCTGTTCAATTAATTTTTTGAAAACTGTTCGGTAAACACAGTTAAAGAGAAGGTAAGCCACAGGTTTCACACTTTACACTTATCAGTGAAAAAAACATAGGCAAAATAAATTACTTATACATGTAATTATGCTTTAAATCAAAACATCACAAACTGTGGATTTGATATTAAATACTTTTCAAATACTTTTGCAAAACGTTACCTGTATACAAAATACACATGTGGCATGAAGAAAACCGATTCGATGTATTTGCAAATCGAAAATATAAACTAAACTACAATCTGTGCTATACTAACAACTAAAGAAACTGTCTATGCAAATCTGTCAATTGTATATTCATTTTAAAACCATGTCGTAAAATTAGAGTATAAACTTTAGGAATGTTTAGTGTTGACAAAGTGTTGAAGTACGCAAGAAGGAAACGTTAGGCAAGCGTTAAGTTTTCCATGTACTATGATTTAAACACAATGACTGTCAAGCTATCTGTAAACAGGGAATAAAATAAACAACGGAGCTAAAATGGTATCGATCACTTAAACTTCCTTAAATGTGTTAATTATTCGTCCTTTACCTACATTTGGTTTAACTGTTGGTTACTTCCTGTTGCTGATTTTTTTTTGTATCGCTTCAATTTATTCCTTAATTTGCATTATCTAGTATACCAAGCCTCCTTTAGCTTTGATCAATTTTAATGGTTCGTTTATCCTAATGTTGTTCAATATGTTTTCACAAGTCAAGACTTTCGTATGATTATTTGACTCCTTTCTTCGTTTATGTTCTTTTTTCTCATGTTCATTTTGTTTTTATTTCCCAGTGCCGTAACCGGCGGGGGTGGGCAGGTTAAAAAAATCACTGAATATTTTAAGGGGGCTGGCAGCATATTTTAAAAAGTCCAAATACGATGTAAATTTTCTAAAAAGTGGCAGCATCCTTAAAATTTCTAGTGTTCTTATCATTTATTATTGTAGTCGTGTAATGTAAATATCTCTTTTGGTTTTTGATGGAAATCTTTATCTAAATTCTGATGCCAAATAAACAATGCAAAAATATCGAAACATTCATCGTGATTTTGAACATTGAATCATGAGATATTTTTCTGCAATAGGACAGACAAAACTGAGCTCAAGCTGCCAAAATAAAAAGAATTTGTAATAAGATTCATTTTTTTTCTACAATTTTTAAATATAAATGAAAAAAAGCTGAACAAAAGTGGAAAAACTTTTTTTTTCATTTAGAATGTTTGCTGTGTTAGCAGATCTTTTGCTAGCATCTATTAAGATATCAGCAGGTGTGGGCGGGGTGTCAGCAGTTATGGATACGGCAGCATCCCGTTGTTGTGGCTATTGTTGTCGTGCTTGTTAAAGATGTTGCATTTACTTCATTGGATATTACAGATGTAGACATGATTATTTATAAACTAAAATTTCACATAAAATATATATGGAGTAGGACAACACTACATTAACTGCACCTAAAGGGACGAAATTGTTAAGGAAGACAGACTTCTTATTTAGAGAAGGATTTTTATAAATATATGTAGCGATTACTTTAATACGAAATTACTCTGTGTACGGGTTAAAGATAACTAACGTGTAAAAGAGGACAGTATTTTATGAACCAAAAATGAAGACTGAATATTTACACGGCCACATGACCTTTGTATGTGGGGTCAGCGGTCGGTGTAATCCGCAGAACAAATATGTCTGAAGACTTTACCGAACACTCTGTAAGGTCAGTTAAAATTATGAGAGAAAAAAACATACATTACTACAATGAAATGTAGTACCAGTGATCATAGGCGTTATAGAGAACAACAGTATCAAGCGTGGGATACAGGAAATTCTATAGCAACACAGCGTGCGACAACCTTGTGTGACAAGACATCAAATAGACGCAGTATATCCAGGCACAAAATATGCTTTTATCATTTAAGGGTATTCTCATCTTATTGGACAACAGCAACCCTTTCTTTTTAATAACCTTGTACAGGCTACAAAATATTCTGAAACAAGCAAATCTGTTTTTTTTGCCAACGCACGCTACCTGTATTTTTATTTTTATTTATCCCTAGAGCACTTACTGAAGTAATATTATCAAGTCAAACTTGTATGTTATCACAAATTCCTGAATACCACTTTCGGTCACGGAATGACGGAAAACTCTCTCATTGGAACCTGCCTGAAATACAGTTGCCACCTTGTTTTACTTAGCTGCAACCAAACCTAACCTTCAATATATAAAACTGTATATAACAGAAGATAACTAAAAACATTTCTAGTCACTTTAGATATACTTACGAGTAATAATTAGGCAAATGAATATGTTGTAAAGCGAATGACCGTTACATAATTGCACATGACATGATTTGTGGAAACGGTATAATCGCATGATTGTTCTTTCAGCAGCTCTCAAATCCACTTGGCCAAACAGGAACCATGAATTTACAGTGCTGCATTAACTGAACATACCAAGTAATGAGGTTTCTAAGTAGAAACGCTACTTTTTTTGCAAAACTACGACTCACCGCCCTAGAGAACGACCCTCAAAACAAAAAATCGCTTTGTATTCTTGCTACAAATCTTTTTGTTCCATATTCCTATATTTACATAACTATTTCAGTTGAAATAACATGTATATTTGAAAAGTCATGTTTGACCTGCTGGTGGAACAAAATGTTGCTGGTATCGAGGTTGGGTAGCACTGACAATACATTTCAATTTTCGTTTTAAGAGTAAAATTGTGTTATCGCGGGTTAATGCTTACATGTCACAACGCAGCACTAACCGATACTTGGTACCAAAGCATTGCATTCAATCAAAACATTGAAATAATTTAAAAAACCTTTGGAAAAACCACATATTTTGTGAAACTAGTATTTTCTATATGACCTTGCTTAAAAATATTAACAACCATTTCCTTCACTGCTTAAAATTGTGACTATATCTTAAAGTATTGACTATATAGTCATGTTAATTGCTTATTATGGATAAATCTGTTATCAAAGAGATTAGTAGTAGTACATAAAAGCAATTTAATTTCAATTTATTTTTTTCAGCTAGTGAAGAACCAATGAGCTTATCCGTTTACATATAATAAACCAGTCAGAACACATAATTTTAACGGAAGAACAATAAAACAATAAGCAAACAATCTTTTCAGTCAGGCGTGAAAAAGAATCTGTGTAAGGAGGTAGCCGCGTTAAAATTCAGTACTCATTCAGTACTAAAATTCAGTACTTTCTAAAATTGGCTCTTTAAAAAAAACGTTTTATATATTTTATTACATACGTTAATGCGTGCGATATGAAAATCGATATAAAAAAATAAGGGATGAAAGTTCTGACTAGTTTAAAATTGACCCACAACATTATGAGACAAGACTGACTTATCTCTTTGCATACAGTAATTAGAAGGCTAAATCGATAAGATATGGCTGGAGTCGAATTTTGGGTATTGATGGTGGCATTAACAGCTGCAGTAACAGGTTAACATTTTTAAATTTTAAAAATCTGTTTGAAATAATAAAAAATAAAGGGTAATATACATTATTAGCCGAGACCCGACGACGCACGCCGGACTTAGCACTGCAGATAGCCTAGTTAACTAAGCTTTCTTCGAAGATATCAAAATTCAGTGTGTCTTATACGAAGGCTTAGACGCAAACGAATGTGTCAGAGCAAATTCCTAAAATTCTAATCCACTTGAGAGCAAACCCCGAATAAAAATAAACCAATGAGCACAAAGCTGGCGTGGCCACAATTTATCCTCTTAAAAAGTACAAGAATTAACTATATTTGGTCAGGTGAGTCAGGCCGTTCGCGTTTGAAACAAAGGACTTTCCGATAATTTTGGAAAGAGATCTAATGAGGTAGTTAAATTCATTTTAAAAACAACTGTTATTACTTAGAAACTAATGATTTTATTTACTAACAAGATAAAAATCACTATCCCGAATACAAATCAGGTGGTATGTACATACATATATACATAACACCTGATTTGTATTCGGGATAGTGATTTTTATCTTGTTAGTAAATAAAATCATTTAATTTTCACCCCTTTCTTCTCACTAATTTTACCAAGGAGATTTCAAACTGCCAAAGATGTGAACTCGGTAAGTATATTCCAAACTTCCATTATAATTACTAGCACAATTTATTTATAATTTTATAAAATTTTATAAAACTTTATAAAATTTTATAAAATTTTATAATATGCCAATTTATAAAATGGTTTTTTAAAAAGAAACAATTTGACAGCCGCTAGAATAACAGAACTGTAATACCTAATTCATTACGTCATTACAACAACAAAAAAGCACGAGCAGCAGTTATACAAAAGTACAGGTCTACAGGGGAAGGCTCTTCCTACTGGCGTACACCCTTAACATGTGCCGCTACACGTGATGATGTATATTCGTGTTTCGACTGTAGTTGTGGCCACTGCTATCGGCACTCTTGCAAATTAAGGGTTAAGTTGGTAAACTACCACCTTAACCATTTTTTAGACCACCTGCTTACAGTCACTATGACAATAGAGAACATAAATTTTGAGTATACTGAAACTGACGAAAAGTTAGTCACTAAATTAGTCTCCATATTTTAACCACTAAAACGGTAAACTTTAAAAGTTATTACAAACAATGGGGAGTGTTATTTTATGTGTTATTTCAACGATTAAAAAGGCAAATACATTAACCGAAATTTGGATCTTGTTTGGTATTTTCGGTCACAGACAGAATTGTGTGAAAAAAATCAATTTAATCAACTTAATCAACTTCAATCAAAATCAATCCTGTCCTCATGCAAACCAACTTTTTGGGGAGTAGCCTGTTAAAAATTCGGTTGTTATTTCTATGGAACCTTAAATAATTCTTAAATCAGTGCCTTTTAAATAATTGTTAAAAAAAATGCAGCGATACAGTTATCAAATACAATAGCATTTACAACATGGTTGAGCAAAGGCTGATAATATATGATACACGAACAGACCAGAAAGTGAATATTTCAGATTATTTTTGCGATTCTTATTAAACGACCCTTTTATCGTGTTTGCGTATTCTTCGCGTATTCTTCGTAAAATACGCGTCCTTTCATTGAAATTCTTTAGGGTCCAGGCGCGGATTAAGGCCGGTTATGCGGTTACGAGTAACCAGCTATTTTCTATCAAGTATACTTCTTTATTGAGCTTTGCTTTTTTACGCTTTTCTCACAAATAACAATGCAACAAGATCAGCGTCTACGCACGTAGTTTGTCGCGCGATTTAATTTTCTTGAGCAGAAAGTTTGAGAAACAACTTGCGCGCGCCGGCCGGCGGTCGGGGGCGCACGCATTTAGGGTGAAAAAGGGGGTCGGTCCATATCCCCCAGTTCTCGAAAAATGGGTTTCGTCATAGGACGAGGGGCTAGTTTCATTTTGGGGCAAAAATATATCGAGCGAAACGACTTTGTTGGAACCTTTTTTTGCGTTGAAATCCACCACTTTATCGATTCATCACCAGCTTTAAACCAGATCGGCTACCGTTCACCCTACCGTCTGCAGCAAAACTTCATGTAAATTTGTTGTATCAGCTGCCGGATTGCATCAGCTGGTTATCGAGCTAGTTACGTGCAAATTGTCGTGCTCAGCCTCAGCGCAACTCATTTAGATCACTCCAGCGTTGCGGTGGGTAAATGTTGTTGTGATATATAAAAATGGCTGTTGAGATTCCCAGTTATGGTGTCTTGAATGAGGTCAGGGAAGCCACAAATTTATTATCAGGATCAGGTTGCATCGAAGATTCTTGGTCTCCAAGTGAAGTAGCTACTCAAATGCAGAAACACTACCAAGATAGCTTGAAAAAAATAATGTCCGCCACCACACTGAGGAGTACAAGTTTGTTGTTGCTGAAACAACAAGAAGATAAAATCAGTCAAGCCATGGTACCTTGGGATATGTTTAGGAAAGAGGAAGAATCTTCCTTGAATGCTATAAGGTCAGCTGTTTATAAACATATTATCTTTTGATCTTTAAACAGTTTGAAAGATGTGGTTTTTTATCGTTTAACTTAATTATGATAAAGCTCTTTGAGATTATGTATTGTTCAATTCTAATTACTGTATTTTGTAAACAGTGTAAGATTTTTGCTCAATATTAAATATGGCAGCTGTTAATGTGTGTTAATGTTTTCAATTTTGTAGAAGGTTTTGAATCATTTTTAGATCAATTGGAAATGGAAACTGTCTGTACAACTCATGTTCTCTGTTACTGGTTGGGAGTGAAAAATTATGCTACTTGTTACGAGCATTGGTTTCTCTTGAGTTGTGTATACATCATCAGTTTTACGTTAGTCATCCGTATGTTTTGAACAAGTATGAAGTTATCGCCAAATCGTTTGTTTACACACTGGGTGCTATGATATCGCACAAAGCTACAGAGTTGGTTAAAGGAACTGACAAACAAAAAATTTGGAGCCAGGCACATTTAAATTTAACCAATAGATCATGGGCTCCATTTCTTTGCATGCTAGCATTATCAACTGTGATTTCAAGAAATATTCGTTCGGTTTATCCTAAGACAGATAGTGATTCATTCAACATATTTAATGGTATTATATCTCCGAGAGAAATTTCATCTGATTCAGACTTAACAATAATGTTTTCAACATGCAGTTCTATAGAATATATTGGTGGAAAGTTTGTTGTAAACCATTTTGTACCAATCATAGATTTAACACAAGATACAGATGAACCTTATTGTGAGTTTTGATTGCTTAAAATTATTTTTTTTCTCATGGGTAAAAAGTTTAGAACACAGTATTTGACATTTACTTCCTGACTGAAAATACAGAATTCCCAAAACCAATCATGCAGCTTGTATTGAATTGAATGTCATTTTGAAAAATGCGGTATTAGATGGTGTGAAAGATTGAATGGACTGAATGCTTTCGTGACCTGCTTTAAAGTAACGTATCAATGTCTTGGCAAAATAAAGGATAATTTGAAATTTCAAGGATGTGATTGGAATGCTGACAGTCGTACAGGTGCAAATGGATTGTACTATCACATGGGGAAGTTTGATTTTATTTTTGCTTTGGTTATTTGCAAAGAAATTCTAGCGTATACTTCAGATCTTACTGTGAGCTTGCGTGAGTATTTTTGTCTTATCAAGTTTTTTGAATATATCAGAGTCAATAATAGACATGGGGATTATTTGTACTAACAATACTCACAAATTCCTGTTAGAGATTACGTCTATAATTTACATTATAGATTTCTTTCGACAAATTTTAAAAATTATAACGTTGTTATAACGTTTTTTGAAGAAACTCAATAAAAAGTTCTGATATTTACCCAATTTAGGAGAAGATCAAGCAATTGTAGAAGCATACGAATCAATTTCAACTGTCATTGAAACAATCAATTCTGTACGTACAAATGTTGACTACTATCACGAAAAATGGTATCGAAGTGCCGTCCAGTTAGCAGCTGAAATAAATATACTTCCATCAAAGCCTCGCATTAGCTCTATTCAATTCAACAGGGATAATACACCAGCAGACCTAGTTAGCGATTACTTCCGTAAGAGTATAACTGTGACGATGATTGATCACATGCTGAACGATTTAGTTGCACGATTTGGAACCGAAAATAAATCTCGAGTGGATGCTTTCTACTGTATACCTACCGTCATGGAAAGATATCCAATATGGAAAATTAAGCTGAGAACTTTTATGGATAATAACCTTGATGATATCCCAGCATAGATACAGCTGACGCAAAAATCGATCGTTGGGAACATTTATGGTTGAAGCAACATGATCAATTGCCATCTACTGTGACAGACACAATGCGTCGTACCATGAATGGAATGTATGCAAACATTTTTGAAGTATTGAAGGTCAGTTAAGTTTCATCGTAAGTATTGTTGGTAATTCATGTTGCAGATCTTCACTCTTTCTGACAGTATTATTTATTCTTTGGTCCTTAGATTCTTGCTGTCACTCCTGCCACTACATGTACTTGCGAAACTTCGATATCAGCGCTGCGATGACTTAAAACATATCTCAGATGTACCATGGGGCAGGTAAGAAAATATTCAAAGCTTCAACATTGTTTTCTCCGTTTCTTAACCTACTTTATTATATAATTCAGGAACGTTTTTCAAGTGTGGCGTTAGCTCATATTCATTATGGAATGGATATTCGTCCAGATAAAATTCTCAACAGGTTAGCTGTTCGATATTCAAAGAGATTGTTGCTGCTAAATGTACTGGACGATGATGGAACGGATAATAAAGTGTCAATTAGTTAATTTTTGTTTTGTTTTGTTAGTGATATTTGAAGTATTATATGGTATTTTTAACTTATAGCTATGCATCTTGGACAAAAAAGCCTGAAACGTGCACTCACTTTCTCACTTTTTCATGATACTTTATATTTGCATTTGTAAGGATTTGAGCGCTTCTCATGCCCGTATTTTGCAAAATTTCCCGGACCCCATCAGGGGGGTTACAATCCCCCTCTAAAACCTCCAGCTGCGGAGTTTTATTAGTAACCAGGCTATAAAATCTCTAGATCCGCCCCTGGGGTCCACTTCTTTTGCAGCACAACAGAAAATTATCATGAATTTTACTATGGCTACCTAGAAAAAAGGCGCGTTCATTATTGTTATTTTACCAATTTATGATTTCTTCGCACTTTCGCTATATATTTCTCACAAGTTACAAGATAGCCTTTTTTAACTTCGAGCTTTATACGCAAACACAGAGAAGAAATTGAAAGAAGAAGAAAAATTCTCTGAAGAAGAAATAGTTAGCTAGTATTTTGCGGTCAAAATATATGATATACTAAAGAGAGGGAAAAGGAAAAAAATATTAATTAAATGTAACAGAAAAAGATAGAAGTGAAGAAAATGGAACTAATTTAAAATCAATGTGGTCATTTGAATAATATTTTTTATCAATAGCTCCAGGTCCTCTTTAAAGATAATTAACTCCTATATATACGGAGGTGTGGCACTCGAGGGCTAAAATATGCTGATATCAGCAACAAAAAACCTGGAAATCATAAGGCAGAACCACATTTTTTCAAAATTACCCAGGGTTCCTCGTATGGCAGCTATTTTCAATATGGAAACACGGGTTTCCAACGATGAAAACCCGGGTTCTCGTTAAAAACCCGGGTTCTTAAACAAAACCTAGGTTCTGACTTACGGGTGTAATGGCTTAACTTACCAAAATATAACTACGCAACACAATTTCATGACCAGAAAGCAGCGCATGCGGAGACAAAAAAGACAGAACTTAAAGCGTTCAACATTCACTGATTTTTTCACTTATCGCCCAAAACATTGTTTAGTTAAATACAAGCGTGTTTTGACATATTTTTTGACAGAATTGTAATTTTCTTAATACTTGATCATGGCTGCAGTATACAGCCGAAAGGTAGTAGAAGTAAACATGTCAAAACACGCTTGTATTTAATTGTCTATTGGACATATTTAACTCGCACCATTGTTTAGTTACTTAGGAAAAAACGTTCTAACAATTGTTTAATTATTTAAATTTATATTATGGTTTGAATTTTTCATTTTGTAAGCATTTATCGTTTAAACCTCCGAACATAAGCCCAACCCGAGTATAAGCACCTCCCTTAAGCCAATTATTTATTTCATCACTATAATTTACTATGTATAACCCCCTCCGTTTATAGGCCCATTGCAGAAAAAAACATTGACGGAGGCGATATTGAACACGTCCAAATAAAAGTGATTTTTGCAATATTTGTTTCAAATCGGATTCACGAAAATAAATCCCAAAAATATGTATATTTCTTGGGACCCTATTTGCAAAAATTTATCAAATATTAACTTAAAATTGATGAATTTATTTAAGAAAAGAGAATGTAATTATTAAACTTAGGGAAGTGAAGGGGGATCTAGTGTCTCTAAAAAATCCCTGAATTTCATATTTAACTTAACCGCATTCATGCAAAGGGCAGGTAAAATCAACCTACCTGCAGCTGGTATTTGGTGACCTTTTTTTATGGGCCTTCTCCAACACAATTTTACAACACGATTATGGAAGATTTTTTTATTGTCCATCTATCACAGATGGACAATAAAAAAATAGTCCATTCAAGAAATTAGAAAATATGAAGCTAAAGCAGGCTGTTATAATCTGAAGCTGTCTACATATATCCAGAAATTATTCTGCCCTTCTCTTCACTCCCTTGTTTTTTTCCGTAGGATTTAGAACGTCACAAAAATAAAAACTTATTCCTTAAACTGGATTTGAAATCTAAACAATGAATTATCTAGCTAAGTACAGCAAGCAAAAGTTCTATTCAGTACAGCTAGCTAAACTATATCAAAGTATTATGTAACCTTCGCATAAAACAGCACGACATTTTTCCAACATTTAAAGGCGTTTATTGCAGTTACCAAGATAATTTTTCTTGTATATTTTAGTCGTGAGGCAATACAATATGTTAGTACGTTTTCTGTTGCTGGAACATACAATTCTGTCCGCTAAAGTTCCGCCATTGTTAGTCGCATAAATTAACGTATGACGCGTTCGCATAATCTGGCCATATATTGGCCAAAAATTTAATATTCATAACTGTCATATATTGTCTTAGGAGGCCCTAAAGTATCATCCAGCTATTGCAAAGCATTAAACATCGACGGAGAGGCAAGAAAGCTGTCTAAAAATGCGAAAATGGTTGCTATTGGCGTTGCTATGCAATTATATTTGCGGTTGGTTGGAGAAAGTGCCAGATTGCGCAATAAAAACCGAAATTTGTCATAAGAACTACTTGCCACGGTATTCTAAAATGAATTTGCTGTCAGAAAACAGATAAAAGACAATTCTTGAAATTTAGACATTATTTGGTGGTAAACCACCTTAACGATATCAGGATATTTTTCGTTGTCTTCTCTCATATCAAAAAGACAAAAAACCCTGGGAACGAGGTGGGCACAGTCAACAAAAAAAGCATGCTGAACATAATGGTGACATCAAAATTTTCATTTTTTGTCACCGTCAAACGCCATTTTAGGCCAAAATTGGTCCAAAAATTGAAATTTCCATTTTCGGCAAAATTTGGCACAGTTAACGAAAAAATCATGCTAGTGAAATCAAAGTGACACCTAAATACTGATTTAGGCCAAAATTGGTACGAAAATTAAACTGCTTTGTTTTGGACAAAATGTGGCACAGTTAACAAAAAAAGTATGCTGAACATGATGGTGACATCAAAATGTTGATTTTTTTGGCACCTGAATGCCGTTTCAGGCTAAAATTGTTTTAAAAATTTAAAACTTCGTTTTCGACAAATAACGAGAATGTCTATGCAGCTGATGCTGCATCTTGTTACCACTTAGATGAGATGGCTCCTTCTCAGGGATGAAATTGAAAAATGAAAACAGTTTTGACAAAAAAAATGATCAGGAAACAGGAGCATGAAAACAAGAACAGGAAAAGCATCCTAAAAGCAAATTTGATTATCCAAAATAATATAACAATTTTAACAAAAATTGACTCATGGTACAGAAAAAGTATGTGATGGTGATCAAATTAAAATTTTGATATTTTTTATTTTCGACAAAAAATGCTAAAACACGGGTACCGTTAAAATAATATTGCAACCTTTAGTCAATCAGAACTGAAATATATAGAAAAGCCTCCCTATATAGCAAGAGCCCGCTGTGTTTTATATTTATAAATATAAGTAGCTTCCCATTCCCGTTAGAAAGAAACTTTTAGCGAAAGAAACTTTTGGCCCAAATAGCAAAATTTAGGCCCCGCGAAAATTTTTGAAAAGAATCGCGAAAATTTATGCCCTTCAAAATATGTTGAAATAAGCAATTCGCGAAAGTTAATTCTCGCGAAATTTATTTTACTCTGTAATTCCTTTTGTTGGGGATAAACAAATTTCCCTTATATCACTTTCATCCTCATTCATTCGCGAAAGTTATTTCTCAATGGGGTTATTTCCCTTGATTTTGCGTATTTTTTGGCTCGCGAAAGTTTCTTTTTTAAAGTAGTGTTAGGTGTTGCTACCAATTACCGTCAATATGGTGGTATATAGCCGTCGTTGGTGGTATATAGCCGTCTATTGTAACAAGGTTTGTCGTTTATAACTCACAATAAGCGCCCAATACGGCGCCCTTACTCGAATAGTCGGTTGGGATAAACGTCCATTTCAAAATAGAGTAGAAGTTGTATTTTTGCCTACAACAATAACATAGTGTTTCCCGATGTGTGACAGGAGCAAATCAGAAGAAACATGTTGTCTTATCGCAAAAATCCTATTATAGGACGAGCAAAAGTTAATTAAAAATCTGTAGCGTGTAATTGCACAAACAGAGGTAAAGTAGAAAAATGGAGATAAAGCCATTTAGAATTAGCAGAGAAATTTTTAACTGATTTTTAAACAATTTGGTGGTTTTAGTTATATTATTATACGGTTTCAAATATAAAGTCTCGTACTTATGATTTACAGTTGAGAATTGACCTGAAAAGATCTTAGGTGTAACATTTAACTTTATACATGGGGATCAGTATTTTTAATATGTAAACGCCAACGTTTAAATGAACGTCTGGCTTAAGATATTACAAACGAAAACCCCGAGTGCATTTGTTTTTAATAGGTAGTTATTGTTGATGAGCGAGTTATCTTTACTTAGTTAGCGAACAATTTAGAATTTCAATTGCATATTTCATTGCGAGATTTGAGATAGAGACCTTGCTAATGGTATTTTTCTATGGCAAGGTATACATATAAACGACTATTCATCCTTAAGCCAAAAAAATACACAGGTTAACTTATTTATATTTTTTCTGTATTTCAAATTTATCTTCTTTTATGGCGGAGAGGCTAAAAAATGTTTGAAAGTCTCTTGCAGCAAAAGTCCAATGTGTTTTACATTTTTGTTAGATTTCAATTCCTATTACAGACGTGGTAATATTAATTAATTAATATTTCATGTTGCTATCAATTAACCGTTAATATGGTGGTATATAGCCGTCGTTTGTGGTATATAGCCGTCGTTGGTTGTATATAGCCGTCGTTGGTGGTATTTAGCCGTCTATTGTATCAGGGTTCGCCGTATATAACCCACTAAATGCCCATGTCGAAATATATAAAATAAATAAAAATAAAATAAATAACTCACAATAAACGTCCTTCATCAAATTTTTCAAAGAAACAAAAAACTTTTCAGAAAAATGAGTGGCATGAAACATTTTCACTGCCGTAGATTTGCATCGTCATTTCTTCACAGAACATCAAATGTTTGACTTCTATAGAGGCAGTTGTACTTAGTGTATAAATTTGAAAATTTACAAATGCTTAGAGATGTGCATATTATACATGGCTAGCCTCACAAATTTCAAGGGATATGCCCTGTTTATTATTTGCAGGAGGGGCCATGACTTAGATGGAGAGTCCTGGCGTATTTGAATCTCAATTTGAGCTACGCAGACCCAATTAGGATCTGCGCTCTACCAGATAACTCCCTGCAACATCCAACGGCCCACACAGTGTGCCATCTCCCACATTTCCCTCGCATGGCTGGGGTTAACCCGGGGCTATGGTAACATTCAATTCCCCATATTAAATCGCCCCCATGGGGAATAGAATCTCGGTCTCCCACACAAGGTGCGAGAGTCATAACCACTAAGCTAGAATACCATCACAGAATTAACTAATTTTAGCAAACGAGCCAACAAGCCAACCTATATCGAACATAGCCAACGAGCCAATAAATCAACATTAGCCAACAACGAATATTACTTTTTAGTGCCGAAAAAGGTATGATGGATGAGGACGAAACTGCGGCCGGGGTACAAAGGATGTTCTTACACTTGGCTCGTTGGTTGATTGTTATGTGGTTGTTAGCTAATATTTTCTATGCATTTCAATTTTTGTTATGGTGTATTCTAAAGTTTAGCCCATTGTGCTCTGGGGTGTGCTTATACAACTGCTATAGCTACCCTCATGATTACAGCAAATTAATTTCAGACGGGCCAACAAATCCAACATCAAAACCCTAAGGTCTCCTATTATTAAAATTTTAATTATTTTGCTGACAAGCAACGTATACATAAAAATACTCTTATTCAAGATGGCTAACTTACTGAATCGGATTTGCCTGAGAGTAACATGTCTATTTAATCATAGTAGCACTCTCTTATGAATGCAAATCAAGCAAAAAGAAATTTTATGAGAGTGTTGAGAAATGCTAGCTAACTGTCTATACCCAACTACCCAGCTAACCAAGTCTATTCCTGGTATTGGTGGCACGCTGTTGTGGGAAGCTAGTTAGCTAGCTATTATAGGTAGCTAGCTAGCTATAGACACAAAGCTTTCAGCTTATAAATGTTAAATTGAATGAAATATGTCTAGCTACTACCTGCTGGTTCTTGTTCACTCTCAACACCTTCTCTACTGAGCGACCTAACATATTGTCTGAACAGAAATCCTTTTCCTTTATCTTGTTTCGAAGGCATCTCACCAGAACTCAGCCTTTCAGTTTTTAAAACACCATGTGTTTTTGTTGAGGAAAACTCAGAAGACAATGTGGTTTGTTGAGTTTTTGTTCTGTGGTCTGTAAAATATACACTGAGGTAGAAAAAAAATGTTGTTTTTCAAGGTCAGTGGATTCGCATCAAGTTAATACACTGAGCTGGAATATTTTTTTCGAAAACCAGGGAATCAAGTAAAAACCCGGGTTTTCATGAATACGAAAACCGAGGTTTTGGCTTATAACTCGGGTTCCCAGCAAGAACACAGGTTTTCTTTAATACATGTGACAGATGGCTGCCATATCCTCGACGTTGTCCTGTTCCACCCAAAGTAGGGCGGCTGCTCAAAGTCGGGCATTTTTTAATCATATCCCAAGAAGGGCGAAAATGTGCAAAGTGAAACACATTCTTTTATCAGTTAAAAAACTGAATACTAGCGTCTTAAGTAAAACTTTATTAAACTACTTTAAGCTTTACTATTTTTAACGAAAGATGAAAAAATCGCACATATAAACACATATTTAACCAAAATTTAAACTTTTAATCGACTTTGGTCAAGAATAACAACCACCCAAAGTAGGGCATTTTATTATTGACGATGTTTAACCGTCTTTGGGCAGGAATCAAAACTACTAGTTTTTAAATTGTGCAGGAAAGTAGATACAGATATTGGATAGCCAGGATTTTTAGGTGCTTTTGAGTGGTTTTTTCAAAAAAATAATGCAAAACAACTATGCTCAAAGTAAGTCATGGAAAATGCACATCTCTAATTGGCTCTAAAGCGTTGCGTAGAAAGGTTACTGGTTTCACAAGAGGTTGTCCTTCTTTTAGTTGTAGGCTGAGGCTATTGTTTAAAATAAGTTTTTATTCTTAAAATTATCTTTCAACTTATTTTATTTTCTGATCGTGGTGATAAAAAACGCCTTCTTTGACTGGGCCTACTTTTTTGGTTTAATTGCACAAAGCTGACCACAAAGCATTTTTTTGCAATACAGTAGTTTTCTTATACATGGTAAAAAATTTCTCTTTATTTTATCGTAAATAATTTCTTTATTTCTTGTCAATAAAACACTTAAGAAAATGCCCTCTTTTTTTAAAAAAAGCACTGTCATTTTTCACATATGCACCATGTAGGGCAAACATTTTAAAGTCGGGCGGCTAAAAGCAGACAAATGTTTTCGCCCGACTTTGTATAAGGCCCGACTTTGTGTGGGACAGTGCGTCATATTGGCTGGCGCTGAAACTTGTGAACGAGACTCAACTGAACTTCGCGGTTGAAAGCTAAGGAATCGTGGCTTGGAACTGAAGACATGCAAAGAAATGCCATGAGTGTAAGGGAAAGAAGAGGTAGTTTTGAATATTTTTTTTTCATTGGATTTACAAGAATTTGAGGTACCCCACAATGAGAAGTAAAGAACAGAAATGCCTTTCTGATGTCTGATGATTAGGGATGGTCACATCTGGATAAGTTACTTCTGCAAAGCAAATACAGTTGTTTAGCATTTTTCATTTTGCATAATATATAAGCTCCAGTGGATATTCAAAAATTAATTGTGAGTGGCACCAGGCTGAGCGATTATTACAAGTACGTTTACTTGTTGCAGATCCAGGTGGACAAAAAAAATAACTTTCTAACCACTTTGTATTTATTCGGCATAAAATTTAGATTATGTATTTGGCACTGTGCTTTAGAAGCACATTCCCACTTTCTCTGAGCTGGATAAGGTATTTGGTCCTAAACCTGGGACACATTTTATCTGTTTTAATTAATTTGAATCCTGAGAATCACTTTGAATGTTTTCTGTACATGTAGCTTGTCAAAATTGATATGCTGTCAAAAACAGTTTATCGACGTCTCCAAAAACGGCTAAATTCAGGAACTCAGAAACTATGATGGTAGTAAAAAAAAGTTTCCGGTTCATTTCATCAAACTGGTCTAAAAACATATAACACTAAGTTTCAAGTCATTATTTCAATTTTTAATGATGTAATAGGACTTTTACTTAGTATAGTTTTAGCATAGTTTTTCATACCACTGACACCAAAATGGATGCAGGGACTAATCGGTTTGAAATTAATTTATAATATTTTAATAAAAAAACTTTTTCTCTTTATGTGTTTTTATTTTTCTGCAAAAGTTGTTGCATAGCTTATATGACATTAGGATAAGGACCAGAAACCAGAAACAAAATCTGAAAAGTTAATCTTAAAATTTTTTTAATTTTTGTTAATGTGAAAGTAATCCACATGAAAATGCTTCTGATGTTTTTTTATGAACAAATCTTCCATATTACCCATATGGGGTAACTTGATGAACAATGAATTTTCCCGCAGTTGTTCTCAAATATGTGTAATATAATTTTAAAAACTGTGATGTAATTTTCCTCTTAAGTTTTGACTTTTGACCCAGCTTAAAAGCTCAGCCTTGTCCTTTCATACTTAGTCTAGCTAGCTATAGCGAAAAAGTTTAATATTCAAACTTGACCTATTTTACTGAGTATTAAGTAATAAATGCTAGTTTAATCCTAAATCTAGCTGTAGGGTAGCTAAGCTACCTGTAAGAACAACATCAAACAACGTCGAGGCTATTCTCCTTTGTAAACAAACCCTATGGTATTTTTGTAATAAGTACCAAATTTTATGTGTGCATTTCTTGCGCTTATTAGTGCAACCAAAGTGCCCTGTACGTAAATCCTAAATATTTGTGTTATTGGCTCACTCTTTACGAATGACACCACGTAACAAAGAAATTGTGCCGTGCTATTTCCCGTAACCTATACCGAGATTTGGTTGTGATATATATCAGAATTAATTGTCTTTAAGTACCCACTGAATATTTTCTTTCTTGTTAGAACCAGTTACGTAAAATAAAAAGCTAAACAAGACAAGGATGAACCCGAACAGAGTCAGCGAATTAAATCTGGCAACATTTTGACTTAAAAATTAAACCTACTTTAGTTGCTTGCGTTAAAATGTTAGTTTAGCGTTGCATATAACCCCACTATTTTACGATTTTTTTATACAATGGTTCATAAACAGAAGGTCTATCATTAAAAGTTGTAGGTAAATAACTCTTCTCGATAATATTCCTTATATCTTGAAAAACTTATTCAATCCTATGCATTCTCATACACCATTGCAAAAGCTGCACCGTGCCGAACTAAACCATAAAATATTTATTGCGTTCGACTTGGCACAGCTTATAAAACCAATGTTTTGTCATGGCTTGACTCCATTGTATAAAACCAAATGCCTAGCCGGGCCGAAGCATGGTTATACGGTTGTAAAATAACTTAATTGGCAATGGATTGTTGTTTAAAACAGCTGCCATCTCGGAAATTTTATTTAGATTCAGTTTGATCCGACTTCGCTCGATTCTTGTACAACGGTGTGTCAAGCCGAGCCGAGCCGACACGTAATAAATATTTTACGAGCACAGCTTATACAATGGGCCTTATCAACATGGCTGTTATTCCCTTAGGTCATTATTTAGAAATGTAACATGTAACATTCGTCATTTCTCTTTTGTCTTTGTTCATTAATTGGGAATTAGGGTTCAATAATTTATATGTAATAAAAAGCTGGACTGATCAAGTTAATTTGAGGCGCGTTTGTGAAATAATATACTATCGTTTTTAAATTTAATATTTTCGAATCTATACCCTAATTATTATTAACTAGTCGATAAGGCCCGTGGAAAAATCCACTTAGGCAAAAGGCCAATGAAAAATAGGTTGCTTTAGATGTTTTTCTGACGTCAGCAGTGCATATACAAAAAAAATGTTCTTAAAATCTCACACAAAATGTCAAATATCAAATCGCATTAAATCCTCCACACAAATCTTACACAAAATAAAAAAGGACAGCTTGCAAGGTGTAAAATCTAGTTGATAAAAAGTTACAACAACGACACTGACAACATCGACACTCACAACACCAAACTCACAAAACCGACAGGAAGAACACCGACAGTTACAACACCGACAGTCACAACACCAACAGTCACAACACGGATAATAACAATGTCAGAAATAACGCATCTCAAATATGTACATCTTATAAGTGATTATGTTGAAAACCCTCAGTATTTTATTCTAAAATGTCAAAAAAGAGGCCTGCAAGAGTTAGCACAAATCAACAAAAAAAGTTTTCTGCACATTTTAAATATTGTCTTTCCCTTAAAAGCTTATGCAAAAATATGAAAAAGCCATAGTTTGGAAAACATCAAATTTAAATCTAGAAAAATCAGTCATTTCGGTTGCATACCATCCTCTCCCACAAAAATTTACACAAAATGTAAAAATCAACCAGTTAGGAACACAAAAATTTTCTCTTTTCGTTCCGTACTGTCCTTTACCAACAATTGGTAAAGGGCAGTACTAAATGTCAAAAAATCAATGAGCAAAGAATAAACTTGAATCATCAAAAAAAGATCATTATGTGTAGAGCTTGAAACACTAATCAAAATAATGTATAGAATCATGTACAACACCAACAATAATAATAAAGTCAGAAATAACACATCTCAAATATTTACATCTTATAAAGTGATTACGTTTGATTCGTTGAAAACCTTTAATATTCCAATCAGAAGTGCCAAAAAACATCAAATTTATATCTGGAAAATTACATACTATCCTGTTCCCAAAAATATACACAAATTGTAAAAATTAACAGGTTAAGAACACAAATATTTTTTCCTTAGTATGATGATCTGTAGTGACCTTTACCAACCATTTTAAACGTGAATGTCAAAAATGAATAAGGAGTAAATTTGAATCAACAAAGATATTATTTTTGGAAAAGAGAGTGTATATACGGTCCGTCCTCACAAAAGTTAACACAAAATGTAAAACAGATCGGTTTTTGAGGAGCACATCCAAATCAACAAAAAACAGTTCATTTAGCATGTTCTATATTGGCATTTCATAAAATATAAAAAACAAAAAAGTTTTAGTCAGAACAATTAGTAATTTTTTCATCATCACCTAACACAGTTATTACCACAATTTTAAAATTTTTAACAAAAATGTGAAACCATGGAATTTTCTTCCAGCAAAAATGACATCACATATATATAGTTTAGTTCTTCCCAACAAAAGTTTATAATACGAACTATGAAAAAGCCATTAGCTTACGCAACAGCCTTCAGTGGAGGCTAATTCCACAAAATTTGTTCTTTCAGTATATTGCATGTGGTCTTTTTCCCACAAAAGTTTACACAAAATTTAAAAAAAAACAGCAGTTTGCAACACAAACAAAAACACAAACAACCTTACCATCCTCTCATAATTTAAAATAAAGTCATAAACCCACGTAAATTTCCAATCAAATGTCTACAATATATGGTATTTTACATGTAGGCTGACAAAAGTTTAACAGGATGTCAGAAACAAAACAATAAAAAATAACTTAACACACACGCTTTAAATTCTGAAAAAATTTATTGCACCTGTCATATTGCACGTGGTCCCCTGTGAAAATGTGAAAATAATTATACTCTTATGGGCATAAAAATACATCCTACTATCCTGCAAAAGTTCCAGTCTTTGAAAGATTTTGTAGGTAGCTAGCTAGCTTTTACATCATAATCCGTGCTCATAAAAGAAGAGAAGTTTGGAAACTAAGGTAGCTAGCTATAGATAATTGAAAAAGACGAATAACAACATAAGTCATAGGTTAGAGCTAGCCATGGGGATGGGGAGTAGGACTTGGAGGCTAACATTAGCCAGCTAACAGTAGCTAAGACAGCCAGTTGAATATACTTAAACTGGGAACACTTAGCTAAAACTAAAGCTATATAGCTATTTATCTTAGTAAAACACATATAAAGAGAAACAATAGTAATGTAAAAATAATAACATTACAGTGAGCAGTGAGTTCAACAAACAAAAGTTTTCCGTTTGTTAGTCAGCTAACAGCTTTATGTAGCATTTTGAATTTTAGCACAAACACATTAGTTACGCGTCAGGGGATACATTAATTATTCAACAAAATGTAAACAAACATGGTGGCTATTTTTTTTTAAAAAAAAGCGGGCTTTTCCTGGAAAATGCGAGTCTGCTTGCTCCAGTGACATAAAAACTAAATGTCTGAAAGCATCAAAGTTCTTACTACTTGTGATTTCAAATCCACTTTATACTCTAGCCTTTATTTTCTACTTCTAACTTTACTACTTTACTTCTAGCTCTAGCTACCACTTCTCACTTCACTTCTTGGACTTTTCTTTCTCTAAATTACTGTTTGCACTTTTTTCAAGACGAAGGGACTGTTTTCTTGTTGTTGTTTTTGTGTTGACGGTAACCATTTTTCGGTATTTAGCCGTCAAAACTTATTTCAGCAAATCAAGTTGCTTCATTTAGATCACGTGATGTAAACAAAGTAAACCCGCTGTCGAAATGGACATAACTTTTTAGGAGACTTCAAAGAAAATTTCGGCTACATCAAAAGAAAATGGACACATCCACTTTGCCTGTCACAGACAGACGGACACACTCTCCGTATTATTATAAGAGACTAGTCGATAAGGCCCGTGGAAAAATCCACTTAGGCAAAAGGCCATTAAAAAATAAGTTGTTTTAGATGTTTTGCTGACGTAAGCAATGCATATAGAAAAAAAATGTTCTTAAAATCTTACACAAAATGTCAAATGTCAAATCTTACACAAAATAAAAATAGAACAGCTTGCAAGGTGCAAAATCTAGTTGATAAAAAGTTACAACAACGACACTCACAACATCGACACTCACAACACCAATACTCACAAAACCGACAGTAAGAACACCAACAGTCACAACACGGATAATAACAATGTCAGAAATAACGCATCTCAAATATGTACATCTTAAAAGTGATTATGTTGAAAACCCTCAGTATTTTATTCTGAAATGTCAAAAAGTTGGCCTGCAAGAGTTAGCACAAATCAACAAAAATAAGTTCTTTACACATTTTAAATATTGTCTTTCCCTTAAAAGCTTATACAAAAATATGAAAAAGCCATAGTTTAGAAAACATTAAATGTAAATCTACAAAAATCAGTCATTTCATTTGCATACCATCCTCTCCCACAAAAACTTACACAAAATGTAAAAATCAACCAGTTAAGAACACAAACATTTTTCTTTTTTAGTATGATGATCCGTACTGCCCTTTACCAACAATTCTGAACCTAAATGTCAAAAAATCAATAAGCAAAGAATAAACTTGAATTGAAAAAGATCATTATTTTGGGAACATTGTATACGGTTCGTATATGAAAATGTACAGATTGGTTTTTGAGAAACACATCTAAATCAACAAAAATAATTTCATTCAGCATGTCGTATATTGCCATTACCCATCAATCTTCCACAAAAAGGTTACCAAACACATCAAAATTTAGAAAAATCAGTCATTTCAGTGCATACAGTCATCGCCCATTAGATTACAAAATCAGAAACAAAACAATAATAAATAACTTAACACACACACTTTAAATTCTATAAAATTCGTCCCACTTGTCATATTGCATGTAGTCCCCCTTGTAAAGTGCACAGGTAATATGAAAAAAATTATAGATGAATTCCAGCGTGACGTCATTTGTTTACTTTTTAGCGGTAAGCTCCTTGGCTCTGGCTTTTGCATGGCAGCAAAAAAGATGCTAGGGTTTGGTGAAGAAAGGTCTTTTACTGTGGATTTCTTCTAACGGGGGCATCGTTGGCTGGGGTTATAAACTATTATCGAGTGTAGGTTGATACCTTCTGATTTATTTGAATTCATTAAAAGTCATAAGAATGCCTTCGTTTGAAGAAATGAAGTGATAATTACTTTGCTTCACCTAGCACCCCAATCTTTTTCCCTGCCACGCAAATGCCAAAGCCGAAAGAGCTGACCACTGAAAATGTAAACAAGGAATATCCTGCAAAAGTTCAAGTCTTTGAAAGAATTTGGAAACTATAGTAGTTAGCTATAGATAATTAAAAAAGAGGAATAACAACAGAAGTCATATGTTAGAGCTAGCCATGGGATGGGGAGCTGGACTTGGAGGCTAACAGTAGCTAGCTAACAGTATAGCTAAGACACCCAGTTAAATATACTTAAACTGGGAACACTTACCTAAAACTAAAGCTAGCTATTTATGCTTAGTAAAACACATATAAAGAGAAGCAATAATGTAAAATTAAGAACATTACAGTTCAACAAACCAAAGTTTTCCGTTTTTTAGTCAGCCAACAGCTTTATGTAGCATTTTGAATTTTAGGACAATACATTTTAGTTACGCGCCAGGGCACATGAATTATGCAACAAAACATAAACAAATATAGCTACATACGCGGTAAAATATGAAACTGTGGCTTTTCCTGGGAAATGTGAGTCTGCTTGCTCCACCGACATAAAAACCAAACGTCTAAAAATATCAAAGTTCTTACTATTTGTGATTTCAAATCCACTTTAAACTCTAGCCTTTGTTTTCTACTTCTAACTTTACTTTACATCTAGCTCCACTTCTCACTTTTATACTTCTTCACTTGGTCTCTTTTCTTTTTAAATATATAGCTATGCTTTTTTAAACCTCTTTTTTTCATCAAGGTAAAGGGATCGTTCTTTTGTGCTTTTTTTTGGTGGCCTTTATTTTATACTTCTAAATTTACTTTACTTCTAGCTCGACGTAGCTCCACTTTCACTTCCAACTTCAATTTTCTACTTCTTCACTTAGACTTTTTTCTTTTTAAATATGCTTTTTTGAACCACTTATTTTACTTTTTTCAAGATCGTTCTTTTGTGGGGGTTTTTGGTGGCGAGAGGACACCATTTTTCGAAAGTTAGCCGTTAAATTTATTTCAGCAAATCAAATTGAGTCGTTTTCATCACGTGATGTAAACAAAGTAAACCCGCTAGCAAAATGGACATAATTTTTTCGGTGACTTCAAAGAGAATTTCGGCAACATCAAAGGAAAATGACGATATCAACTTTGCCTGTCACAGACAGACAGACACACTTAGCGTATCATTATAGAGATCGATAAAGCCCGTGGAAAAATCCACTGAGGCAGGATAAAAATGAAAAAGAAGCGTTTTTTGAATTTTGATGACGACAGCAACCCATCCACAAAAAAAATAATTCAGAAGCTTAAAGGGCGCTGATCAAGAAAATGTATATGATCATGCGCTTTTGATGAGCGGTTAATGAGATATAAGGGTTTAAATATTTTGCTGACGTCAGCAAAGACCCGCAAAAACACACCAAAATTTTTTTAAGAATTTTATATATCTAATGCCTTCATCGTATAGATCTTGAAACGCTGATCAAGAAAATGTATAGGATCATGTATCTTTGACAAACGGTTACAGAGATATTGGGGTTTAAAGGTTTTTGATGATTCGGGGGGGCCAGGTTTGGGAAAATTACCCAAATTGGTCCTAGATGGTCCCTAGTTACCCACGCGGTGAAAAAAGATTGACGTCACCACCTCGTTTCCAAGTTATTTGGCCTCAAAGTTTAAAGTGGACTTTGATGGTTTCATTAATTTAATTTAAGACATTGACGTTACATTCATGTTATTACGTTGCGCCGTAACGTCAGAAAATTTAACATTTGAGACATAACTTTTTCGGCGATATCAAAGGAAAATGAACACATCCACTTTGCCTGTTACAGACACACAGACAGACACACTCTCCGTATTATTATAAGAGACTAGCCGAAGTCCCGTGGAAGAATCCACTGAATCTCTCATTGAATCCGTATAAGGGATACCAAACAAAAACATACAGCATGGTAATTTGAATTTTTAAAACTTACAACCCAACCTCGGCTCTTTGTCTCTTTTTAAAACAGGACGGAAAAAAGAGAGAAGAGCCCTGGGATCGAGGTTGCTCACAGTCTGCATTACTTTATATTTATACCCGTTGAAGCCATAACGTTGAAATATAAGCAGGTGCAACAAAAAAAAAATAAAAACAAAAAAACGCAAAATGTCCAATAAAATCAAAGGCGTTACTTAAAAAGCGAAATCTGCTAAAATTTATACTTGCTTTGCCATGCCAGAAGTACACAAGGAAAAAAAGTATATCAGACATTTAAAAAATCCAACATATTTTGCCAAGTTATACAAAAAAAGTTATAACAAAATTTCCACACTGTACACTGTTTGTAACACGTCATACCAAAATCAGATATTCAGTCTATTGCATACAGCAACCCTTTCAAAGTTATACACAAGATATAAGAAATTAACAGTTTTCTGAATTCCCGTGGAAGAATCCACTGAATCTCTCATTAAACCGATGTAAGGGATACCAAACAAAAACATACAACACAGTTGTCTGAATTTTCAAACTCACATTTTAACCTCGACCCCGGGCTCTTTGTCTTTTTTATAACGGGATGGCAAAAAGAGAAAAAAGCTCTGGGGTCGAGGTTGCTCACAATCTGCATTATTCTATATTTATATAACCGCTGAAACAAAACGTCTAAAAATATAAGCATGTGCAAAAAAATAAATTATAAAATAAAAAAATCCTAAAAAATAAAAGGTATCTAACAACCGTTACGTAAAAAGCTATTTAGTCTATTGCATACAGCAACCCTTCCAAAATTATACTCAAAATATAAGAAATTAATAATTGAAAACACATAAAAGAGAAATGTGAAAACTTGAATCATTTGGTATATTGTATATTTACCGAAATATTTCAATCCAAAATATTAAAAGAACAGACCCAAACTTATAATCAAGAAAATCATGCATAAAATCAAGAAAGATAGCAATGTAGTGTTTTTGAATTTAAGAATCGAATATATTTCAAACTATCGTAACGTAACAGATGCAAACATTGATTTAAGTTTAGGTGTTATGTTTAGGTGTTTTATAACGACAGCAACACTGAATTACACAGTCTGTAGTGTTAAAAACAGTAACAACGGAAAAATTACTTTTTACAGTTTATGTAAATTCTTCTTTAGGATATAAACGCTGTTTTGTAAGATTAGTGTATTTTAGTTTCAGCCTCGATGTGCTTAACTTTTTTGACAAATGCTATCCTCATTATTCTCAATATGTTCTTAGCATGACTATGGCCTGAAAATATATAATGCCTTAATAAAATAAAGCATGCTTTAATTGTCTTGACATATACCATCGTCATTATTCTGAATATATTCTTAGCATGTCTATGTGCTGAAAATTTATAATGCCTTAATAAAATAAAGCTTGCTATAAGTTGCTATAGCTTTTGACAAATTCTTTTTATATTTAGAACAAACAATCGAGGTTGGACATATTCTTAAGATATTCCTAACTGTCCCTGAGTATATTCTTACAAAAAAATATGTTCAGGCTGAAGACAAAACATATTTAACTTCATATTGAAGGGAAAGTTTAGCTTTTAAAGTGTAAACGGCTTAAATATCGTTATTCGCCTAAATTCATTTCTCTACCAGATAATCTAAACAACACACCTGTTTTTCTTTCGCTTTCTCAGTAGGCTGCTAGCTAGCGTTCTCTGGATAAAAGTCCAATCAGTTTTTTACTTCGATTACTAAGCTTCGCTTCATCCCAAAGAAAACAAATTGAAAATGTATAGCTAGCTAAAATTGTCTGATACATTTCCAATCATTACTCTTTTTGACGTTATATCATCGTACGTTTTTCTTCTTTATAACAAATATTTCTGACAACAACATAAACTTTTTTTTATTCTCGCTCGACAACAACAGCCGCTCTACAACAACAGTTTTGTTTTTTACATCTTAGATTCGAATTATCATTCGAATTCGATAGTTTTTTTAAAAAAGAAAGCAACCTCGGTCCCAGAACACAAAAATGATAGAAGAAACAAATAAACTTTAATCTAACCTCATGATGAGTAAACATTGTGTGAAATAACTTTTTTCAGGATTACTTTGAAAAAGAGACAACTTTCTTCGCTTCGGTTTTCATTTTTCAGTTGATAAACTTTGTTTCCGTGAGGTACGGCGCGCACATGGTAAACCAGGGGTAAAATTAAATTATTCTATCTATAACAACCAACGGGGCTTTTACAACAAAAAAACAAATAAAAAAATTTGAAAATAAAATAAAAATTAGCTTTAATAAAATAAGGAAAAAGAGTTTTATTTTTTAAAGAAATAAGAAAAGAGAATTAAATATTTAAATAGTAACCCCCTGATTTGCGTTTTTTTTAACTTGGTAAATTTTAGCGTAACGCCACGCTTTGGGGACACAATGCATGAGGAATAAGAAAGTGACCCGCATATTTTTGTCCTGGGCCTCACCGTGCGCACACACAAGGCGTATTAATATTTAGATTTTTGCTGACGTCAGCAGTGCATACACAAAAAAAAAATGTTCTTAAAATCTTACAGCAACTTTTTAAAAATGGAGTTGATAATTTTGAATGAAATTTTTGTTCTTTTCATTTTTTTTTCTAACGTTATAAACAGATAATGAGGATAAAAAATAAGGCCCGTGGAGAAATCCACTTCGGCAGAAGGACATTGGAAAAATAGGTTGTTTTAGATTTTTTGCTGACGTCAGCAGTGCATATACAAAAAAAAATGTTCTTAAAATCTTACAGCAAATGTCAAATGTCAAATCGCATTAAATCCTCCACACAAATCTTACACAAAATAAAAAAGAACAGCTTGCAAGGTGCAAAGTCTAGTTGATAAAAAGTTACAACAACGACACTCACAACATCAACACTCGCAACACCCACAAAACCGACAGTAAGAACACCGACAGTTACAACACCGACAGTCACAACACGGATAATAACAATGTTAGAAATAACGCATCTCAAATATGTACATCTTATAAGTGATTATGTTGAAAACCCTCAGTATTTTACTCTGAAATGTCAAAAAGGACGCCTGCAAGAGTTAGCACAAATCAACAAAAATAAGTTCTTTACACATTTTAAATATTGTCTTTCCCTTAAAAGCTTATACAAAAATATGAAAAAGCCATAGTTTGGAAAACATCAAATTTAAGTCTAGAAAAATCAGTCACTTCGGTTGCATACCATCCTCTCCTGCAAAAATTTACACAAAATGTAAAAATCAACCAGTTAAGAACACAAAGATTTTATTTTTTAGTATGATGATCCATACTGCCCTTTACCAACAATTTTAAACCTAAATGTCAAAAAATTAAACTTGAATCAACAAACATTGTATACGGTTCATAAACAAAAGTTTACACAAAATGTAAAACAGATCGGTTTTTGAGAAACGCATCTAAATCAACAAAAATAAGTTCATTCAGCATGTCGTATATTGCCATTACCCATTAATCTTCCACAAAAAAGTTATGACACACATCAAAATTTAAAAAAAAACAGTCATTTCAGTGCATTACAGTCCTCGCGTTTAGATTACAAAATATAAAAAACAAAAACAGTTTCAGTCAGAACATTAAGTAATTTTTTTCTCATCAGCAAACATTTATCCCTACAAAATTTTGTAAAATTCTCAAGAAAACAAAAACGTGAAACCATGGAACTTTCTTCCAGCAAAAATTAAATCACATACAGTTAGTTCTCCCAAAGAATAGTTTATAATACGAAATATAAAGACAAAGTTGTTTATATAGTCTGAAGATGTACTTAGTGTACGAAAAGCTTAACAAATAAATACTTTTTAACTTTCAAACTCGTTTTATTTTTTTCTTAATTAGTAAACTATGGCTGTTATTTTTACCGATAAAGACATCAGCTTTACAACAGCTTACAGTGAAGTCTGATTCTACAAAGATTTGTTCTTTCAGTATATATATTGCATGTGGTCTTTCCACAAAAGTTTACACAAAATTTCAAAAAACAGCATTTTGCAACACGAACAATATGAACTGACAACCATACCATCCTCTCATAAAATTTTTTAACCCAAAGTCACAAACCCACGTATATAAATTTCCAATCAAATGTCAAAAACAACCCCTGTAAAAAAACCTGGCATTTTACATGTAGGCTGACAAAAGTTTAACAGGTTGAGGAAACAAAACAATAAAAAATAACTTAACACACACACTTTAAATCCTATAAAATTCGTTCCACTTGTCATATTGTGGTCCCCTTGTAAAGTTTACAGGAAATGTGAAAAAATTATTCTCTATGGGCATAAAAATGTGTCACAGTATCCTAAAAGTTCAAGAAAGATTTTGTAGCTAGCTTGTTACATCATAATTCGTGTTCAAAAAAGAAGAGAAGTTTGACTACTAAGGTAGCTATAAATACCTAAAAAAAGAGGAATAACAACAAAACTCATAGATTAGAGCTAGCTATGGGATGGAGCCTTGAAGCTAACATTAGCTAGCTAGCTAACATAGCTAGTTAAATATACTTATAGCTGGGGAGACTTAGCTAATTCTATAGCTAGCTATTTATGCTTAGTAAAACACATATAAAGGAAAACAATAGCAATGTAAAAATTATGACATTTTCAGATAGTTCAACAAACCAAAACTTTCTATTTCGCTGGCACATTTGTTTGGTAGCCAGCTAACAGCTTGATGCAGCATTTTGAATTTTAGGACAAATACATTAGTTACGCACCAGGGGATACATTAAGTATGCAAAAAAAGTAAACAAATGCTAGCTTTCTATAAAAAGCGCGGTAAAACATAAAACTTAAAGAATTTGAAGCTCCAATGGACTTTTTTTGAGAATGCGATTCTCCTTGACAATTTTATGTGTGCTACATATAAAAACGGAACGTCTAAAAATATCAAAGTTCTTACTTTTTCTCAATTCCAATTCACTTGAAACTCTAGCATTCATTTTGTACTCCTAACTTTACTTTACTACTTCTAGCTCCACTCTTCACTTCCGAAGTAACTTATTGTGGCTTCCAATTCACTTTTCTACTTCTACTTCTACTTCTTCACTTGGTCTCTTTTTTCTTTTTTATATATGCTTTTTGAACTACTTTACTTTTTGCACTTTTTTGAAGACGAAGGGACCGTTCTTTTGTTGTTGTTTTGTGTGTCGATGTTAACCCTGTTCCAAATTATATGCTTTTTTAATCCACTCCACTTCTTCACTTTGACTTTCCTTGCTCTTAATATCTGCACTTTTTTATGACTAAGGGATCGTCGAAAATAAGACATTTTTTATCCGCTTCTTTAGTTCGCCTTTTGTCGAGAACTTTGTCGAGAGATTATTATGTTTGTTTGCTTTTACGCGAAGGAAACGTTCTATTCGAATGCCGTCCCGTTCGAAAGTACGTATTTGAGCTAATCATACTGCTTATTTTCTATCACGTGGTTTCTAACGGTTGCGAGACAAATGTAAACAAAACAAAAAAACTCGAAACACTCGCGCATTCGGGTGGTAAAAAATATCGTCTTTGTAACAGTCACAGACAGACAGACAGACAGACGGAACTGGCGTATTATTATAGAGACTAGTCGATAAGGCCCGTGGAGAAATCCATTTAGGCAGGAGGACAATGTAAAAATTGGTTATATTAGACCTTTTGCCGATGTCAGCAGTGCATATGCAAAAACAAATTGACGAAATTCAGTTTATCCGTTGTCTCTATTGTGTAGAGCTCGACACGCTGATGAAGAGAATGTATATGATCATGTGCTTTTGATGAACTGTTAAATGAGATATAAAGGTTTAAAAATTATGCTGACGTCAGCAAAGACCCGCGAAAACACACAAAATTATTTTTTACAAATTTGTATACCTGTTGCCTTCAACGTATAGGTCTTTAAACGCTGATCAAGAAAATGTATAGGATCATATACTTTTGACAAACGGTTACGGAGATATGGTGGTTTAAATGATTTTTGATGACGTCATCAACCCATGCACAGAAAAAATAATTCAGAAGCTTGTTTTCACGTTGCCTCTGTTGTGTAGAGCTTAAAGCGCTGATCAAGAAAATATATATGATCATGTGCTTTTGATGAGCGGTTAATGAGATATAAGGGATTTAAAATTTTGCTGACGTCAGCAATGGCCCGCCAAAACCTAAAATTTTTTTTTGAAACTTTGTATACCTGTTGCCTTCATCTTATAGATCTTGAAACGCTGATCAAGAAAATGTATAGGATCATGTACTTTTGACAAACGGTTACGGAAATATTGTGGTTTAAAGGTTTTTTGATGACGTCATAAACCCGTGCATTCCGAAACGGATTTGGGGACCCAGGTTTGGAAAACTTACCCAAATTGGTCCCAGGTGGTCCCTAGTTACCCACGCGGTGAAAAAACATTGACGTTACCACTTCGTTTCCAAGTTATTTGGCCTCAAGGTTTTAAGTGCACTGTAATGGCTTCATTAATTTAATATACTTTCCTTTGACGTTAATATTATTTTAACGTTAAAAGTTTGGTAATTTACAGAACAATTTTATGGGCGATGTTTTACAGACTTTATCAATGAAAAAGGTAAAGAATATAATCCACTTTGCAAAAGTGACAGACAGACACACGGAACTGGCGTATTATTATATAGACTAGTTATTTAAACCCGTGGAATAATCCACTTAAATTTATTGTGCTTCTTATCACAAAAAGGTTTGTTGAGAAACGTTTTAAACGAAATCCCGTGGAGATATCCACTCAAAAATATTTAAAATTTATTCTATGTTTCTTATCAAAACATCATTTGTTGTCAGTTTCATTTTAAAGACGCAAACAATTAAATCTTTTGAACGAAATTGACAACTATAATATCAACGGTAATTGCCTGTGACTTTACTCGTATAACAATTTATAACAAAGCTCCCGTCACGGTAAATTTAAATTCGCATGCAATAAAATTCCTAACTAATGAAATCACTTTATTTTATCACATGATTTGTTTTAGCCAAACAGCGAAATTCATTGTTCTTTTCGTCAAAACGTTTTGTTGTTAATTCCATTCAAGGGGGAATAAATAAAACCAATATGTTTTTCATATAACAGTAGACAATAGACACGTGCTTAAGGGAATAATAAAAATTAATTACCCGTGACTTTTGTGTAATGAAGTTTACATCATTACACAAGGATTTTTATGAGAACAATAAAATAAATTAACCATGACTTTTTTAAAACAAAAATTTTAAATCAATTTGAAAAAGCACACAAAAGACAGAATAAAAATAAAAGTTTAGCAAAAGTGACAGAACTGGCGTATTATTATATAGATAACCAATTATTTTATTCCTGACAACAGCCACAAAATACACATGAATATTAACGGCAGAAAACAAAAAAAACGAGGTTCATTTTAAACTATTTACTTTTCATATCGTATTTTTGCTAAGATTTTGACTTCATAGTCATGTTAATTGCTAATTTTGTTGTTATTATGGATAAATCTGATATCAAAGAGATTAGTAGTAGCTAGTACGAGTGTGATAAAAATTTAAATATTCCCGTTATTTGTAGTGTACAAGTGTAGGAATATATACCTGCAAGAAAACATAAAGTAGAACCTTATTTCATGTTTTCCAAAAGGGGAAAAATAAATTAATCATGCGTAAAGATGGTAAAGATGCGCTTTGCCATTACATACTAAATAATTTTATAGTCATACAAATATTTATAAACATTCGTTTCAACTATCGACATTTTATCTTTTATCAACTATTTTTCAAGACAAAAAAAGGATTTGCTCTCCAGCAAAAGAACAATCAACTATTTTAAAAACCGTGTCAAACTTTAAAACAAACTCTGTGTGGGAGTACATAAAAGCAATTTAATTTCAATTTAATTTAATTTTCGCAGCTAGTGAAGAACCAATGAGCTTATCCCTTTACATATAATAAACCAGTCAGAACACATAATTTTAACGGAAGAACAATCAAACAATAAGGAAACAATCTTTTCAGTCAGGCGTGAAAAAGATTCTGTGTAAGGAGGTAGCCGCGTTAAAATTCAGACTAGTTCAAATATGACTTACAACATTATGAGACAAGACTGAATTATCTCGCAAAAGTGTGCTGGTACGTACAGTAATTAGAAGCCTAAATCGACAAGATATGGCTGGAGTTCAATTTTGGGTATTGATGGTGACATTGACTGCTGCAGTAACAGGTTAATATTCTTAAATTTTATAAATCTGTTCGAAATAATAAAGATAAAAAGTAGTATATATTATTAGCCGAGACCCGACGTCGCAGGACGGTTGTAACACTAAAGAATGAACCTCCATATTCCCTTCTCCATAAATATTTTTTTTCATAAATAAGTTAAGCTGTTGACCTGGTATAAAAAAACGATTAAAAATATATCACTTCCCATTTTATGGATATTAAAAATGCAATTACTTGAGTACAAAGAGGATTATTGGCTTAAAAGTTGTTATGGGATGTTTTTATACCAATGTAAATAAATTAACATAAAGAATAATTTCATATTAGCTATACTTTACGAAGTATAGACGTTTCAAAGAACATAATGGACATTTGATAAAAAATAATATTCGGACAAAATGACCCGGCACATTTTCATATTCCACGACAAGCTTTTAAAAAGAGATTCAGGACTTGCTTTTATAGACCACCATTTCATTCATTGTAACTATTACCGTTCAAAGGATATCAAATGTTAAAAAGAAACTTTGGTGATATCAGTTCTCATTCAACAAAAAGTGTTACTGCACACCTTTATGGCTTTGATTCGACATGCTGTCATGCTGGACATAATTGGCACAATGTGCTCCCTCTCTCATTACTTACTCATACTAATCATTTACCCATAAACTGCTAGTTATGTCAAGTTTACAATACAATCAAAAGTCTGCCTAGCCACATTCAGTGAATGCATTTTAACCACACGTTTGAGAGCTCTGTGGCTTGTTTTCCAGCGAGCTATTAACTATAATAAAAAAATACGGAATAATGATAAAAAAACACACTAAACCACAACACCTGCCTGCGTTGACTTGCACAGAGTGTTAATTATTGTGTTTTTCAGTTTATATATCTTCCTCTAAAACTATATTACAAAACAAACCAACTCTGTTTAGGTACAAGAAAAGGCCGTTTTAAGGATTTTCTTTAAAGGCGAGCAAGTTTAAAGTTCTTCTAAAAAAGATATTTTTATTATGATTGATGATAACAACATAGGTTACAATAATCGGTACAGAATATTTCTATTCTAAAACTATACTATGCTCAATGTGTGACGGGTACTGGTTGCGTAATCTAAAGATAAAAATAAAAGACATGGTGAATAATGTAAAAGAAAGGAAAAGGAGTTTGCTTTGGAAGAATTTGCATCAATGAGTACAGGACCTAAGGACGTTGAAGCAAAATCGTTACACACCTGAATGCATTCCTATAAAACTGTTACGGAGTTAAGCGAAGCCTATTTGCCATTTAAGCAGGCGTGAAAAGTTACATACCCAGGTTAGCCGGGAAGCTATCATCTTTGGTCAGAAAATTTTGAAAGCAAAAAAAAGTCCGTCAGCATAATTTTGTTCTTTTGGGTGATTTTAGGTGATTTTAGTTTCCTATAAAAATTACTATTTTAAGAGAAGCGCGAAAAAAGAAGTGTTTTTCTTGTGGGGGAGGGGGGGGGGAGGGGTGCGCGGGGGTATAACAGCTTCTTTCTTCATCTTAACTCTAAGCGCCACGTTTCAATAAAATCAGCCGAAAATAAAGTTTATATCCGGAGACCACAACGACCACAGCTTTGTGTTTCCGCGAAAAATAGTAAAGAATTTTTAATCCAGTAAAATGATCAATCACAATGATTCAAATCCAGTGTGATCAAAAATGTTCTAAAGACTGCCGCCGCCGCGACAAAAAGGTAAATCCAACCGCGATGTGCATTTCACTGGATTTTAACAAAAAAACATTACGTAATCCTTCAGCGCGCCGTTTGTTTATATGCAAAAACGTGATTTTTAGACAAAACATGAGTACTCTGAGGACGTTGTGTTGTTTTCATAACAACATTTAATTAACCTGTTTTCTAACTTCTGTATGAAGCAGACAGGGGCGGATTTAGAATATTTTTTTTGACTGGTGCAAAAAAGCCACGAAGGCTGGTAATTTTACAACTGGGGGTTTGGGGGCGTTGTAAGCCTCCCAACGGGCCAGCCAACGCCCTTAAACGGCTAAAATAGCTTAAAATCATCTCTCAGACTCATCTTGGTTATTTTAGTTTTTTAGCTGACAAAAATTATATTTTTGAACGTTTTTTTTACAACTTGAGTAATTAAAATGTTTTTTTTTAACAATTTTGGTGTCATGCCTTATTACTTTTCGGGAATTTATATACGGGGACATTTAAACAACAGATAATAATATACAAGATTTATTCCTTTTTTTTTCAAGACTGTTACACTTTTAATCGTCGTTCAGGATATCTAACATTTTAAGTCTTTTTTGATATTTTATTGCCAGCATATCGATTACGTCACCTAAATTTATTTTCATCTCTTTGTGGATATTTAGCAACACCAAGCCATTAAATCGATCCTGAACAAAAGTTTTAAAATTATAATTAAATGCACTTAATGTGGTGTTTCACAATCAAAACAGATAACTCAATAAATTAATTGGCAAGATACACGACAAGATTAAAAATGTCACATTATCCTTAATACGCAACGTTATATTGTAGAAACATACCTGGGTCATCGAGTTTTTTGAATATGTCTTTACTCGTTGTAGCGTTGATATAGATCTCTCACAGGAACATGTCGTTACTGGCACTATGGCAAGAATATGTAAAATCTTGAAGATATTTGGGTACAACATAAAAATATGTGCAGCTAATGCATTATTAATTATTTCCAAGAAATAAAGCTGAATGTTTACTTGCAATGTATAGAACTTTCTCTTTTAAAAACACAAGCAATAAATTACTTTTTACCTCTTTAACCGTTGCCATTTAATTGTTGCTGACGGTTTGTCTTTTTTCATGGTGGTTGGAGATGTTTGCAAAATATCCTTTTCAATAAAAACAGGTATATACAAAGTGATTTGGCTCAAATAACCCAGATGGCATTTTTCTCACCTCACCCATTCTTGACCACATAATGGTTACACATTCGCTCGTAGATTCTGTACTTTCTCTTCCATTATTAAAACTTCCATGGATGTCATCTATATCATGAGGGTATACGGTTTTAATATTTTTCCCAATAACTGTTGCAAGAGCAAGCATGTCCATTAAAGAGCAGAATCTTGTGTTTTTAAGATTATAAATGACTTCCTATCTCGGTTTTTATTTCCTGTAAATTCATCAGCAACATCATGAGGAAATATTGATGCAAAAAGTCCTCTTTCATTACGAGGGAAGTTTTCCATAATCTTTTTGTCAAAATATGTATGTGAAGCATAAATGTTTGAATGTAAACGCAGCTCAATCGAAACGGCAGCTCGAAGTAGATAGCAAAGGCTCTCATTTCCAACAAATATGGAAACATAATTGTATAAACAATTGCCGTTTCTAGTAGATCTAAATAAAAATGTTTACTCTATTATTTATAGACAATAGTTAGCTAGCTACAAAGTTTTCTGCAAAAACAAAATGAAAAAATAAAACAAACAAATAAACTATAATAACTAATTCTATATATATTATTGGTTAGACGCATTTATTGAAGATAAAAGATAGTTCTAATATAAACAAAACACACTTCAAAAGAATAACATTATTATCAAATTTTATTGTTGTGTGTTTATCGTTGTTTTGACAAAATAAGCGTTATTTGTAGCACTCTCATGGATTATATTTTTTAAAGAATTCCTTGCAATATAAATTTGCTTTAGAACGTGATATAAAATATATAAACAAACTTTCGTGACTTTCTTCAGCCGCCTAACCGGGCCAGCTCGCCTGATATGAACGTAACAAGATATCAGCCCGCCTAACCGAGGCAGCCCGGTTAACCGGGCCATCTCGCCTCATATGAACAGCCCCTAAAACCGACACGCGCCACATTTTAAAAAGTCTCACGGATGATTTCAATAGAAGCAAGAGAGTTCAATCTCCTTCTTTATTTTACCTCCATGATAGGACAAAAATGTTAATTAAGGTTAGTAAAACAGAAATCTCTTGCAAACTGTGGTTGGAAATATCCTTGTCTTTACGACAAAACAGGTCTGAGTACATGCTCTTCAAGAAGAAGCCGTAAATTTTGACCTGAGACCGTCTGTTCTTATTTTTCGCTCCTTTCTCAGCTTGATTTGTTTTTATTTTGTTCTTGATACAGCAAGAACACAACATAAGAATTTAGCTTAATTCTTAAGAAAAGGTTTTGTTCAAATTTCTCTGGAATTTTTATTTATATTAGAAAATTTGGTGTTGCCAATTCAGCTTTATAACTGTGTTTACTAACAATAACGCAAATATCAATGTTATTTAGCAGTTTAAAGAAAACAATCACACGCAAAAACATCTAAGAATAAGTAAGAATTCATATTCTGGGATTGTTCTTATTCTGTGGCAAAATTTAGACTCGGGTTGTTCTTTGGGACCGTTTACGCACGAGCCTCATCCCAGGAGGAAATCAGCATATTTTCATCCCGGGGTGAGTGATCTCATCCCAGGATGAAACATTAATTTTGCTAACTTTACGTATGATAATTTGAAGTGATTTTTTTTAATTTGTGAGTACAAAAAGCAAACGAGAAACGCTCTTTCTCGTATGAAATAAACTTTGAAGATATATACATTACCAAACCGGTCAAACAATTTTTTTACGGCCCTTTTATTTTTAAAATCATGTTCAAATAATGTAAAAAAGTGTACATTCAGCATCCTTATCCCGGGATGAAAAAATTATTGTATTTACCGTGTTTTTTTTTCTGATTTCATCCCAGGATGAAATAAATAAGAGTGTTTACATGCATCATCCCGGGATGAGATTTCGCGTGTAAACTGCCCCTTAGTTTTGAAAGTAATCATTTGAGAGCTTAATGCTGCTCTTATTTTGTTTCTATTTTGCGACCCAATCGAGGCTAATTCTCTTAAAAATTTTCTTGTAAACAAAATGAACTTCGAAGCGAGAACGCACAAATACTAGTATTCAAAAAGAATTAATTCTCATGAATGTACATAACAGGTGTTGGCGAAAGAATTTTTAAACGAACACACAAAATGTTTGTAACTGCATTCACCTTTTTTTCAGATTCCATTGATGTCTTCGTGTCAAAGAGCAACGGAATTGATCAAGAGAATTGCGGTTCTGACCCTTTACCTGCCTGCAAATCGCTGGAGTATGTCCTCCAAAACGAGAAAGCAATATTAGAACTAACGATTAAATTAGACGGAGGAGAGAATATGTTAAATCCTTATACATACTTCGTGAACAAATCATTTCACCTGGACAAAAATATCACTATAAGAAAAGCCGGAAATGCTCGTCCAGCTATTGTCATGCAATCGGAGGATCCTTACTCTGATTATTTATTTAACAGTAGCTGTGAAAAAGCGCACACGTTGGAAGTGGATGGCATTCGATTTAACAAAACTTCACTAATTAGTATCATGCGTACTGCAATGGTAAAGATAACGAACTGTCTATTTCACAACGCGCATTACTTTGTGCAAACCAATACCTCAGTGCTAGAAGAAAAATATGTTGTGCTCCAAATTTCTAATTGCAAATTTAATAACTCGTTTTTACGACTTTATAATACGCAACTGAAAATAGATATAATTAATAGCACCATGCATGGGGAATACGAAGGGATGGATTTCCTAATTGCAAGTTTCCAAAAAATTGATTTCAAAATGTCAAATTGTATATACAAATATGACGGTGGTTTGGGTTTTGATCGTGATTTACTATCAACTTCTCACTCCAGCCAAAATATAACTATAACGAATTCGCAATTTATTAGCGAAGCGCATAACAACCGTGTAAATGCAATATGGATCTCCACTTGTCCTTCTTTATTCGTTGTTATACGTTATTGTGAATTTAAAGGCTACAATGATGCCGCCATCAAGATAAGTACAGCCAATTCAGTTACTATAACACATTCAAATTTTAAAAATAACTATGGCTTCTCAGGAGGAGCTGTGAGTATAACGAACAGCAATGTCACTATCGTGAAGACTGTTTTCTTGAACAATACGGGGAGGAATGGAGGAGCAATTTATTGGGCTGCTGCCTTTAAATCACTGTTAATAAAGAATTCCATGTTTATCTCGAATACAGCATATTCTGGAGGAAGTATATATGCGATGGGTGATGCTCTTATTCCCGATTACGGTGTTGAATTACGAAATGTTTTCTTAACAGGGATATCCGAATTGTTCCATCATTCTAGTATTCTCATATTTGCGTCAACTGGTATAATCTTGCGTAATGTCAGTATGGTAGTTCAGACAACCTCCCCGAATTGGCCAGTAACTGGGTTTGCGTGCAGCGAAATGTGTGTCAACAAAATGAAACGATCAAATGCAAGTTATGACTTTAAATACACGTGTCCAGAGAACTACCACATTGAACCAATTTTTGCGGATAATCCCGGAGAGAAGGTGTTGTCCAAAATTAGTTGCATCAGATGCAAAAGGAAAACCTACACAGAACAAAAGGGAAGTATGAGAATTGTTCGCAGAGAAAATTTTTCAATAGCTACAAAATTTGACCTCAAATGTCAAAAATGTCCCTTGGGCGCAAATTGCGATGAACAAATAATTAGTCGGGGAAACTTTTGGGGCTATAAGTCAACCGCAAAACATGGCCTAAAATTTATGCCTTGTCCCTCGCTGTATTGTTGTTCAGCTCATGGTGCAAAATGCATCTCGTATAATACATGTAACAGTAATAGAAAAGGAATTTTATGTGGATCATGCATGGATGGGTACAGAGTGAATTATTTTGATGGTAAATGTGTTGCAAAGTCGAGTTGTTGGAAGTTTCTGTTCTGGCTGCTTTACATTCTTTATGTAAGCCTGTACATAATTTTATTGTTATATTACAAAGATATCTTTCTGTTTGCTTTAAAATACTACAAAAACTACAAAGATAAAAGAAGTAAAAGAGATACGTTAACGGATGCCTTGATTGGCAAATCTGGAGACAGAATATCGCAATACGAAGATGAATGCGACGATCTCGATTCAGTCATTGACCCAAGTGATGTTACGCATGTTACTTGTAGGCATAGCGAAGATATAATGGAATCGTGCGACCATTCTGCCGGGAAATCTGCTAACTGTTCTGTGTCAGATGGTAAATATCTCGCAAATCCGAATATAACCAGAAATATTACCGCCATGATAACAATTATATTTTTCTTTTACCAAATCGAGACTTTGTTACGAATCAAGCAACGCGACGAGAAAAATCTGAACTTTTTGGACGACATTAGAAAGGCAGTTTCCTCGGTCCTCAATTTGCAATTTATGGTAACAAAGTTTTCAAAAATATGCCCGCGTGAAGATCTTACAAGTATTGGCAAAGAAATCGTTCAAAGTTCTACCGTTCTAGCAGCCATGACATTACTTTTGCTCTTTCTAAGTGCTAAAACACTTTATTTCGCACAGACAAAGAGAAAGAAAGAATCCGTTCAATCCATAGAAAATGCTAAACCAGTTCAAGTGAAGATCAAATTGTGTATAATGCAGCTCGCGTTGCTAGGTTTCACTGGTATTTCAGCATTCTGCTTGAAGATGATGAATTGCGTCAATATAAACGACACACATCATTTGTACATACAAGGTGATGTTGTTTGTTATTCATGGTGGCAATGTCTCATAATGGTGTTCTTCTCCATCTGGATTGTCCCATTTCCGTTATCAACATTTCTTTCAGTGAGAATGTTGACGAAAGAAACTGTATCCGTTACTCAATTTTATATTTGCTTCTTCTGTCCTCCGTACGCCACTTATCAGTACATATTGAAAAGAAACACCAGTTTTGACTTTGATTCCACTGAACTTCCTGTCGAGAACAAGGAAAAGGATAGCATCTTGGAGCTGTTTACTAAACCATATCGAAAAAGTACGTCTGAAGAGAGTGTCATAAACTGGGAAGCTGTTGTATTGATTCGACGTCTAATCTTGTCTGCCTTGTGTATATGCATCATCAACCCAGTATTCAGAATGCTCGTTACCTTCCCCACACTTCTGGTTTCCTTATTGCATCACTGGTACAAAAGTCCATTTTATAACAGCATGTTAAATAGAATGGAAGCAGCGTCACTATCACTTTTAATGCTTTTCAATATTTTTGATTTAATATGGGCGCTGGATTATCTGTACGACCTGTCAAACTTGCCAGGTTTTGAGTTGATCAGTACAGTTTTTACTTGGGTTCGGAATATCATCCTATTATTACCACCATTTGTAATCCTTGGTATTTTACTAATGGGTGTCGTTAAAAAGCTTGTCGCGCCAATAACGAATTACAGAAATAGAACTGACGATGAAAATCAATAAAAGATGGATAATCAAAATATTCAGAGTGACATGGCTTTGAACATGGCATAAAAGGGAAGAATTTTTCGCGAGAAGGAAATTCGCGTTTTCCGCGAAATATCCTGGAAGTCGCAAGATTAAATTCTGGCAAAAAAAATTGATTTTCTTAAATCCGCAAAAATAAATTCTCGCGAAAATTTCTTCCCTGTTACTTTGAACATCACATTACTCTGAGTATGTTGAGAATTATTTAGATAAATTGTTACATAAAATGAGTAACGAGTGAGATTATGGATTTTAGCTTTAATAACCTATATAAAGGCTAATTAAGTTAGCGGAAAGTTCATTAGTATTTTCAGTTGAATCGTATTGAATGTATTGTAGACAAAGGAGAAAATTCACAATCCTGTTACATTAATTATCAGTAATTTATTGTAATTTATATAAATGTCTTTCAACACTATCCTCACAAGTTTGGCATACTATGTGTCGAAACTTAGTTAGTATGTAGATATTTATTTAATTAGGTTTATGTCAAAATTACGTTGAAATGTTTCGCATGAAGTATTACCTAAAGGGTTAATTCCACGCATACTATTTTGATCAAGTAATTTGAATTGTTAATTACACAAAAAGCGCCCCCTCTTTCATGCACAAGTAAACAGACTTTTCCTAATCTACCACCGTCGTTGAAAATAAATGCTACAAGGAATTCATAAATATCATAAATATCACGTGTCTATTTGCCCACTGTTGTTTTTTTATTCTCGATGTTTAAATGGAATTGACAAATTGATATAACTAGTCGTTAGCCCGTGGAAAAATCCACGGGTTCGCCCGTCGCAGCTAAGCTACCATTTTGCGTGACAGACAGACAGACAGACGGACAGACGGACAGACGTATACGGGCATTATAATATAGATTTCTCCACGCTTGGATGAAACAAACAACACATTTTGTATTGTATAGTTGATTTTACTCAATTTTTATATTCTCTCCGAAGTTTTTGCAGCAAGCACATGTCCAGCTCAGGAATAGTTTTTACATTATTGCATTATCAGCGATTTTTACGCATTCTGATTGGACAAAAATATTTTCTTTTCCGGATTTTGAATACAACTTGAAGTATTTTTACTCACTCTCAAACAAGATGAAAAAGAAAACATTTCGAGACAAAAATTAGAAATTCCAATGTGCATGCTTAAAAGTGTTGTGCTCAAAAATTTAGAATAGAACTTCGCGTGTAGTCAGGCCTTAACGCGTATATTCAGAATGTGTTTCTCTCGAAATTCTTTAGTATCAGACCTTAAAAATGCGTTAGAATCACTAATCATATTTTCCAAGGGATAACGCAAGCATCGAAATCCAACATAGTTGGCAGGGGTTTTATACTGAGTGAAACTTCAATAAGTTTTTTAGTTTACGAATTTATTTTTGATGTTAATATTGTTTATGAATTTTTATTGTAAACCTTTTCTGTTTTAATTTTAAGTATGTAGTTATTTTATTAAGCGCAAGCAGGATTTTTTTAATGTAACACTTTTTCAATTGACTTAAAACTTTAACCATGGTTAAAGTTTAAGTAAAAAAGTTTAAGTCAACCTTCAAATTTCGGGCCAAACTAAAATTGGCTTATTTATTTTGGCAACGTCTTTCCCTGTATAAACAAGACAAAAATTATCAATTTCCACCTAAAAATAACTTCCTGGAAAAATATTTTCCATGCACTCAAATAATTCTCTCACCACGAGTGAGAGTAAATGTTATTTGGAATTTTGATGGGTTTACGGTAGCGAACAATATATAACTTTATGTAAGAAAAATGTATGTAACTTTGTAATAGTAATATTTCACTCACGACATTTTCTTATGTGTATTCGAATAAAAACAAAATAAAAATAAACAAAAAAATTGTTTGAAAAAAGACAATTTAAGCACACTCATTTTAAAGTGGCCACATTTTTTAGCACGGGTTAACTCCGCAGTATTCTTTGGAAAAACCGAAATTTCAATTGTTTCTCGCAAAAAATCATTCCTCTTTCAGCATATCGGATGGGAAATTTAATAACCTTGTCCCAATATTGTGACTGGTTCCCGTCAGAGAATATCATAGGCGTAGAGAAGCCGTGGGGACGAGGTTGGGAAATTTAATTCTTTTTCATATCGACCTGTATCTTGGTACCTTAAAGTTAAATGATAACTAGTTATAGAAAATAGATGACCTTAGCTATTTCCCTTTGCTGCGACGCCAATCCGCGTTCTTCGGTGTGTATAGGTTAAATTAAATGCAGTTTTCCAGACAGTGATGTTTTTTCTCGTTTACCTCTACTGGTTTTGTCACCTCTTGCAACTAGGAAGTGAACACTTAAGTATAATGCCTGCTCATGTGACTTGCATTGCATATTCTGTATTTCTTAGATGAAACAAGAAAGGAAATGCAGTGAGACTCCTATTAAACGGCCTCAACGTTTCTTCCCAAGTTGGCTTTGTAGCTTCTACAACCTGTCTTGGGGAATTAAGGCAAGACGAGATAGGTCAGAAAGTAGGTTAAGAGGCTGGTTTTCAAAGAATATTTTTTAAATATGCTATTTTTTTGCTTAAAAAGTAAAATAAACTTGAAAGTTTGAAAAACTTAGACTTTTACCTTGCCTTAACAAACTCTGTCTTAATGCGAGGGTGCTGGCTTGCTAAATTCATCGCAAAAAAAAGCTTTAAGGCCAAAATCATCCTATCTCCATTTTAAAAATTTAAAGAACACTTCCGAGGTCAATTTTTTTTGCCTAAATACCAGCAACCGTCCCCTGTATCATCAAGCGATCTTAAAAATTCCACCTCGCGTTGTGTAAATCAAAGACAACACTCCTCACACCACTCTCTTGGGTTGTCGGAACACATAATCAACGTGTCGGTTTTTAGTAGCCTTTCTCGTTATTTTGTAGCATTTAGGAGTATGATTTAACGGAATAAATGTAAGAATAGTTGTCACCGCAAAATATGCGGTAAAATATTACCTATATGTGGACTAGCTCGAAATACAAAAACTATCTTCCCCAATATTCATCCGTTATGTTATAATTTGTTAAGATTATTTTTCAAACATTGCAAAATAAGCTCAGCACCGCTGAAACGGTGTGACTTTTTTCAAGCGCGGAAAGATTGATGAACCAAAGGTTTCAAAACGACATGAAATTCGGACTGCTCTAATCCGCGAAAAGAGCTGCCCTAATAACATTCGCATGGCGTGCTAAAATCGCTAAAAAATCTAAAGTTTCCCGTAGTTCAAATATTAGTCTTTTTGACACTTTATCGACCAGGGTAAACCGACCCTAGCAATTTGGATTTATAACTTTAAAGTATACGAATAGGATTAAAGGGGCTGCAAAAAGGTTCAAGTAGGGTCTGCGTCTCCTTTCTCGTACATTCTGAATAACATTGTGTAGTAACCAGACTTCTCAGAAGGTCTAGGCAAAAGAAATTACACCGATTCTATTGCAAGAATATAGACAACCTGTTAATGAATAATTACGATTTTATGATTCGCTACTTTTTTAATACCTGTCTGTAAAACATTTTAAAGCCATTGTTGTTGTTGCTTCAACTGGCTTTATATGCAATAATAGGGTAATTTCTATGCAGATGTTAGAAGAAGATAGCTAGTTAGGTAAAAAAAGTTCAAGGTTTTTTTTACTAGAAAACTTAATTTAAAAGCACGTAAGTGCTTATGTAAATTAACATTGTGGCAGCAGTAACATTTGGCTATTAAGTGATCAACAATTTTCAATCACGATATATTTCGACTTTTAATAGTAAAATCAGTTAATACAGATTAAAATAAAAGTATCTACAACATACGTTCACTATGCTAAAAAATATTGAAATGATATTAAAATTTTATCAAAAGAGTGTGACTTTTAAACTCGTCTTTTTTATTTAACGATGGCTCAATATCATTTATAAAAAGGGCTTCCAAAATCAATTTCGAGGTCGATAAAATTTTAACTGTTTTCATTAATAGTATACATTCGCGATGTAATTCGCGCTATGTCAGTCAATCAAGTCGCCATCCTATCACCCACATTGTTGATCACTTAATAGCCAAATATGTAAATTAAATTATGGATATTTGTAAGGTATTCATTTTCGCTCATTTTTGGGCGTCAATATGATATCTAAGATGATTTAAGATGTTGTTTTTGTCCTCATTGCTTATAAACTAATGTCCCACCAGTGAAGAAACGAGAAAGGGGTTTTCAATGTTTCAAAAGCCAACACTAGATGATGCTAGATACACCTTTGAATTTATTAAAGATGTTGCAGCCAATTTTAAAAACAATAGCGAAAATTTTATGCCTGTTTTTACAAATGTGTTTCCGAAAATATCGTTCTCAAAAACTTATCCAAAATACCATCAGTTATCCTGGGATTTGAGTTGGCGAACTATGTACTTACCTACCTAACATGTTCAGTTGTTAATGATGATATTGCAAATGTATCTCCTGCAATTTTTCATCAAAGGAGAAGCAAATCAGTGAATATCTTGCAGGATATGTTTTTGGAACTCTTTACAGCGTAGATCGAAACAAAGTCGTAATATCTTGAATCTGAAGAGCATACATCTACTTATAGAGGGTAAATCAACTGACCTGGAACACGATACCTAAATCAACACACTAGTTTGCATTACAGACCGAGGCGGCTTATTAGCAGTAACGTCAGAAGTTTTTGAATTTTTTTCCATAGTTGAATTCCATTTCCGCCAAGAGTCTAGCACCACACATAGAAGTATTGACAGTAAATAACTGGTGTCATATCTCATGAATAATGCAAGAATTTTATGCAATTACAACAAATTAAAAAATGCTTAAACTGAAGAAGTAAGTAAAGAGATAGCTTTGAATTTACTGGAACATTTTATCATTTTGTGTATTCGTGTTCGTGTGTATTCACTTGTGAAGGATAAATGTCAACGGCACAATGTTAAATCAAAGGCTAAAAATCATTGCGAACAGAATTATAAAAAGCATCAAGCACTTTTGATCAAGGACATCAGTCTTAAACAACAGACTATAAACTTGTTAAAACAGCTCTTTTTAGAGCCACAAACTTATAACAAACATTATTTTGGAAAGAATGAGACATAAAATACACCAAAATATTCAACCTTTAAAAGTAAGTAATTTTGTATGGAACTTACAGAAAATAATTTCATACACGTTCAGTTTATTGTATGCTGCAAAATACTACCTTAAAACGTTGCATAAATATTTGCGCATTGGGACTAAAAGATTTTTTTTAGTGGGACTTATTTTTGCGAATACTGACCCACAAAATATTTATTTAATCCAGCATTAATTAATCCTTTTATGGTACATAATTTTCTAATCATACTCACAATCAGAACCATAAAAATAGAGTAAGGTGAAGCCAGTAATAATGTTTTCTAAGATGTGTGGCTATAAAAATAACCGTTTTTTGCGTGTGTGTGTCTTCTTTGATTTGCGAATGTTGATGCCTCAACGCCTCAATCATTTTCTTTATTATTTCTTTTTTACGACATGGCATGAAATCAACATCAATTTTGGTAAATGCTTCCTTGTCAATACAATTGCCAGCTATTGGTCTGAATATTTTTTGTGTACAGATCGTGTTATCATTGTATCCAATATCTCTTACAGTAGGATTGTCTTTTCTATGCCCAATTGATCGTTGTCTTCCGAAATAATTTTCCAGTGGATCTTGGCAAAATCGCTCTGTAAGAACATATGGTACACCCTGTGACAATAAATATTTAATAAGCTCGATCGACGAATATGTTGTGATTTTAATACCTTAATATGTTTGAGATGAACATGTTAGATTTGGCATTATCAGTGAAATTTTCAGGTCTTGAGGCAACGGAGTCCTTCCAATCAGGAAAATGTTTTAGAAATGCTTCAAGTATCCATGTAAAGCGTTCGTCATCTTGTGATTGGAATGGTTTTAGAAACGGTTTTGCTTTAGTGGTGCCTTCTTTTGTATTTCTGATGTTCAAACAATCAAATAACTTGTCCATGATCATACAAAACATGGCAGTAACTTATGCTTCTGGTGGTCCATATGTTTGGAGTGCATGAGAAACTGATTCACTTAATACCTGTGCAGCTAGTCGAACATTCATCACAAAAAAGGGTGTGAGTTTGGTATGGTTGTTCGTTATTTTGGGAACATGGTAGAGACCACAGTCAAAATCATCCAAAAAAAACTGTGATATGTGATTCCATGTCAGATATTTACCATTGTTCCATATACTTCTTGTGTACCTCCCAGCCATTGAATTAGCTAAGCAGTTTCTGGCAGTTTTAATCAGATGTGGTGGGTCGGATATGAAGTAAATATACCTCTTTTCGGTTCTCATCACATAGTGTACAATAGGTTGCATCAACGTCTCCATTAAAATCTTCCACTCTTGTCATATTCAAATGCATCCGATACATACTGCGGTTTGGAGAAGCGCCAACACCGACCACTTTAATTCCAAAATTATCCTCCAATATGCCAACAGCTTTCCAAAATAATGTTAATAACTGAACATATGTAGCATTTGTGGTTGCAAAGTTGGCAAGGGAGAATTTTAAGGGGTTAACAATACTTCGAATTAAAGAGACCAGCATGTGTGATGCAATGTCATCAGATTTTTGTTTTCTTTGAAGACTAAGTTTTTCTCTAGAATCAGCTTTCAAACACGGTTAACATTTGTCTTCAGTGTTAATTAATAATTGACAGGAAGGTGGTCGATGCAATTTAGTTTGTGTAAGAGGATTTGGTAATATGTTTAAATTTTTTAGGTGCAGTATGTTCAATGCAACTACCAGAAAATGAGATTGGCAAACCAGGACAAACAAAGAATCCTGAAATGTATCTAATCAAATTGGAAATTGTGATGTTTTTAACTGAGTGGTCATAGATATTATCATAGAGATATAATAAAAGAGAAAGAGACACAACGCGATAATTTTCTATTCAAAAATTGTTCAAACAAACAATGCGGAGGAGGCGCGTCACTGGGTTCCAGTTCTTTTTGCGCGTTTCTCGCAAAATGACTAAGATCGATTCTTTCAGTATAGACTCCCGACAATTTTACTTGTAAAAGATTAGGAAAATAATTAGGTTTTCCACTAAATTCCGCCAAAGTTTATTGTTTAAATAGCTCTCAGGGATTTACCCTCGCCTTCAAAATAATTTACCTGCATAATTTTCAAGAGAATTAGTTGGAGAAGAAGCTCGAAGGTCAAGCAGCCATATTTGTTGTTGTCGTATGTATATCAAAAACAAACGTATTTTTTTTAAAGAAATACTGAACGGAATATGAATGCTTCATAGATGTAGAAATCTAAGGTTTTATTCTTCACTTTAGTAAGAACCTTTAAGTGAAGGACGATGGTTAGCCAAAGCTTAAGGCCAAAATTCAACTGTTAATTTTCGGTGTTGATAAAGTGTCCCTTTAAATATACCACGTTTTTTTACGTAAAAATGGCGGTCTTTGAAACCTCGTAACTTAAAAAAGTAAAAGGTTTTTGTAAAAAATGCGAGTTGTGGCTAGTTATCTTATTTAATGGACAGGGTAGCTAGCTAGCTATACCCTCGATGAGGGCTAACCACATAGAATTTAAATCGCTATTTGCAGCCATATGAAGGATTTCTCTCACAACTATCAGTTTTGACTTGCTAGTATTTAGACCACATTCAAGTGATGTAAGCTCTAAACTCAAGTGCTTTCAAATCAGACAACTAAAATATGCACTGAGAATTGATTATCAAAATTTCACACAATTCATTTCAAACACACGTTTTAAGAAAACCTTGACCAGTATTAGAAAACCAGATCAGCGTTACCAGGAACGTCGTATGGATGAACATTGTAAGTGTCGAATCACGATACTGATTTAAAAAAAATTCCACAAGTCATACCAGATGAAAATATCGATGAACTATGCAGTTACTTATCGATATACGCCAGAAATATTGGATTTTATTATGTTTTGGACAAAAGTATTGAAAGTTTAATTTTGATCAGTGCTAGCTAAATCGAGCTATACAAACATTTTCAAGATATATGCAAAATAACGACACATAACAGTTATGAATTGACATTGAATTGGATTGACAATATTTCATTGAAACAGAATGAACGGTGTGACACCTGGAAAGTAATAAAGTTTAAAATTTGGTTTAGTCGCGTTAGGTTCAAGAAGAAATGTCAAAGAATTCAAAAAATTTAGGGAATTTTGTTGATAAAATTGATGTTGTTTAGGAGACTCCATAGTAGGACATGGACATTAAACTGAAGATTGTATCAACATAAATCTCATAATTTGGTACCATATGAATATTATCATCGCAATAAAATTGAACATTATTCTCTGAATAATTATATTGCGGCTCACCAAGTCTGAGATTTTGAATACGGGAAGAAAATTCAGAAAATGATTGATAACATTCAAAATATTCAGGTATTTTAATTTCTGGAGGTTGATGTTGAGCTTTCTTTAATAAAGTTGACTGTGATGATTCCCTTGGTTTTGTTATGGTCGAAGAAGAAGAAGGAATACTTTTCATGGGCAATTTGAGGGAAGGCAATTTAACAGGATTCAATTTAACTCTGCTCTCATGACGATAATGTTGATTTTCATTAAAGTGCCGTTGACAGATTCTTTTATTTGTTGTTCTGAAACAAACTGCTTTATCAACTACACAATCTTTGGTGACAATAGCTATCAATTGGGAATCCACTGGGAAACGAACGTATTATCACTAGTTGGAACTTTAAAAATAGCTATTTCCTTGTACTTAGCCCTTCGTGGTACTGGACAGCCAAATATTGAACAATTATCTCCAGGCATATCAATAAGAATTCAAATTAAATTCTTTGTTTACAACAAAAAAGAGTAATCTGAACCAGAAAAACCGTTATTTACCTGTGCCTGTAGAAAACTGGGTTCTAGTTTCGTTACGGCCACAAAAGGATCAAAAACAATGCTTCTATTGTTATAGCGCTGTATTTCTTTTTCTTATGACTATGATTGTAAGTAAACTATAGTCAAAATTCAACAACCCTGGACACACTACCGAAATAGAAGAACTCAATATCTAACTTGACCCGCGGCGATAAGAAAATTCAATATGGCATCTGATGTTGCTGATGTTAATTCTTCGTAAATCTAAAGTTTTAAAATTAATTTTTCCTAACTAATGATAAAATTACTGTTGCTGTGAAATTTTTTTGTTGAACATGTTTTCTGTTGTGGTGTGAGAAGAAGAGAACACGTCAGACGTATCACCTGACTATAGCTGGCTTAGTTATAGCTAGGTATCACACTTATCCATGATCAATCAATCATTTTAGTCAATACTTCAGCTTAGGTAAAACTAGCCGTACCTAAGCCGTACCTTAGCCGCACGTAACTACACTTTTCTTTTTAAGATGAGGTAATGTATTTTAATGAAAACAACTGAGCTAATTGTAAATTTGTTGTGTCACTGAATTTCTGTTTCTAAATCGCTAAATCATCAATGAACACCAATGAACCCGCAAAATACGAAAAATGTTAGAGAAACATCTTACTCTTATAAACACCAAACAGGAAAAAGTGGGGGAAGGTGATTCCCTAATCGAGAAATAAAGTACGACTGGCAATAATAACAAGGTGGTTAGTACACATGGGCAGTGAATTTCAATGCAACTATAAAATAAAGTAAAATAAAGGGGATGGGTAAGACAACATATATTTCACTTAAAAAACAGTTATCTATATGAAATAAGACATTATCAATTAAAATGAAGTTAAGCTAGCTAAAATAAGGTATATACTATAATATTAAGGTATGGCCGGATTCTATTATATAAGAAACAACTTCAAATGCTAAAAAATAATCAATTAGAACGAAATTAAGTTAGGTACGGCTAGCTAAGATAAGGTACGGCTGGATAATAATAAAGTATGGCTGGGTCCTATCATATAAGAAACAACTTCAAATGCTAAGAATGTTCAATAAAAACGAAATTAAGTTAGGTACAGCTAGCTAAAATAAGGTACGGGTGGACAATATTAAAGTACGGCTGGGTCCTATCATATATAAGAAACAACTGTAAATGCTAAATAATCTTTAAAATAAACGAAAAACAATATATAAGTAGTAAAAGAAAATTGCGGGTGTGGTAAAGAAAAAAATTTATGCAGATTATGCTATAATAGGTTGGGTCCAAATTGCTTTCTGTACAGGACAATAAAAAGTTGCCACCTTGAAAGTGATGCGGTAAATCTTCTGTCTAAGTGAGGTATAGACAGTGAATGTCTTAAGATGTCTTTTTTAAATCTTCTGTTAGAAAACGCTATTAAGATGTCTTTAATGCATCTTCTTAAGAACGTCTTTCAAAAGACATCTTTTATACGTCTTTTGAAAGTAAATAAATTCGAATCTTGTAGTATACGCATTTTAGATGTCTTTTAGAAGATCTTTAAAAGACGTCTTTTAAAAGACATCTAAAAGTTATCTAAAATATATCTTGTAAAAGACGTCTTTCTCTTCTTGCTATAAAGCATCTAAAACGCATCTCTTAAAAGACGTCTTGTCCTACTGCTAAAAGTGGTCTAAAATGCGTCTTTCAAAAGACGTTCGTTTTTTATATGAAAAATTCGATTTAAAAAAACAGGGGTGTTCGCAAACTGAGTTAGCATGTTTATTTTTTTCGGAAATCAATTAACGAAATTGAAGGTGGTAATCGTCTCTTTTAATTATTTTTAAGTACTAATGTATTTTGGCAGCCCTTCATAATACGTTTTTATTTCATTACGTCGTAATTTTGTTTCCCTGCACCCCCTGGCGGATATTCTTCGATGAAAATTAGCGGTATTTTAATGAAAGCATCAGATCATCAAAGCATCACACATATAAATAATTTGATTGTTTAACTTAAATTATTATACATCAGCAATTAAGAATTTACATGATAAATTACTGCTTTTACTTCAACTAATTTGTATCGAATTAACATGAATACATTACTCTAAAATTTATTTTCATTTAATTTCATTAAGGTGTGACATAAACGAGCTTTGTTTTTCTTTTGAAATAATTACCATCTGGCGCAAAATTTATTATGAATTAAAAGACATGATCACTTTAATTATCTTCCAATAAATTTTTTCGCTAATGAACTTCATAAACCGTGATTGAAATTGACCAATGATCTGCCGAGTATTTCAAATTACAATGATTTATGCTCGGTTTATATGATAAACTAGTTATCGCACTTGTTCTTGAAAAAATTTTTTTCATGTTTTTTTCGTTTTTTATGTTCTCATATATTTTACTCGACTAAAGGCTCATGAAATAATGTAAACGAGAACATAAAAAATTTAAAAAAAAATATATCAGATATTTTCCTTGGCACTGTTCGATAACTACTACATATAATTTGTTTTCATACTGTGTACACCTTAAGTCACAATTTTGCTTTTCTATTTTAGGAATATACAGCAAAAAGCAATGAATAGGAGAAAATCAATGTATGTATTGTTTGGGTTGATCATAGTTGTCTCAGTATACAATCACCTTGACCATTTAGTTGATACATTTTACAATTTAAAAGCTGAGTTTTGTTTTGAAGGTGATGAAATTTTTCCTACGGAATTTCCTCCCAAGTCAACTCAGAAGACAGACACAACTCGTGTTTTACTCTACACAAACTTTTTCTCTGGTAAATATTGGCCGTATTTCCAAAATAGTTATGACTTTAACCCCAAGTGTGGATGTAACTTTACAAAATTCGAACTTGTGCATGATAGAACAAAATTTTTAGAATGTGACATTATTATATTTCATGGAAGAAACATGCCTTGTGGACGGACTCTCAGAAAACTACACAAACAAAGAAGGCCGCAACAACTTTGGGCATATTTCATCATGGAGAATCCAACGTACGATGATTATGTAAAGCCGGTAGAAAAATTCTTCAACATGTCAATAAGTTACCGTTTGGATTCAGATGTGTATCATCCATACAGGAGACACTTCCCTCGCAAACAGCCTGTTATTAGCACTGAGAGGATAAATTATGCTAAAGGGAAAACCAAGCAAGTAGCCTGGCTTGTGAGTAGTTGTGGAAAGATGCGGGAGCAGTTGGCACATAAACTGATCAATTACGGTATAAAAGTCGAAGTACATGGATGGTGTGCCAAGAAATTTAAATACCAGTTTAACTGTGCATCTAAACAATGTGATGGAGAACTTAGAGATTTTAAATTTTATCTCGCTGCCGAGAACTCATTATGCACTGATTACATCACGGAGAAATATTGGGAAAGGGGAATTAATAATAACGCAATACCTATAGTTTTTGGAGGTTCCAATTACTCCAATCCAAATCTAGTAATACCTGGCTCATTTATTGATGCAATGAGTTTTAATAGTGTCAAGGATTTAGCAGAGTACATCAAAGAAGTTGACAATGATGATGATAAGTTTAATTCCTACTTTGAGTGGAAGAAATATTGGGGTTTTGAGCATCCCAATGGTTGCGATCCTTTTTATCAGCAACTATGTGAAAGAATGCACACAAGACGAGACAGAACACTTTCTTCTTACATAAATCATGATGAGTGTAAAGCAAAGACAATTTTTTTCAAATCCTGGATCAACAGATGAATCACTTTTAGTTTTTCTGTTCATTGTTAATATTTCATTAAATTATACCAATTATATTTTAAAGTTCCTATGATTTTTTTAAATTTATCTTTCGCATTTAAATATTTTTATTTGTCTATAAATTTTTGAAGTTATACATTGATATCTTACTCTGACGAATACAATTTTTTTTGAATTTGAACGTCGTTTAAATTTGGTAGCTAGTCTTTTGACAAAATATAATGTGAATGTGTTGTGAGGAATGGTTAATAGAGATACGATTTTTCTGACTGCATTGTCAGCATATGAACATATTCCGTTTTTATGCTTATTGGTGTTCTCTAAAGTAATGATCAATTATATTTAAGTTATCATACTGTAATTTTTTTTCTCCTTTCCATGTTTTGTCTACATATAGATCACTCTACATATGGTACCTAGAGATAACTTTTTATACCAAACCCTTTCTTGTATTTAAAAGAGAAGTATGGTGATTAAAAATATAGGGATACATTTTAAATCACTTTGTTTCTTCTTTTTTAGCACACCCAAAATAATGAACAGAAGAAAGGTCAACTTCTTGTTGGTAGTTTTCGCTTTGTCGATAACTTTACACATATATTTTGACCGCGTTACTGACGTCTTCAACTATCTGAAAGATGAGATTTGTTTTGAATGGAAAGAGAAATTTCCTACGGAATTCACTCCAGTTGCTTCAACTTCATCCAAGGAATCAACTCTCGTTTTATTTTACACGAAATGTTTTTCCGACAAGTGTGTACCACACTACCACACTAGCTATGAATACAACCCTAAATGTGGTTGCAATTTTAAGAGGTTTGAACTAATATATGATCCAGATAGGTTTTTAGAAAGTGATATTGTTATATTTCATGGACGAAACATGCCGTGTTTGCGTACACTCAGGAAACTTCATAAACAGCGTAAGCCGAATCAACTTTGGGCATATTTCATCATGGAGAATCCTACCTATCACACCAAATTGAAATCATTCGAAAAATATTTTAACATGTCGATTAGCTACCGGTTAACTTCAGACGTATACGTTCCATATCGCAGACATTTCCGGCTAAACTCACCGTCGGCAGTACCCAAACTGAATCACGCCCACAACAAAACAAGACAGGTGGCTTGGCTAGTAAGTTCTTGTGGGAAATTACGCGAGGAGCTTGCGCACAAACTGATAAAATATGGTATAAAAATTGAAGTGCTTGGAAAGTGTGCAAAACGTTTCGAGTCTCAGTTACAATGCAGCAAACATGATTGCAAAAAAGAATTGCAATCATTTAAGTTTTATTTCGCTGCCGAGAACACATTGTGCGATGATTACGTCACTGAAAAATACTGGCGCAAAGGCTTTGATTATAACGCAATACCTATAGTTTTTGGAGGTGCCAATTACTCAAATCCAAATCTAGTAATACCTGGCTCATTTATTGATGCAATGAGTTTTAATAGTGTCAAGGATTTAGCAGAGTACATCAAAGAAATTGACAATGATGATAATAAGTTTAATTCCTACTTTGAATGGAAGAAATATTGGGGTTTTGAGCATCCCAATGGTTGCGATCCTTTTTATCAGCAACTGTGTGAAAGAATGCACACAAGACGAGACAGAACACTTTCTTCTTATATAAATCATGATGAGTGTAAAGCAAAGACAATTTTTTTCAAATCCTGGATCAACAGATAACATACAGTGTTTGTACTGTTTTAGTCATATTGAGCAGACTCTTTTTTGTTTTTAATTTCTTAAACTAAAAGTAGTTGCATCATATTGAGTAGAAAGTTGTTATTTGTACTGAGATATATATAATATAAATATTGTTATTTAAAAGACTTTTTTTATTTATATAATTTGGAGGAGATTTTTTATGTTTCTTTGTTTGTTTGTTTCTTTGTTTGTTTTGTCTTTTTTACACGTTTTATGTTTTGTTACTTTTACAATAGCATCGAGTATATAATTCAGACATTTAATTTACATTTTCTGCACAGATTAAAAGTGAACCAGAACTAAATATCGCGTATTTCATGTGTGGAATTAAACCGCTGAGAAATTTTACAATGGGAATAGGATTAAGTGCGATGTGTTTTAATAAACGGACAGGCTTTGTACATTAAGAACTAAAATTTCGGCGGAAAATGTTTCGGCGGAAAAACGGACACAATTTTTTTTTCAGCTAAAAAATTTTAGGACAAAATTTATAAAAACAAAAATGTATGGACAAGTCTTTTGAACGAATTTTAACTAAATTTCAAAAGTAGTGATTACGGGAAATGACACGAAAAGAAGGCTAGAAGCATTTATAGTGTACATATATTCAATCAGGATCCAACTTTATAGATAGATCCTCAACCAAATGTGAAAATAACGAAAATAATAAGTTTAAAAACTGCAGTTTTTATTGATTTTCTGATTACCCCATATATATTTTCTATGCACTGATCCTTTTTCAAAAAAATTAGAAACAACAAAAATTTTCGGACAAAAAAAAATTCGAAAGTTTTTCCGTCCGAAAATTTTATTTTCTTTCCTAATGTAAAGCTTTATTTATACTCGTTCGCACTTATATAAACTTTAAATGAAGATTGCTGAAGGTAAAATTCACATACATACATACATATATACAGTATACTCTCCAATTAGCGGACACCATCAGTGTATGAGCAAAGTATCCGCTAATTGGAAGTGTCCGCCTTTTGAAAAGTTTTCCATTTTAAGCCGCAAATTAGAAAATAAAGCCGATTTTTATATCACAAAGGAAAAATAACAAATGATAATATAATATTAACATAATGATGACGAACCAAACTTTCAATCTTTACAGATTTTTAAAGTCTTTCAAACAAATGATGGATAAATGATTAAAGATTTTATTTTAGAAAGTCTTTAAGCTGATAAAGTTGTTGATAAAGAAAATTGACGAGATTAAAAGCAAGCTGGACACAAAAGTTGTAAAATGTTTGAAATAAATGTTAAAAAAACTATTCATTTTTGTCTATTTTTCTTTGCTCGCTTTTGATTTTTTTGGACTGTCCGCTAATTGGAGAGAAAAAAGAGCTATGTTTGCTCTTTGGTGCAAAAAATATTGTCCGCTAATTAGAGTGTCCGCTAATTAGAGTGTCCGCTTTTTGGAAAGTTTTTTTATGAGACTTTGACTAGTCAAAGTCTCATAAAAAACTGCCATTGTATGACCGAACTGTCCGCTAATCACAGGTGTCCGCCTTTAGAGTGTCCGTTAATTGGAGAGAATACTGTGTTTAGTTCTAGGTAAATGAAAAGAAATTTTTTTTTGTAAATCATTTAACATTTTGTAAGAATTAATTGTCGGAACTTATTTTGGCGAAATTGACAAAAAACTCAAGAAATATGCGAAAATTAATTCCCTTAATGTAAAACCAAAATATTGTTGCCTTCTAAAATTTCCTAAAATTGTTCATGGCGACATCCATATTTTTTGGTTGTGTTACCTTGCCCAGTAATGATGAACTGCTTTTACATCTTTACTTTGATTAGAAATGAAAAGCTTCTCTGCCATTCAAGAAAGGAACAGTTTAATTCTTCATTTCCCTCCTAAAATTTTGGTAAATAATTGTTTTCACACTTTTTTAGTATTTTCTGCTAAATACCTCTTAAAATTAAATCTGTGGCTACCCTGATGTTTCACAATTCTGCTGGAGTAAGAAAGTTCGATGGGCTGCAATCCTTTTAACCCAATTTTAGCGAACGTCGTAGACTTTCTTATTCGTAATTTCAGCGGAAACAAAAAAAGTTCGAACGGATCTCTTGGATAATATTCCTGTAATCTTTCCGCAAATTGTTAGAAACCAGGGCTGTTATTGAATCGAAAATGCCATTATAACCGCACTTATAACCATAGTAATAACCCCCGTCCAAGTAGGTTTTATTACTTCGTGCTAACAGGCGGGCTAGGATGTACGAAATAACCAAGCGCGAAATATGTACGACAGGCGATCCCCTGATTCATTACCTGAATTTACAAAGCCCTCTATGCTGCGTGGTGGGTTCTAAATATCTTCAACATTAGCTCTAACCCTATCGAGGCGGGGCTTTTAGGTTCACCGCAAGTCCAGGAAAGCCCACCATGTATCTTCTAACAGTAAAAGCTGTGGATATAAAACTTTACTTGACCATATCCTTTGATAAGATTGGTTATTTTTCGAAATAGCGAAACGGCATCACCTGGCCAGTAATCTGCAGTTGTAAAGTTGTACTGTGGAAGACGTGTAGACAAAGTCTGTATTATGGAAAGGTCCGAAAAAATCGTTAAATCCGGGAGTGCTGACCTCAGCAAAAATTAGCGCACTTTGGCTCTGGCTAAATAAACTAACATACTAAGCCCGTTGTGAACAAACATTGACCAGTGAACTGTGACTAGTTTAAAGTGTATGTTACTTAGATAGAAACGATGTTTTCAATTGCTTGTGGTCACAAGCTTTGAAAATCCGCCCTCCTTTGCAATAATTTATGGTGCGTGTGACTTTTCTCTACATTCTGTGCATCTTAAAATGTACCTTTAGATGCATTAGTGAAGTTATAACACATTTAATGCTTTCATATATATTCCAATATATTCCAATATATGTTTGATATCACACTGAACGGAATGATTAAACAAGAAATGAATAGTGTCCGCGAGTCATAAATCTCAAACTACTCTTGCTTAAGTGATGAAACTTAGTATAGCTGTGTTGGTTTTCGCGATATATATCTTAAAAGTTTAGCTAATTAGATGCTCAGAAACAATATCTATGTAAATATGTTCAAAATATCAATTTGGATAGATGAAAACATATTTACATCACCACATACCTTGATAAATCCTTAAAACAGGACCTCATTTTTTCTAATACATGATGTCCTGCATTAATTAGCATAATTATCAAAACTTGAGAACCGATCGAGATTTTTCAAAAAAATACATCAACAACTTTTTCAGCTCTTTCATATAAAGCCAACTTGTTTTTTCGCAGGAGGTGAGCTTTAACTCTTGGTAGACATGTGTCCTAAAAAATTATTGACATTGAAAAACTCATTTTTAATGACGTCATTGGTATCAAAAATGACGTCATAGCTGCAAGAACGTGTTTTTCTATTTTAACGATACAGATAAATAGATCCGTTTTTCCAGAATTATTAACGCTTGTGTTGTTAGACGTGGTACCTATGTACGATATTTTTCAGGCAAGAAAAACAATATATTGACGTCATTGGGGTCAAAAATGACGTCATTGCGCTGGATTATTATTTTCTACAAATCTGGCCTGTGTTTTATCGCTAGTAGCCTTGGTAACCACCTGGTGACCAACATATATGTAATTTGATAAATTACATCAGGGAGCGAAGCGCCTGAAATGTAATTTAGATTTTATGAATTAAATCGAAGAAAGATTAATACTGGATTCTTACAACCTTATCGCCGAGGCAGATTGTTAATTATTTTCTTACTATAATAGTCGTTGCAACTACCTTGGACAGAATTATATGATCACTATCTGTTGTATCGTTTTAAATGATTCTCATAGTATGCATTTGAAATAAGAAAAAAAACATAGCAATATTTCATTAAAGAAGAGGGTGGGTGGGCACTATTAATATTTCTTCAATTTTATTTATAAAATATAAATGATTTTTAATCATTTTTATTTCACAAGAATCTCAGTCGATTAATGCTGGACAAAGTCACCGACCTCGAATTTACCTGCAAGTCAAGGAAGAATATGACCTGAGTTACAGGACACACTTTTTCTCGTTTATCACTAAACCTAAATGTTGAAGCAAGAAAATCACTGTATGTATCCCTTGACTGAATCACTTCCTCCCGAGAGTTAACCAAGATCAGCATATCGTCTAAGTATATAGTTATTATGATATTCAATCTCCTGATTATAGCTATTAGTTTTGTAAAAACTTTTAGTGCTGGGCTCAGGCCAAAGCACTGCTTTCCATAAGAAACGAACGTATATGTGAATTCGGGTCTAAAGGTATACTGAAACATGCATCCTTCAAGTCGATTTCTTACATATAATCACTGGCTGTAAAATAACTCTAAGACAATATATGGCTTTCTTTTTGAAGTGCTTGTATGGGACAAAGTAATTCAGACCTTTCAAATCTATAACAAGTCGAAAAACCCCATTCTTTTTCTGGAAAAAAAACACATTGCTTAAATTCTCCTTGCACGCTTTGAAATTTTTTGATTGCACCCTTTTGCAACATCTCCTGTATCTCCACATCTAGCAGGTGATCTTCTTCCAGATTTGTTTTTACTGGACGAGGAATTTAAAAACCGGTTACAAAGGATAATTTATTGATCCTAGGTGAGAATCTCCCATGCTGGGAGAAAATGTTTTAATCTTCCAATGCTGAAACATGTGCTGTAATGATTTGTGAACTTGAGGTTATTCCTGCAAGCTCATTAGTTGAGGAGCTACTTGACTGTTGGAAAAGGTTTTGTTTCTTTGAAAATAGAAAATTACTATTCCCTTTACTTTAGTTCTGATTAAAGTGTCCTCTGTCACGATTTCGGTGGTGCAATGACCTGGCTTGAGCTTGCCGATGTCCGAAAACTGTTTTGATGTATGCAGGACCCTCATAAAAAGGATTCTTCTTTGGGGAGCCCGAGGAAAAAAACCTTCATGGACTTACTCTTGGCTTTTAAAGAATCAATCATATGGTCATGGAAATCGTTCCCAAAAAGCAACGCACCTCCTTGCGCCTTGTCACGATGGAACTGAACTCGGGTTCATTACACAATTGAGTATGTTCTTCCGTCTTTCGTACAACAAATATTAGTGCGTTTGTCCAAGTAAAAGTACAGTTTTGTTCAATTAACTGCTGTGCACCATGTACTGACAACTGGGAATGGTCACCTTTGCCCACTTTGCGGTTGTTGACGTTTTCCACTGCAAGCCACGACCTTGACAGTGGGCCTATTACGTCCAAGGTATTATTCATAACACGCACACCAAAAGTTATGATGACAACATACGTTTTACTTTATATCGTACCTATTTTAGGTAAGTAAAATCCTTTTGATTAATATACATATTTGATAAAGGAGATTTAATTTTTGGTATTAAAACTATTATCTGGAGAAGTTACAGAAGAATATACACATTGAAATGTGTGACGAAGGGAGTTTTCTACATAAATTGTTGTTCAGACCATCTCGGACCTACTTTATTATCATCCAAGGAAAAATCGATCCTGGAAGAAATATTTGGGAAAATATGATAAGAAGGACATTTTAGGCCTTTTCTATTAAACCTAATATCATCTTATAGGTTTTGTGAGCATATTCCATCTTCAACATGAAATTTAGGAGAAAGGAAAGTCAAAAATGGGAAAAGGACAAAGACTACTGTCATACATTGTGTACCAATTCGTTTTTATAATTCATGACTAATTTAGACAGTTGTGTTATATAGATTTTTTCAAAGTTTTAAAGTTTTTATACTAGATTTAAAAACAGATTCGATTTCCAATGTCTGTCATGACAGTTTTAATTCCACATATTTTACTCAATGAATATTTGTGCTGATGGAGAAATGACATCTCACATTGACATGGCCTAGCGCCAAGGACGTTGGCAGCTAAAAAAGGTCAAGAAAGGTGATAGTTTTACAAAATGTAAACCCTACTAACAATTTTTAATTAGGGTATAATTAGTTAATAATAAAAATATGTCTGTACAGGAGGTAATCAGACAAGTTTTAGTTCTAATTGCAGTGCACCGAAATGTATCAATTGCGTTACAACAGCGAAAAAGTGGTTTACTAAAGGCATAGATAATATTACAGCTTTGTTCTCTTATCTTTCTTCTTTACATACAGTGATATATGTTTTTTTTGTTTAGTTGTGTTGCACACGTCTGCTAATGTTAGAACTATTGCATAGTACCCACCCTATCAGGGGCAAGGGATTGCAATTGTTACTATGAAAAAGTTGCAAAAAAATTTTAAAGACGTTTGACAGTGACAATGCATTATTAATGTGGATATAATTTTCAAATCCTGAATTTTATTAAACGTCCGGAAAATCGGACAGTTGGACTTAACTTTTTCCACAAGATTTCCTGTGTAGGTAGACAAACGTTTCAACTAGCTTAGTTAAATTATTTATTTATTTTGTTATATGGTCAAAACAAAGAATAGTTAACCGTCTGAATTTGGGAAGCAGGCGATACGGGTTTGCAGGCATTCTGATTACCTTACTTAAGATAGAAAAATGGTATCCTTAAAATTAAAACAAGGACGAAAACCAAGTTTCAAGAAGCATTGGAAATAACGTTATGTCGAATTCCTGCATTCCTGTGAAAATATTTTATACAAAAGACGAAGCAACAGTTTCCAAGCATCACTGGTCAACAATGTCCAAGCATCACCCAGAGTTAATATTCGTCCTAAATGTTTTTAACCACCTTTTTTAGCTATATTAACTACCTTACGATAACCACGTGCTCTATCAATAATATCGTTAATTTACCGACCTGGCAAACCCGGTCGGCATTTAGACCTGGGGCGATATATTGCGGAACAGCCCGGGGTAATCGCTTATTTTTGCATTAGCATCAGATGAAAAGCTGCAGTCAATATTGTTTGTAATATTTTGAAAATTTCAATCACTATTTTTATGACAGATTATCTTCCTGAACATTACGGCAAGTTGCTAGCAAATGAAATTATAATTACGAGTGTTTACCCAAATAGCCACTACAGTTCCTATTGAGAGTGTTATCAATGAGAGTTCTCTGTGAAGGGGATTCTGGTGCATTCACAGCTTTCATTTGAGCTACTTAAGCCGTATTGCAGCATCAATTATATTACCATATTCAATGTTAAGTAGAAAGGATTGATTCAAGGAAGTTATAAAAGGCTTGACCAAATTTAGCCTTGAAACAGAAACCAGGACAAAGAAAAAAAGCTAGACGTAGTTTAATAAGAACTTAACTCATACAATTATAGAAGCTACACCCGCCTTAAGCTGTTTTTACTGCTGTTAAATAACATCATCTTTTCCAATGTTAAAGTTCAAAATTAGTGATATTTTCGGCTAATGTTATCTAAGAGGATAGAAATAGTGTTTATTGTATTGAGAAACAATAGAGAATTTAATAGATTCATGGCGCTTTAAATTCAACTTTCGACTCCTTCTCTATTTCTATCCTCCTGAGTGTAAGTTATTCATAAGATGGAGTATTTAGTCATTCTTTCTATCTACCACACCTTGGTCAGGATACATAGTTTCAGTATTAAAATGCTTTGTTCGCATTATGCAAGGCGTACTTTCGATTCATGTAGATATATATTTATAAATAGATTGTTTTACAAAAGAAAGTGATGCAGGTGAAACTCATATGTTTCTATACTTTACATGGCTCTATTTTCGTTTCCTTAAAAACGTTTTCTTGACTAATTACACTATATAAAATAACATATATAAAATTCAGTTTCACATTTTATCTAAAATATCAAATGCAATTCTTTGAACCATTTTCTTTGTAGTAAAAGAAATGTTTTATGGTTGTTCGTTGTAAAAAAAGTTTGCGCATAGCAATTTTTATACGTAGAGACAACACTACTTTGTCTTGGAGTTAACACTTATAACATCCTATTTACAATTTCCTTTTGAAGGAAAATGTAAAGGAAAAAAGTTTGAGTTGCGATTCGATGTTTTGTATGTCTTTCAATTACTTGTGAAAACAAGTTCTTTTATAAGAATATACTTTATAAGAATACCCAAGATAAAATTAGACGAGTAGGTTAAGACTATCCTAAAGATATACTCATCTTCTGCTTGAATAGTTTTGAACGTTTGTTTTCTTATTCTTATATAAAATTGTATCATATCACTGATGTGAAATGTATTTTCTCAGGTTAAAGTATTTTTTCCAGCAAAATCTAGTTGTCTGTCTCTCAGTTAAATTAGGCTGCAGCTTACAGCAGTCCCTTAGCGGTGCTTTTTACATCAATTTGCCCAAAAGTAAAGAATATTTATGTAAAAAAAACACTATTTATGAAAAAAAGTCTGTACCTTTTTATAGTTTAAGAACTCCTTCTAATTCTGGCAGAAGTATATAGTCAAAGTTGCTGAGAAAAGCATAAATCGCTTTCTTTCATAATATAATTTTTAAAGGGAAAGCTTTCGTCTGCTCTATCTAACAAGGAAGTAAGTAATCGAAATAGGCTAGTTAAGCACATTAACACTGTGTTTATAAATTGTTTACGAAACGTGTTATTTGTGTGTGAGTTAACTGGCGAATCGCCTTTTCACTTTTCTTGTGTTAATCAGAACCTGGGAAACTAAGACAAGAAGTTGGGAAACTAAAACAACAGGTTGGTATTTAAGACTCTTATTTAAAAATGATATCCATAATGGTAATCGATCTCTCCATTGTGCTTGACAGAGATCCCTGCGAGGAAAGTATAGAATAAGAACTTGATAGATAGATGACAAGGGGGATTGGGAATTTTGCTAGATTCACAGTGTTAGTCTTCTTTAAGCTGGAGTTCAAGTAACTTGGTCAATGGTTGTGGGCGATCTGTCCTACCCCTGTAGCTTCTGTATACTGCCTCATTTTCAAACTTTCCTTTGCCTCGACAACCTTAAACATGAAAATATACACCTTGAAGCTAAATAATATTGCAAAACCGAAACAACAGGTAATATTAAGAAAAAACAGTATGGGTATATTTTACGCCCACGTGGCGTAATATAGCGTTCGAGGGCGCAAATAGGCAAAAGAAGGGTGTAACTTACAGAAACCGACATACAAAGATTATTGATAACATAAATTAATGGTAAAATAACCAAAATTGTATCCATTGTAGTAAAAAAAAGTATAAATATATGTTTCCTAAATTTGCCGCCTTACAACAAAGGGCGTAGTAGCTCACCTGTTGGCGATGCAATTTTAATTTTAACACTTAACGCCATTGAGATTAAAACTCGGCTACTGAGGCAATCAAAAGTCACAGACCAAAAACCCCAGGGGTAAATTTAGAGGATGGGTAGAATCGCGGGTAAACACTAAACAGATAATTACGCCATTGGAGTTTGTTTTGAAACGCGTAAATAAATTAGCCATGTCCTCATATACATGGACAATGCATTTTACACAAGCCATAATTGTGCTGACAAAGAAATGACATTTGATATTGACGTGACCTCGTGCCAAGGTTACTGCCAGCTAAAAAAAAGTCGCGGAAGACCGTCTGAAGGAATAAAAACCGTGCCAAACATTTATAATTACAGTAATTAACTTGTAATGAGTTTTTAAAAATATGTCTTTACGGGAGGTTATCAGACAAGTTCTAATTGCAGTGCACCGCAATGTATTAATTGTGTGACAACAGCGAAAAAATGGTTTGGTAGTGGTATATAGCTAATCTTGGAGGAAAGAATACGGAGCTAATGTTACAACTTTGTGCTCCTATCTTTCTTTTTGACATAAAGTGATATATATATATTTTTTAGTTGTGTTTCACCCGTCTGGTAATGTTAGAAGTATTCCATAAAATAATATAATTTATTTGTCTAGTTGTGTTGTACCCGTCTGACAAACGTAGAACTTCACTTTAACCCTGGCAATTCGACCTTCCAGTGACTGGACCTTCCAGTGACTCGAACTGATTTTTAACTCCCTGTGAATCTTAGCTAGTAATACTTTCTCATAAAATCACTCAATAAACCGAACCCCTGATACGTCGAACATTTGAAAACTTGAACTGTTCTTTTTGTTCCCTAGGTTGTTTGAGTTATCAGGAGTACATTCTCATCCCCAGGGTCTTTTGGGCCCTGAATGCCCTGGGAACGAGGTTGATCGGGAAATCAAGTGCGCACCCTATGCATCAGTGTGGAAAAAGACTTTTAGCACGTTTGACAATGACCAAGCATTAAAAATGTGGATATATATAATTTATGAATCCACAATTTCATTAAATGTCCGAAAATATCGGACAGATATGATTTTTTTTTCCCAAAGATTTCCTTTATTACCAGACAAACGCGTTACTGTTTGTTTTTCGCCATACTTAGTTCACCATACAAGCAAAAGAAGGAAGTATATAGTAAGGAAGGAAGTGATCGAGATTGATCACGATTTTTTAATACCACCAAAAGTCAGATACAATTGATGCTTCGAACAACGGATAATAAAATTCATTTAGATGATAGCTAGGTGACCTTCCCCTCGCTATGTTTCTGCACGCGAGCCTAACTCGATACTTATATACATTTTCGGGGCGGATAAATAAGACCATGAAAATGAGGTGGAACTAATGAAAAACGCAAAAATCTGTACAAGCAACTTGAAAAGGATTGACACCAAAAATAATTCTATTTTCAGGTTCTCGTCAAATATCTTTATTCTTCAGCGGAATCTCTGCGTCATAAGCAAAGTCATACAACATGTCTTCTTCGTTGTTGTTACTGCTCTTTTCTCAGTCATCCTCGCTCCTCTCCACGTCCTCGCCCAGCAATTTGAATGGTTTGTCTATCGTCAAAAAGCTTAGAAATGTTATAGTATGGTACGCCTTCTTTTATTTTTCTATTCGTTTTATGGTTTCTAGACGCCTTGTGGTGTTGAGTTCCTAATAGAAGTATACGAGTACTAGAACTCACCATACAAATCAGTGAATTTTTCAATTTTTCTGAGGGGAAAGGTAGGCTTTTATTGGGGGGAAATAAAATAAGAGAAACTTGAGACTTATTTTCATGGGCTTACAGTCCGGGGGAGGGGGACATATTTTGTGAGTTTTACGGAATATATTTTTTTACTTTGCATACTTTTACTTTCGTTTTCCAGCTAATCCTTTTCTGATGTCTATAATAACACCTGTATTCTGCCTGTCACACCAACTGATGTTGTGCTAATAAATGCGTGGAATAGCGATGCTACGACGGGCGAAAATCTGAGGACCGCCAACCCGCGGACTTTTACACGGGCTAACGAGTATTTCATACTTTAATGCTCGCCATACGCCTGTCTGTGGGACAAAAAGTAGGCGACAGGCGGGTTTTTTCCACAGCCTAAGAACTAAAAGAGAAAATTGAACTCCCGATTCAACAAACGCTTAAAGTACACACAAAATGTTCCCAAAACCGAGAGTTCGTTATATCGAGGGGTTTTATCTTATCTTTATTTTAAGGGTTTCTTAAAAAAATGACAAAATTTGGTTCGTTGAATCTGGGTTGTAATAGTTTAAATTTACTATATATGAAAGTATATTTAGATAGATATAGAAAAGATACAAAGAATTTAAACATAATTCCCTGAATTACTTTCGTTGTTTAGTGTTTCAATGTATCGATTCGACAAACTCTTCCTCTTTAGTAGAAACGTTTTGCACCTTCCTTGTATAAAGTAACAATTTCTTTACGTAAAAATCGTATTACGTTGCCTTGGAGACAACCACCTCGAAATTATGTTTATGTTACGTCTTATAAACAATTCGCTTATACAGGAAAACATGGAGGAAAGAAATTAGGCTTGCGTTTCGATGTGTCGTACTTCCCTTTACAATTACATGTGCAGACAATATCTTTTTTTATAGTTTAAGAATCTCATTCTGTCAGTATGCAAATAAAATTTCTTTAACAAAGCAAAAATTCCTTAACAATTTGTTAGAAATATTGTCCGCGGCCTCTAAGAAGGAACTTACAAATTGAAAAACCCACTAACGTCGTCCATTATTGTACCCTGACATCTCTAGTGTGCTTGGCGGAATTCCCGACATGAATTTCTTGATAGGGGAAACAAATTTTAAGTGGGCCTTTATGCGTGAGACATTTTAACAGTGAATAAAAATAATATTGTGACGAGATAAATCCCCGCTTGTTGAATCACCAACTTCCTTGTATGTTAGGTTTCTTGGCTTATCACATAACATCTTGTTTTATTTAGGCACTTTGTGAACTTCGTGATCAGCAAATTTAATTTTGCTAAATTACTTAAAGCTGTTAAATTAAAGAACCGTTTTTGCTTAACCCTATATTAGGAGGATAGTTATGGCTGGTTATGGAGAATTTAGAGAAGCACAAATGCTATGACTGTGAAACTTGGCATGGTAACTAACCAAGATAAAAGAAGTAGTTCCACATCAAAATTTATGTCGTTCTATTGATACTGTCAGTGTAGGGGCATTCCTTTTTTGTCAGATACAAATAATTTACGATAACACCTTCTGTTCTCACGAGTGAATAAACGCCACGTGATGAGAATCTATTGGTTAATTTTCATAAATTATGCTGAAACGGTATAACGTTTTCCCGCCTACTGAGAAAACTTTCTTCATATTACAAGCTAAATTACCAACTTTCTGAGCTCCTGAATAAGCTCACTCGAAATCTCGATGGGCAGGAAAATGATTATTAACCTTTAAATGAAATAGATTTTTTACAATATAGTGTTTCGACAAGCCAAGATCTAGCCCTCTTAGGGCTAGATCTTGAAAATCATGAAAAAAAGCTTAAAATATTTTGAAAACAATTAAATGTTGCTAACATAGCCTAGCATTCATCACAATTCTCTTTCCACGTCTGTATTCACGGACAAGAAAGTAGTAGGCGTATGAGTAACAAGTTTCGTTGCCAAAAATATCGGTAAATATAGGTAAACAAACAATGCGTTGGCACCATTCTCATTGCGTATAATTGCTACACACGACTTAATTAATGCGTCTACCAATTCGACAAGAAACAGGTGGGTTTCAACTTCCCCTTGAAACTCTGCAGAAACAAATACGCAAGGAAACCAAAATTTTCCTCTCACCAGAAAATTGGTCAGCATTTATTAAAGGCTGCGAGTTTTTGAGATGTCATATTAACAGAACTTCACTGTCGCATCAAGACGTTTGCTAAAGTTGAAGAAGCTCAGTCATGGGAGAAATTGCAAGAAAAGACAGTCTAACGTTAAATAAAACGAAATATTTAAAGCAAGTTGAACATTATGAAGACACACTTTACAATCCAATGTAAGTGATATTCTTAACATTGATGGCAGACAACCATTTTTTTACTTCTTTCGTATATATAGACATGCACTTTTTTATAATAGAGTAGCCCTAAGCCCCTCAAAAGGTTAAAGAAGTTCAATACTGTATTTTGTGGAGAGCCAAATAAAGTTGTTGTTATTTTTTTGAATTTAAGTTTAATCTTTTGTCCAGCCATAATCGTAGAAATGCTTTTTTCAAAATTTCCAGAAGGAACATTTCGTTAGACAATTCAGTGAGTTGGCCTTAAGAACATGAGTAACTTTAGATATAGACACATCTATATTAAATTACCCGTATACGTCTGTCTGTCTGTCACGCAAAATGGTAGCTTAGCTGCGCAAGTAGCGAAACGCACACAATGCGGTATAAAAAGGACGGGCGAACCCGTGGACTTTTCCACGGGCTAACGACTAGTACATCTATATTATGATACCCGTATACGTCTGTCTGTCTGTCTGTCACGCAAAATGGTAACCGCAGTAGCGAGACACACAAAATGCGGTAAATCATGTGTGGACCTGTGGATTTATCCACGGGCCACCGACTAGTAAATCAAAATGTTGGATTTAATTAAAAATGGCTGCTTTTTTAACTACTTGAGAGATAACTGTTTGTGAAAACGTGTTTAATCATTATTTTTATCTTTTCTTTGTCACGAAAACTGGTACACGAGTTTTTTGTACTTTCAGTTTAAGTGAAAACGTCTTATACGAGGAATCTAAAATTCTCCCACACTCTCTCTTAACTTAACTTTCTTTGCGTAAGCATCCCTTCAGAAATGGAAAGATCAATTGCGCAATTAATAAACAAACGCTGATGACGAACAATACCAATTATATAATTTTAATTAATCTTTGCATACCTCTGACTAATTAAATGTCTAAATTTGTATAAGTAGGAAATGAGATCTACTTTGCTCCCCGAAAAGTGCCTTTTCTTTACATCTGAAACTAGAGAGGTAAAGACTTTTCCAATTTTTTTTGTCAAATCTTTGTTACTAAACCAATGTTTTGCAGGTGTCAGAATACGTTGGTTTGATTGAGTTTTTTTCTGTGCACGTGGTTTTCAACTGTAGCGTTCAAACGTAACATGCATTGCAGACATTAGATTACCTCATCTTTTTTGGAAATGTGTTGCCAATCAAAAGGCCCTTTAAACGCCTAGAATAAAGCCTGTCGTGTATGTAATTGAGAACAAGTATATCGCAGGCCCTCGTTTAGCGTTTTGCGAATTAAAGTGCTATTCCTGATCAGCATGTTAACATTGAAGCAAAAAAAAGATTAAATGAGTATCTAAAATTATTTATCTTTTAGGCCCACCTCAGACTGCTACAAAAAACCGTGGAAGGCGTTGGGAGCATGGTTTCTTGGTCCACGTGCAGAAAACAAAGAGGTGTTTAACCGCCTCATAACCCAAATCATTGGCTGGTATTCGGAATGCAGAGAGGGACAGAATCTTAACGAAACTTCTTATATTGACGAGACGGTAAAAGCCTCAAGAGAATATAAGAGCGAAATTCAAGATACTGAAAATCAACTGAAGATTATGTTTAACGAGTTAAAAGAATCCGTCCCATTTTTTAGCTCAAAGTACCAGGTATTGTGTCAACATTTTTATTTTTTGTAAGATGATAAAACAAGGAAATAAAACAATATGTTGCGCCTTAATTTACAAAGAAATACAGCAGAGCTATCTATGGCGAACATATCTCTAAAAACTGCTCCTTTTCCTGAATGTGAAAATGCTTTTTCTGAAAGTTCCAGAAAACGAACATTGATGTAAGTTTCTTGGTTCCCAAATATTTTGATAAATAATATTGATCTGGATAATATTGCACAAAATCTTATCCAATCAAAATGTGTTCCCAATGTTTTCAAATTTATGTGAGTGTGCCGTGCAAGAAAATGCACAAAAAATGTTATGAATCGATCTCTTGAATGTTCTTTCTACTTGATATTGCAGGGACTTATGAATTGGGAGCAATGTTTTGCAAATAATTGTGTCGTGTAACAAATACACAAAATGCATATGTATAATTTTTTAAACGAAATTTTTAATTGATATTGCAGGGACATATGAATTGGGAAAATACAATGCCCTCAATACTTGGATACTTCTCCGGGATGCTCTGGAATCCAAACAACGTCGATGCTACAGCCTCTCCAGTCACAACAAAATATGAAATTGATGTTGGGCAACATTTATGTCAGCTTATGAACTTTGAAAATACGAGTAAAATCAGCCTATGGGCTCATATTACCTCCTGTGGCTCTATAGCTAATACGGAAGCTATGTGGGCTGCAAGAAATTTGAAATTTCATCCATTAGCCGTTCATGCAGTTGTCACTGGCAACAATGCAGGAGAATTAGCAAGTAAGAGATATGTTAATTATTTCAACAGACAAAAATAACATATTTTTACCATGTAACTTTAGAATTTTCATTCGTTCCTTTGTGGTGGAGTAATTCGACTGCAGATATTTATCTTTCTTTGAAAAGCTTCATACACTTTGTGACAGTATAGGTAAAACTTAAACAGCAATATAATAAAGAATCAGCAACGTTTCAAACAACATTGTGGCTAAGCTTCAAAATGTTTGCTTAAAAGGGGCCAACTTAAATATATACTCACGATTTCTGACCAAGCAGGAATACTTTTTCAAAATCCTTTTCCTATCATATAAATTTCATGTTTCTAGCGGGTGCGACCACTCCTGTATATCTTCCAGAGTTGGACGCACGCATTCCATTAAATCAATGTACAAAATGGCAATTGCTTAATCTTGACGTGGATACTGCATGTAGTATATCTGATGACGTCTGCAGATATTGCGGATTAACAGATAACATGCTGTTGAATGAAAAACTTGAGGTAGTTTACCAACGACATTTTGACTTGATTATTTTATACTAGTTTGTCAGGCCTGTGGAGAACCAACTCGTGGGTAATCAAGATCACTTTTTAAGAAAATAATTTTGTCTAAGCCGGCAGGCAGATACTTAAAGTAGATTTTTATAGTTTTCTTTATATTTCCTTTTTGTGGTTACATTATTATAATTATTTTCAAAGAACGAATCTGTTATCAACATTGGATTGGTAGAATTTATACTAAAGCATGGCATATCAAAGCTACCTGTTATTTGTGCGCCTTCAACAAGTCATTACTCATGGCCAAAAAGTGCAACAGCTCTTGGGATGGGCGTTCAGAGCGTTTTATCTGTTAAAATTGACAGAAATGCACGACAGAGTGTCAAAGGTATCAGTCTGAAATTTTTTAATAGTATTAGACTAGTTTATTAGGATTAAAGTTGTTATGAAGATGCACTTTAGCCTGGTGGAACATTTGGTATTGGTAAATTTTGTTACGCACTATCAGCGGTGTTCTGAATGTAATGTCGAATACGCTAGAAACAGTTATGCTATAAATCCATCTTACACATTTGGTACCCAGTTTCCTAAAGTGTGTTTGTTCGTCATAGAAGGACTTACTGAGTTATCTTCAATGGTATTCTTTTTTTAAGATTTGGACGATAAACTGAACTCGTGCTTGGGAGAAAAAAGGGCAGTGCTCATGGTCGTAGTTGTCATTGGTACGACGAAAGAAGGAGCCATTGATCCTCTCCAAGATATCGTCAATTTGAGAGAACGATACCGAGGAAAGGTGGGCACTAGTTGTTCTTTTGTGTGTCCATTTTCATTCCTGTGGCTTTCTAGTTGTAAAAAGGGAAATTGTGTTTATAAGAGGGCGGTGGTGTTTGCATAAAGGTGGTGGTGCTTATATGAGAGCGAGGGCGCTTGTATGAGGGCAATGGCGTTTATCAGAAGGCAGATTTTATTACAGACTGGTGTTTATTATAGACCGAAGTTCATTATGGACCGGTGTGTATCATAGACCAGTGTTTATTAGCGAAAATACAATAACTTCTTTCTTTAGGGCTTGAATTTCTCCATCCATGTTGACGCGGCATGGGGCGGATATTTCCAAACAATGCTTCGTCCGTCAGCATGTGGCAAAAGGTCTGTGTATGTGGCAACCGATGAGGGTTATGTGGCGGCACTCCCTCTCTCACGATACTCAATTACACAACTTCAAGCTATGAAGTATGCAGACACTGGTAGGTGAAGTTTAGTTGTCACTTTCTCTAAGGTTGTAACTAACCGAGCTATTATAAAACTATATAAATATGTTTTAAGAAATTTCCCTTTTTCCTTCATTTGTTTAAAATAACAGACAGATGAAATTCCATGTAAAATGGCTTTGCTCAAAAATTAGGATGTGTACGTGAACATTAGTACAATTATATTATTGTAACCGCTTACATTTTGTACATATTTTATATCTGTGTATTTGTGTTTTTGTGTATTTGCGTAAATGCTAGGGCGCTTTATCTCAAGAAGGTTGTCTTGTAAACTCCATGAGACCTCTTTAAATAAGTATCGTTTGAAGTTACATACAATGGTATTTGACAGAATAGCGAAGTTACATACAATGGTATTTGACAGAATAGCATTTCTTTATTTAGTTTGATATAGTTTCAGATTTGTACCCTTATTTTTCAGTCACCATTGATCCACACAAATCTGGACTTTGTTTATATCCAGCTGGCGCTCTCTGTTACAGAAATGGAACAATGAAAGGTTTTATCACTTTGAAAGCACCTGAGGTATTTCATGGAGACACCGACATGTCAGTTGGCGTGTTTGGATTGGAAGGATCGAAACCTGGGGCAGCTGCAGCAGGTGTTATGCTATCTCACAGGGTAAGAAGACCTTTAGAAGGTACTTAGCTATCTGAAGTAGCGCAACAAAGAATAGGACGTAACGCCATTGCATCATCAATGATACCGGTAGATCTAACGTGCATGAAATTGTCTGGTACACCTGTCAAAATTACTTTGCGTATGGGCCATCCGTAAAAGAGAAGTTAGAGGATAAGAAGGAGGATCGGTCCAAATTGACAAATGCGGACTCGGGAAAGCGTGTGTGTTTAGGCATATATAAACACTCTTTCCATAACATTTTCTAGGATATGCAATAATGAAAATGGAATAATAAAAATTCCAGGACTAAAGGATGCAGTATTTGAAAACATTTATGCCTCTTCCGACTTCTTTGGAGAAGGTTAAAAGATTAAACGAATAAACACAGTTAAAAATCACCTCTTTATTGCATTTGAAATTTTTTTATGATTTCTAAAACTTATATTCACAGGTAATTGGACTTGATCAAATGGGATATGGCAGAATTCTTGGACAATGTCAACTTGGAGCTAAATTATTCTACTGCATGTGGATGACAGTTGCACAGGATTATGATGATTTTGTGTGTGTCAATTTCATCGATCTTCCACAGCTACCAACAGACTTACCACAAACAGAGAAAGAGCATAAGGAGTTCATTAGAACAAGAATCCTAGGAAGAGATAATCGCGAATTAGCTACCGTAAGTGCTTTATGATTAAAAATAAAAGAATCTTACGGGAAAAAAGTTTCGCGGCAGAAAATTGCACGACTTTTTTTCAATTTTTAATTTTCCAATAAATGCAAAACAATAAATGAGAAAAAAGGGCAGAAACTTTTGAGGCAGAAATATTTCGCGAGAAAAAAAGTGCAAATTTTGGGCATGAGACCATATTATTTTGCAAATTTTAGGATTTTTTTTTCATTTTTGAGTTAACAAAAACTCTCGGGATCAGTAAATGTGAAATAAGACTCGGATTTTGGCGCGTTTTCAAATTTTTAGATTTTCATAAACAATCCAAAAATATTAAACGGCGGAGTGATATGCTTTCTGTAAATTTATTAGCAATGACTTTTGTTTCAAAGCTTTTGATAATACATAGCACGATTTTTTTTATCGTCTCTTTCAGAGTGACTTCTTTCCAATCTTATCGTCTCTTTCATTGTGAAATTCTGCCTTATTTTTCATTTGGGACTGTCCAAAACACAAATTTCGCAAGAAAAGGCAAAAATCGCGAAATTTTTATGCCCGCGAAACTTTCTTACCTTGAGATTTTTCATGGGACGTTTAGCTTTGACTATTGTTGCAGTACCATAATCACGTTAAATATAATACACGTAGTGACAAAGTGTGACATCTTATCTTTGTCTTTTCATATAAATTTATATACTTGTTTGTTCTACCAACAACAGGACTACCACGCTATGAAGTATCTATCCATTATTGGTCCAGATTGTTTAGTAAATTCATTCGTGGTCAACATTGCTGGAAATTCTGGTAATTTAGAAGCTCTCAATCAATTACAGAAAGATATTTTCAACGAAACGAACGGTAAAAACTGAAATCTTAAGATGGCTAATAACCTCGTTCCTACGTCCCTTTTCTTTTCTTAACGTTGCACAACTAAGACAAATAGAAACTCCACCCCTCTGCTGTGAATGGTTATATAATCCAAGATTTTCAGCCTCATTCCATCCTTGTTCAGCAGGTTTCTTCCACACCTCTGGTCTGCTGACGAGACGGTTCCATAAAAAACGATGCAGGAAAAGTTGAGCTTGGATTTCATGGCATTTCAACCCGCTATTTTTCGCGTCTGATATCCAAAAAAAAAATAATTCATACATCTTCAACAACCTAAGCCAACTGAGAAACCTGGACATATTTATTTAAAATATACTTAAAGTTCTTGCTTCTCTAGCACTTTCTGTTACTATCACCCTTAAGTTACTCCCGCAAAAAATGAAGATACTTATAAACATGCTTCGGGAATATTTTCTTTCAAAGAAAATTAAACAATATCAAAGAAAATTATGTAGGAGTTACTTTTAAATATAATGTTTTTCATAATACTTTTTATAGTAACAGTTGGGCAACCAGCAAAACGAGTTCCACTTTTTCTGGCAACATCAGTGATCAATCCTGACACGTACGGAGAAGCAGCTGAACAACTGAAAAATCGATTAAACATTACAGTAGATGGTGACGTGAATTTCTTACGAAATACTTGTATGAATCCATTCCAATGCAGAGACAAGGTGACCGAGAGTGGCAAGCACTTTAGAAATATCGTAATGAATTGCATTGGCGGTGTAAGTAGCTAGTACATGATCAACTTTTATCAACTTCATTATTTTTATTAAGAACGTCTATCTATGCGGGAAACACGAAAAACCAAACAGGCTAAGCTTTGTGAAATGACATAGAAGGAAGAATGTGTGGATTGATGAACGGCTATTTTTAGCCATCGCGCTATCTGTTAAGTACAACTTCGAATAACAATTCTAGTAAGTTCGAGTGCTCAGCTGTTATAGCTATCGGAACTCTACTCTTTCCATGGGAACTCTACTCTTTCCATGGAAAGCCTCCCTAGTTATTTAAAATTGGACACGTTTCTTTCTCCAACATCTACAATGTGTAAATTTCATAGTTGTTATCACCTCACAAAGACATAATTAAAACATAGATAAAACATAATTTTAACGTTGCAAACACTTTAAATTTAGCTTGAGGTCGATGGTTTCGGTGACCCAGCAGTATATCACACATTCGTTGTGTGTGGACGAATGAACAAAGATGGAAAAATCTTTCTGGATTATATCCCTTCATTTACTAGTGCGGGCAAGCAGTATCATGTAATTTTGACGATGACATGTGTCACAGACACGGACCGTGACTCTTTTAGGTACGGACAAAAATATCATTTTATTTTATTTTTTATTACTTCATTGGTGGCTGTTGCAAATCCTATAAGAAATCGTAGAATTAAAAAATCGCCTTGGAAAATCCTGGAATTTAATTGTATTGAAGATGTTTTTTATTCTTTTATCATATTGGCAATATTAAATACTAGTCGGTGGCCCGTGGATATATCCACGGGCCCGCCTGTCCTAATTACCGCATACCGTGTGTCTCGCTACTGCGGTTACCTTTTAGCGTGACAGACGTATACGGGTATTATAATATAGGCTAGTCGGTAGCCCGTGGATAAAACCACGAGTTCACCCGAACATCATATATAGCATTTCGTGTTTCCGTAACATGAATTTTTCTCGCCCGTGGAACAATCCACGGGAATTCGCCGTCGCAATTATTTCGCGCACCGTTATTTCGCAAAACATGCAATGAAATTACTCTGCGGTAGTCATAGTCCCTGGAAAAATACAGTGATACGCACGAAACCAGTAAAAATTACACAATTTCCTTTTTTTTATACCACAATTTATCGGAAGTAGTATTACGCCGATTTCTCGTAAAATTTATATATTTGTGCATTTTTGCGGCTTTTTTGGGGTTAAGAAAGAAGCTCCTCTTGTAAATAGCGTTTAAAAAAGCTAAATTTGACATTTTCTTACATATTTTGTTCGGTTAAAAACATAATAAGAACAATTTCAGGACAAAATAAGCAAATTCAGCTTCAGACAAAAGTTCTTATATGAAATGTAAAGTGTTAAAGATGAAATAAAATTTATAAAGTAAATTCCAAATTCATGTTTAGAACAAAACAAAATTCACTTACAAAATCGTCTTAAAATTTATTCTTCTTTCCTTCTTACTTATCAAAAACTTGTTTTTGTTAATTTCTTCAAAAAAGCGGGAATAATTAATACTTTTTAACGAAATAGAAAACGCAATGTTAATTGTCCGTGACTTTAACCGTGCATGTATTCATATATCAAAGAAACTGCATCGAGGGAACAATAAAAACTAACTACCCATGACTTTTGTATAAGAATTTTTAAATTAAACGAAAGCTTTTGTAAAATCACGAAAAAGGCAAAATAAATTATATACCGCATTTCGTGTTCCGTAGCACAACTTTTTTTCTCGTTGGTTATGGATTTTCCGGAACCAACTCCAGATTTGTTTTTCTATTGCGCCGTAACCCATTAACAAAAAGTGTAATATACACAATTTTTTTGTTTTTGTTGTTGTTGTTGTTGGCAGACCCTACTTTTTCTTGTTAAATTCAGATCTTTGATATATGATTTTAGGACTGCTCAAAAAGTTTGGTCAATCTACATTTTTTGTCAACACAAAAACCCCGTTAAGGATGAAGAGCTTCTTACGAAGTTCAAAAGTTTCACCATGGAAGTGTTTCAAGGTAGTTACAACTTTTTTTTTACAACTTTCTTTCTTCTTCTTTCTTCTTCTTCTTCTTCTTCTTCTTCTTCTTCTTCTTCTTCTTCTTCTTTCTTCTTCTTCTTCTTCTTCTTCTTCTTCTTCTTCTTCTTCTTTCTCTTCTTCTTCTTCTTCTTCTTTCTTCTTCTTCTTCTTCTTTCTTCTTCTTCTTCTTCTTCTTCTTCTTCTTCTTCTTCTTCTTCTTCTTCTTCTTCTTCTTCTTCTTCTCTTCTTCTTCTTCTTCTTCTTCTTCTTCTTCTCTTTCTTTTCTTCTTCTTCTTCTTCTTCTTTCTTCTTCTTCTTCTTCTTCTTCTTCTTCTTCTTCTTCTTCTTCTTTTTCTCTTCTTCTTCTCTTCTTCTTCTTCTTCTCTTCTACCAGTAGTTGTTTTTGATTTTATTGTTATTTGTATAATATTGTTGTCAGTGTTTTTGATAATTGCAACGCGCAATTTTATTGATACTTTTTTATTGTCATAGGAAAACCTAGCGGAAACAAACTATTCGACATTGACATGACGGTTGATGAAGTGTTTAGATACAATCACTTGGAAAGCTTACAAGCTAGTAAACACATTGAGTATCCCGAGCAGCAGACCTACTTCTTGTATGGTGACACAAGACAAGCATTTATTTCACATGCACCAACCAAATCACCCGACTTTCATCAGGTTTGTGTTGATTTTTTTACTGTCAAGAATTCGTAACCTTTCGAGAAATGGACCTTCTACTAAGTTTTGAGATTTTTCAATAGAATAAGGGAGCTTCGGGAAGAAAATTAATCAAATTAACCATATAACTTTAGCAAGATTAATTAAACAAGACAGGTGGTAACTGTCATTTCAGCGAGACGCTCCAACCTAACCTATGTTGAACGATCAAAATTAAAATAATTTTATTATCTTATTCTCTGTTTTGTCTGCTCTCGTAAAACTCACAAGGTATTCTATTCTCGTAAAATAAGCGGCATCACATATTGGATATTAATAATCCTATTTAAGTTGTATTTTTAGCTGGTGAAATATTTTTACAGTTCGTTTTCATGAATATTTTTGTCTTCAGTGTTTTGTTTAATAATGTCCTAAAACTCTTAAAAGGATCGTTATGTTTTTGCAGTTGTTGCTCTTGTCGCAGTTGCTGTTGTTTTGTTTTTTGTTGTTGTCGTCGTCGTCATTGTTGGTGTTGCCGACGTTTTCGACGTTGTCGCTGTTGTCTCGTTTTTGTTGTTTTTGTTGTTGTCGTCATCGTTATAGTCGTCGTCGTTGTTGCTTTTGTCGTCGTCGTTATAGTCGTCGCCATAGTCGTCGCCGTTATTGTTGTTCTTATTGAAACGGTGCGCTTTCAGTTTGGCATAATTTTTTATATTGTGTTACCAGCACTGATTGTTTCACTCATAGGTAATTGAACTTGATGAGGTACCACACAGCGTTACAACAGAAATGTTAGACCTTGGCGTAATCATCAACATCCCAAAAGTACCTGGACGTCCATTGAAAATAGGAGGTTCTATTTCTGACCCATTACATCATAATAATTACACTGTTTCATATATGGGCATACAAAAGACACCCTGTCAAACAAGTATATCGTTTGCACGAAAAAATGCAAAACTTTGGTTTGATGGCAGTATTTAAATTAAACAACTGATTGTTTCGAGCAGAAAATTTCCGCAACAGCTTATCCATCCAGTGCGTACTTTACAAAGGAAATTCTGTTCGTCCCAAGCCTATTTGCTGTTCAACGGAGTCATGCTTCAGTAAAATACGGTAAACGTTGCTGGGATCAAGCTTTAAACTATCAAGGATATAGCTAATATACTCTTTGCTATATTCATATCTATTTATATTTATCATAATAATTATTTGTATATATTATTATTAAGTTACAATTGTTATAAGATTATGTCAATATTTTTCTAAGGGCTGGCCTACATTAGGAAAAAATAGACATTAGCGTATGCCGTAAACATAAACCGTATTCATTACAGCGCAGTGTAAATCCTTATAAGAACGTCTGATATAAACGAGGCAATTAATATGTTGTCTTGCTTAACTCTTATTCTTAAATAGAGGTTTGCGCGAGAGGTTTTTAAAGATTATAACTTATGAGATGAATTGCGTGTATACTGCAGAACCGCTAAGCCTAACACGCAGACAACTAGAACAATTCTCTAAAATGCTCAGAAAGTTCGTAATAATTAGCGGTTGTATAATAGCTATACTTTCTTAGTGACCTAGGGTATGTAGTTTATTTTAAAATATTTATTTATTTTTCAATGCGGAAAATATAAATAGAAAGCGTAGATATATTCCAAGAATGTTTTTTTATATACGAATAAAAAATAAGAGAAAAAATGTGATTCATGGTTTTCCAAATGAGCTGAATTTGCAAGCTCGACCCCAGCACCTTTTACCGTGGCAGCGCCGTTGAGAAGCAAATCGTCCTGGGGACGAGGTTGCTGAATTTGTTGTTTGCCATAATACAATTTTTATAACAACATCAAAATTTTTAAAATAAATCTTAAAAGCAACCAAATTAGTTGGAATAATTACTTTCATTTTCTATGAATCTCAACTCTCTACTCTATACTTTTCGGGGTACTAATGGCAGCCTTTTCCAAATAAAAGTCAAACCAGGTATCATGAAATGAATGAAAGGAAATAGTCACACACATTTTTGCTTATGTCAGCATTTTTTGTAACGTCATCACAAGCTTTAAATATGTCTACAATTGTTATGCCTGCTTAAAATCGGTTTGTCTCAGTTCAATACAGATATTAAAGTTTTTGATATAGAAATAATTACTAAAACACAACTTACGGTTTGTTTGTTTTTGAAACCGGAAGTTGTTTTAAGTCTTAAATATTAATCACAATCCTAACGAAAGATATATTTTACCGATAAAAAGGATCACAGAAATGTAAGGGGTAGTTTTGAACATTGGCTTCATAGCAGACGGTATTGGACCTAAAAATTTGACAGTGTGGTATCTAATCAATAAGTTGAAAAACTCAGTGATGCATTTATAGAACATAGCACAAATATGTTAAAGAAAATGGCAGGGAGAAGAATTTAAATACATTAATTCATGACCGATTTTAAATTTCGCGCATTTAATTTTTGCGCAGCTGGGTTTAGCACGCATTTAATTTTTTGCGTTGCCCTTACGTGTTCTACACCTCTATGTATCGCACATTTTTCAAAAGTAAGTATTTTAATTGGTACAATACAAAATTGTACGGCTATGATCATTAAACTGAGTTGTAGTTGAGATATGATTAAAGCTGTAACTTTTTATCTCTTTCATGTATTTTCTGTCTTCTTTTTCTTATCACAAATCTTACTGACATTTCTAACTATGATACCTGGCTAACGAGAAACATATGAAACAGCTTGGAGACATAGTCCAAGTGTGATATACCTTCTTTAGAAAAAAACAGTATAAGAACACTTAGATTCAGAAAACTAAATTTTTAAGAACTTTTATGAAACTTTAGCCGGCTGAGAGAATCTCTGACATAAAAAAACTTATACATAGAAACTGCTGATATGTACATTTTTCTCTCTTTAAATCTCTTTGGTTTTATAAAGGGCTCATTTCGCATTGCTCATTGACGCTCATAAGCTACATCAATCTTGAAATTTACGCCAATAAACGATGAAAATATGTTACGCCAATAAACGATGAAAATATGATCATTGACCATTTTTAATTCATATTAACTTTTTTTGGACTTTTTTTACCAATAAGGTACCTTATCGGTAAAAAAAAAGTCGGCAAAAAGTGACCAAATTTTGGCTAGGTGACTAAATTTTTTACCGACCAATTTTTTTACCGACATTTTTTTTTGCCGACCGAAAATTTTTACCGACTTTTTTTTTACCGACTAGTAATATTTGCCGATTTTTTGAATTACTTTTTAACCTCCAATTTTTTAGTTTTTTGACTTTCCAAAGTGATTCCAGGGATTCTAATCAAATTTAGACTTTGTCGTTTTATGAAATTTCACGCCACTGTTTTTATTTCATCAAAGAAGGTGGAAGTATTTCTGGTCACTTGCTCTCCACCAACTACAAAGTGTCCCTGATCCCTGCAGGAGGACTTGAAGTACCGCTTCTACTTACTTTTACAGTGAAAGAAGACAGAATTTTTTTTATAATGAAAGACTTTATCAACAACCTATACGACTATGATTACACTGGCGAGAAGACAAAAAAAACGACGGCGAGGGTGACGACGACGAAATTGATATTGTTATTAACAATGATAAGGCAGAAGGGAGTGTTGAAGAAGAGAAAAATGATGAAAATGAAGAAGAAGATAATGCGAAGGAGCCGGGAGATGTCCAAAATATTATTGATAAAATCATTAATAAAGATGTTATTGAAATAGATTAGATTGTTGTAAAATCTTTGTTCTCTTTTAATTCAGCGGTGTCAAAAAAGTCGGCAATAAGTGACCAATATTAAAAAAATTAACCGGTAAAAAGTGACTAATTTTTGCTAAGTGACTAACTTTTTTGCCGACTAAATTTTTTGCCGACTTTTTTTTACACCGACTTTTTTTTTACCGATAAGGTATCCCATCAGCATATCGAATTACTCTGCTGGAGTCTGCGAGGGGGGAGCGCAACCACTTTGAACACACAAAATATGGGTGATAATACTGGAGATATTGAGCTTTGCATACAACTATATACTTCAATGATAAAAAAACTCGTAAGAATACCGAAATTCTAACTAGGCTGGCCAATATTCTTGTTTCTGCATTGTTTTAAACAATGCCCCTGTTTTGAACCTGAGATCCTAAGTCAGATATTCCTATAAAACCATAAAAAACGTGTAATTCTTGTACTCTTAAAAACTTCAACCGACTTATTTTGCTGTCTGTGCTATGTAAACTGGTCTCTTACGTGCCAAGCCTGTCCCCTTTTGTTATACTAAAACTTTCAGCGGTCGTTCGTGCGCAGCTACTTTGATGACAAAGACAAAAATAAAAGTAAAGGGAAGATTTGAACTGTTTTTCACATATAGAAAGTAAATACCACAAAGCTAAACGTTCGTTACGTCTTACGATAAAATGACAGGCTGTACAAAACATTTCTGAATAAGCAAAAATACACGGTGAAAATAATAAAGCACTCGGAAGCGCTTACACATATTTCGCGCTTTTGTATATAAGTTACGACAGTTCGCTACGAAAGTACATATCAGGGTCGTAATATGACGTCACCACAACTCGATTAGCGAACTTGCGACCGGCAAGCGCCTCGCTAGCTATTTTAGCTTCGGATGATGCTGTATATTCTATGAAGATCTAAAAAAAGAATACCAATCAAGCAAAGATATGATGGCGGCTAAAAGATAGAAACGGCGACAACGACGAGCGACGGCAAAATGACGACAACTGATGACGTCAAAAACGAACAAAAACGGCAAAAGACATGGAAAACAACTTTATCTGTACGTAGATATGACAAAAAAACAAGAAATACCTTTCCAACTCCACTAACATTAAACTCTTGACTAGGTCGTGGTATTTGAAGACTGCGAATTCGACCATATTTCGAACACTCTTCACGAATGTCGTCGTATATTTCTTTAAAAAAAGAAGTTTAATTGCGAAGTAAACATTGCTGTAGCAGACATTAAACTTAAAATGCAGTACTATCTCAATAAAGACATAAAATAGCACATCTAAAAACACGGCTCCAGCAAAAGTAACACCTCTGCAAGTATTAAAGGGAGTTTTCCTGGCAAGTAATATAAACACATAGTACAAATTATATACAATAAATTTTTAGGTTTGAAACAGAAAAAAATTAATCTTCTAGTAAATTAAAGAGAAAGAAAACGCACAAGAGAAACCAAAAAAGAAATTCAAAATTTCTGATTTCGTGGAAGCTGTTGGATCAATACTTATACTGATAGTATTAATTTACACAATAATAGCTTACAACAAAAAGTGCGACATAACAATTCCAGTAAACATTTCTTCCTTTTAAAGGATAAGTATAAGGCTTTGATAGGACTAAATTTTCTTGGGTTTGTGAACGAACATAATAAAGAAAAAAATACCGTCATAGTCTTCGTCATCAATCAGTTCTTCTGCTGTTACCATATTCATCAAACATAAAATGTTGGTCGCCGTCACCTCTTTGTTCATATCAAAACCAGGTATTGTTAACTAGTGCGTGAAAGAAAGAGATGAAATTATAGGCTGGTCGTTACAATACCAACAACCTGATAAAAAACAGACAGATTTTTTCATTTTTCCCTGACCACGACATAACAAAACTTAGACAGACGTGACAATGTTCGATCGACACGTTTGAGTTTTCTTGGAAATACTAAACACCATAATAAAAAAAGTAATAATAATTTAGAGGGTTTTCTAAAACCACGACTCTCTTCAGCCCATACAAATCCTTTTCTGGTCTATTCTGACAATTCTGAACTTCCCTGACTAGGTGGATAGAGTGATACAATGTTTTGAAAAAAAACTAGTTCATCGAATTTAAACGGATACATCGAATATAAACGGATACATCGAGTTTAAACAGATACATTGAGTTTAAAAAAGTAGATTGAGTTAAACGGCTAGATCGAGTTTAAAAAGGTCTACCGAGTTTAAACTTGCGAATCGTCGAGCTCATATTTAAAAAACAAGAAGTTTTATTCTCCATAATAAATTTTTAAGATCAGTTAGCAAACTTAGAAGACAAAATACCTGAGCAGGCATTGTTTTGGATCCAACACTTGCTCTCTGGACTACTAGTTTTTTGTCACCAAGTTGCATACCGTTCATTCCTGCAATTGCCTATAAGAACAAGAAGGTTATGAAAGACTGCGATGATCGTGATGAAAACACAGACAACTTTCTAGAATAACTTCACGTTTGCGTTACTTATTTTATTAAAAACATTTCAAGATTTTTGTTTAATCGGTCAGAAACAACCAGGACAAAAAAAAACATTCTCAAACGGTGACAGCAGGATAAAAATACCGTAAACGGGACAGCAAAATAAATCTACATCAGTCGAGAGAGAAAAACTTGAAATTATAGATCGCTGACTTACCACATCAGTGATACCAATATCGACGTATTCGCAAAATGCATAACCTTTAGATAAACCGGTTGCTGAGTCTTTGACAAGATTAAAAGCACGTAATTCTCCAAATGTGGATAACAATTCTTTCACCTATGCATAAAGATGTTGTCGTGTAGCGATACACGAAATAACATTTTGTCGTTGTTGTTGTTTCTAGTTTCAACGGAGCTTGGAAACGCATAAATATATGACCAAAAACAAAGATAGGTAAATAACGTTGACATTCAGATCCATTACAAAAAAGGAGAACCTATTTAAAGTGCTCAAAACGTTAGACAGAAAAGAGAAAACTTAGGAAGAACACGCCATACCTGATCCTCGTTTAAGTAATTTGGTAAGCCACCAATAAATACTTTGTTTATCGTGTCCGGAACAACTGTTGATACCACGCCTGGGATGTGTGTTGCCTGCGTCTCTACAGAAAAATAAAACAGATTAAAATCACTTGAAACTCCTTCTGATAAGTTATATTCGATAGGTAAATAAAATCTTCTATTTAAAAAAGTGGCTACAAAATGTTTTTTGCCTATTTTAGTGACACAAAATTCGGTTGAAGGTCGTAGAACTTTATCAGCAACTACAGTTTGCTTAATTTTACTACGTGCACGAGTGTCGAGGCGGCTTCATATATACAGCCATGTTTACAGATCGTGATTTTGTTGAAACCCTCCTCATGTCCGCGAGAATATTTTATTTTTTTGAGAAACAAATGCAACAATGCGCTAAAAGGAAAACGGTGAAATGGTGTGTATAGGCTCGACCAATAACAAAAAGATGAAGACTATTTTTCCAGCCCTTTCAAAGTGGCTATACGGTAAATTGTCGAGCCTGATGGCTACCCTGACGTACCAACAAAAAGTGGACGCAAAACAATTTATTGTTGTTGTTTTATTATATCAAGAAAAAGAACACCAACATAAGACAGAACGTGTTGCTGGGGCTGACTTGGAGCTTGTAAAAATATTTCATTTTTCTGAGCAACTTAAATTTCGTAAATCTGTGAGTAATTTATTTCTTCCTTATAAACAGTATGGGTGACTTCAGAACTTTTTTAAAAATTTTTGCTTAAAAAAAATTGAGTAGTGTTCTATAGTAACATACTAAATTTTCATGCTGTGAGATTTTTTTTCTTCTTCTTCAGAAAATCACTTAATATATTAAATTATATAATATTTATATCAATGACAGTCAAAGCCTTATTAAATTTACTACATTTACTTTCTTTTTAACACAGAAAATGAGCAAACAGCATAAACTGTGAAGAGGTGTATTATTAATGCATGCTACCTAATACCACACCTCGATTGTTCCCACAAACAGTTGGCACTCAACTACACCCATTTAAACCTTAAAAATAATGATGGTACAGTTTGTCACTCCTAACGAATCTCAAACTTTATTGAAAATCTTTACTTTCTTGTTAACTCCAATTGTACTCTACTTAGAATTACACATACATCATCATTTTAATTTTGCTTGCCTCCAACGTGGTGCAGTCATGTTGCAAATAACACGACAGCACTCACTATGTTAATTACTAACTAGAGTAAGGATTTTATTCCACAAACGTTAGAACAAAATATCCTACCCACTACACTATCTACCCTTGTAAACATCTCTAAAGAAGTGAGATTACCTGAAATTCCTGGTATTGGTTGATAGTCCTTTGGACGTCTTATTTTTAAAGCTTGACCCTAGAAATAAAAAAATAATAATTCTTAACTTTACGTTTTCCCGTATTGGTAAGAAGTAAAAAAATAGGAACACAGTAATCCTTTTAGTCTCTCATCACATACTTTTAGCTGTTACATCAACCTTGCTCTATACTACGCATTAGTTTGTAACATTGCTGTATCATGACTAAGAAATTAGTATCCTGACCATTGTGTCACATGTATAATATTCTGTAATACAGTATCTAGTATATCTGCAGTGTTTTTACATTAAATTTTGGTAAACATATATTGAGAGCAACATACATGTAGAAAATTCGAGGCATTTTTTTATATATATCATTGATGCTATTATACATTATTTTATCCAAGGGCAAATCGCCAAGCAACTTTTCAAAATTGTGGTAATTTTGGGGACTATTGTTTAAATTTTGTATTCTGTTTTTATAAGCTACAGAAGAGTATAAAGATATCCCAATATTAACATTGTAATGTTAATAATAGTTAAAGACACTTGCCTGCAACATTATTCCATCAAACGCCATCGCTAAAGTAGTCTCCTCAACTGATCGAAACTAAAAAGAGAGAAACAGTCAATAGTATTGTTTTCTGTAGTTCAATTTCCAGGCTACAAACAAAATTTGGAGCATATGCAAGCCTGTATCGACAGCCAGAGTTTCATGCCCGTCAAAGACCCTGAAAAAATTGTCACTTTTCTATTGATAACTTGTTCATCAACTTTATCAACTTAAATAATCAATAGTTTAAACCTTTAATGAAGAATTTTATGAAAAATGAATATTTGGGAAAAGCATGGCATTTGCCACAAAATTAATTTAAGTTCCTGCTTTGTTATGATTCTGGCGACAGCATTCCGTTTTTTACTTCGTGTGAGTGAAATTGCTCTATTTTCATGAATTTTCGACATCTCCCCAACTTTTTTATGGGTGCAAATTTAATTCCTTTTTTTTAAAACCTACCTGTCAGTTGCTGACAAACTTTGATAGTGCAAACTTGATATATAGAACTCAATGTGTCCGCATTTGTCCTCTTAATTAGAAATTTTTCACTAACAGATTACTTTTATGATCAGCATTAAAAAATATATATCAAGACACTAACTCACTGAATCCCTCAAAAACCTATTAATAATTAAAAAAGTTGGTTTACTCACCTCCAGGAAGGCAAAATTCTTCTCTAAATTTATCTGACATGCCAACACAGGGTTACCAGGTTGTTTCGCTATATCCGATTCCCTCATTTTGGCATTAAAGAAATCTATCATAAGATCCTAGATGTATAAAGAATAAAGATTAAATTCTAGACAAGCCAAAAAAAAAAGTAGTAATATATATTTAGATGTTTTTTCATAGAAAGGGTTTTCAATCGCTTCTACGTATTTTTTAACCAAATTCAGGTTTAGTAAAAACAATTATGATTGCCTTGGGCATGTAATTTATGCCCTAGATAAGAATTGCATAAAAACTGTTAGGCATCAGTGATAGAAATTTTTCTTTATTGTAGAACTTTTTAAACAAAATTTTCATTTCTCTTTTGGTTCTTCCTTAAATTTGGGTAACCTAGTACTATTAAGTTTCTTAAATGCTGGTTTTCTATATATGCATGTGCATCAAACAAAACATCATTAAAGAAAAACACACAAATTTTTATAAGTAATTTTTATAAGTAGTAAATACATATAGGAACAGTCAGAAGTTCACAATTTAGTGATACCAAAATATGAGTATTTCACAAACAGTAGTAAAAACAAACAGTCACCATTATGACTTTATTGAAAACAATTGTTGTACAACAAGTGTTGTGAGATAGAAGTTTTTCTATATACAGATATTACATCAAAGGAAAAGTGAAACAGTCACCAATTGGCACCAAAGTCTTAGAACTATCATTAATCCATAAGAAGCAGAAGAATACTACTTTATTGGTGTCAATATTAGTGAAATAGATTACCTCTGTTATACCAAAAGGCAGATTACCACAATAAAGTCTTCTGGCCTGCATAGTCATTTGAGCACCTTGTGGTAAAGCCGTAGCAGGAATGACACCACCAGACAGGGGAGTTGGCATCTCCACCTGACCAGATGCTAAATATAATAAGCAAATATTCATCAATCACTTGGCTAAACCATTGCTTTTAGAATTCAGGACGTACTTAGTCAGTAGTTCATTTCAGTGGCACACAATTATCTGGCAGTGTGATGAGTTGTGTCATAAATTGAGAGTCAAGATGTCTCCATGACCTGGTTAATTAAAGCAACCTTGTTTATCAATGGAGGATGCAAAACAAATGAAACATTTGTGACAGTTTTTGAAAATCTTAATCTTCACTAAATGAGAATCTTTTATGGTCTTTACCCTAAAATATTTAGAGGCATTTAGAGCTTAGTGCTGCAAAAGTACGCAAAAGTTGATCACTCTTGCGATGATAAATTAGTTTTTATATATATAATAATATCTTCCCATCACAAAAATGTTTCACATAAAAAAAATTATATATATATATAACCCAAAATTTTTCTATTCTCATTATTTTAATTCTTCTTTTTACCAGTCCCTTTTTACTGGCAAATTTTAAACATTCTCGCCTTTGTGTGAATTAAATTTAAAATGTGAATAAACAGGTTCTAAATTTGAATTCTGGTTAGAGTGTTTATGGGTACCTACACTTTTCTGCTAGCACATGAGTGATTTTCAACCCAATTCTAGCGCTTTTTCCTTTTTCCCTGTGTCAGTTGATCTCAGATAAAAAAAACTAGTATGACTATCCATAATTATAAATCGCTGCTGTCGGATGCTAGAAATTTAAAAAAAATATTTTGTGCTAAGTCTTCTTCAAAACTCTTTATAAAATGGCAGGTATTTTTAGGTGTAAAGCTTAAAAAAATAAAAGATTAAAGATTTGTAAGATATCAAAAAGAGCTTTCAAAAGTAGCCTTGCTTTTTTATTTAGTCGTAGATAAATTTCTTTTGTAAATAAAATCAGCCACTCTGTATAGCAACAGTGTTTACTGTTGCTATACAGAGTGGCTGATGTTTTTTTCTTTTCTGCCTCTTAATGTTAGCAAAACACATATAGACAATAAACTTCTTGCGGCGAGACCTACCATTGGGTTTTGAAAATTCGTCCAAACATATTATACCAACCTGAACACCCGACCACAGAAAAAAGAAGCCACTTTTAACGGAAATTTAGTGATAACAGAATAAACATGCATACCCCTTAAGGCTTTAAACTGAACAGGAGTGATGTCTTCATATCCTTTTGGAGGAACATCCCACAAAGTATTTCTATAATATGAGCAAAACAATAATAATGATTTTTGGAAATAAAATGATTTTATAATTGCTTGCTAACACAATGTTGTTTTGCAAGACAAGCAAAAATGACTAACAATGCTAGAGGATTTTTCCTCAACAATTTTAAATTGCTAGGATTACAATTAAGAACAAAAGCAGGTTTTGAATCAATAATAAGAAGCAAAGTTGCCATTTAGAACAAAGCAACGTAGTTTTTACTAAAGTATCCCATACAAGGTAAATAGTTTAATGGTTTGCAAGGAACAAATTCCAGCTTGCAATTGCAACTGCCCAGCCTTTTTAAGTCGCATCGTCACTCTGCAATTGCCAAACTAAATTATAGTGTGTTTTACCCATGTTTTTAACTTCAATTTATGTGTAAATTGGACGTAGAAATGTTGCTTATTTTCTTGCATGCAAACAAAAGAGAAGCACATTTCATCAGCAATTTTCTCCAAGTAAAAATAAATTGAATTAGAAAGGCTGAAACTGGAGTAATAAATTTGAGTGATAAAATAGCTTTGATAAAAAAAATTGGTAATCTGAAAGTAATATACTAAATAATAACAGACCTCTTTGGTTTTGCAGGCCTGCTGTTTCTTCGATCAGATCTGTTGCGACTTGTACTACGTCTTCTACGTCTATCCTTGTCACGGCTGTGGGAACGACTTCTTCGTCTTCGATCTCTGTCCTTGCCAGGAGATCGACTACGTGATCTACGCTTTGGATCTAAAAAAATATACCTTAAATAAAGAAGTAAAACATACATTAAATAATTCAGCATGAGCAACAAACAATATGCAGTGAATAAAGCATTCCAAAATAACAAAAAATTTACAATGTAAAAATTATAATAAATAATATATATGGTAAATAATATGGCCAACCTGATTAGCTTTAGGGGCCATTGAAGATATATGTTTGTCTATATTTTCCAGGGAAAGGTTGTCAGAGGTTATTTTATATAAAAAGCAGTATATCCTAAGTTACACTTGACTTGAAAATAGTTAATTGAATAAAACCACAGCAACCATCAAAAATATGTTATGGCCACATCCTCTAACTAACACGTTTACAGCATAAAAACCCTGGGTTGAGAAGTCAAAGAAAAAAAATTCAATCCAAAGCAACAAGCCACGAAAGTCAATCTTGGTGCTATTTATCTGTTGTTTTAAATGCAGCTCTTTGCATATGGCCTATCACAGCTTTTAGATTGCTTCTTTTTGCTTTATCTTTGCCAATCAATTTTCAGTGGCTACCAAAACTCCCCTGGACTCTTTCCTGTCAAGGGGACAGTCTGTTATCATTTCTTAACATAAAAAAGCCCTAGGAATGGGGATTAAGTGATGCTAAATTGTTTTAAAGTCATGGAAACGAATTTCCTTTTACAAATTGTACAATCCTGGCAAAAAATCCAGCTAACCAACCAACCAATTTCTGTGAGGATTTCATGAGGCGAACATGCCATGTTTTCAATAGTAGCAAAGCAAAAGAGGGTGCCAATAAGCCGCAAACGCCCGCATATATAAGGGTGAGTTCGGGCGAGTTTGCGAATTAAATTGGCGATTGTCGTCCGAAACCGCCCGAACTCGCCCGGAACATTCCCGAAATGCAATTCCTTGTGTAACATACCATGCGGACGACAGTTGAAAGCATGCGCTTGAAGATAAAGGAGTTAATAAAGTTTATATATAAGTTATTTATCAAGTAAATCTTATTATAAACTATCAAAAACAGTTCTGTTAAGAACTTCGCTACCACATAGTAAGTTTATTTTAATTTTTATAGTTTTTTGAATCATTAGTGTCTGTTTTTCTTTTCTTTTTCGGGCATTGTTCGGGTCTATGCAGGGTTTTTCGGGCAAATACTTGATTTTTTTCCAAAACGCCGAACTCGCCCGAAAAACGCCCGCACTTTTTACGCCGTATGCGGCTTATCGGCACCCTCGTCCAAGCAAAGAGGTGCCTTTAAGAATTAACCAATGAGCAATTTTTTGTGAGTTCAAGATTTTTTATACTCATCTTTGACAATAAAAATGACACAAATTGATTATGAGGTCAAACCACAAACAGATGGAGGCACCATAAAGCAAGCAAAAAATCCATAACACCCTTTTAAGTTTTATGAAAGATTTTGATACTGTTAAGAATAAAACAAGGGGTAAAATGACCCTAACCATAGTTTCTTGATTATTCTTAAGCCAAATTGGCAATTCACTTTAATTCGCTTTTAAGGAAGCAATAGTACAGCACAACAGAAACTTGGAAAACCGCATTTGGTAAACATTTTCTGGTTGGCTACCAGAAAGATTTTCTAGGTAGCTATAGCTAGCTATACCTAGTTAGATATTGTTACGCGAGTTTAACGTATAATTACCATCATCTTTTCTTCTTAATTCGTTGATATTTTCATTGATTTTTTGTGGATCGAAGTCGCCCATAACCAAAGGATTTTACAACGCGGTTTCCGGCCTTTCTTTTCTTGCCGTCGAATAACCAGCGCCAATGTTCAATTTCGTGATAAATCTACACGATTTTATGGCTGCAAGAAAGAACAGACCAAGCAAACAAACGGCCCCTCTACCTAACCGCTTCGAGATATGGGCTTAAATAGGGCGGCATTTTCAAAAATCAGTTTTCTTTGATAGACCGCTGCTATTTCTCAACTTTGTCAAACAAAATGAATGTAATTTTTGAACTCCCAAAAAAAAGCGGTTTACGACTTTTAAAGCTTCTTTATGTCGGTGAAAAAGATAAGGGACATGAGGTTACAATCCCCGAAACGATTTAGCTTGCTACGGGACTGGGCAAAAGATGGTAGACAGAGACGCAGTTTATTTGTGAACAAGTACGGTAACACCAGATATAGGATGAGATTGTAACATATAGATACACATACATGCAGATGACATATGATCTGTGTTGGATTCTTGTCACAATTATTTCTTATACTAAACTCTCTTTATAAGATAAATCTATAGAAACTATAGAAAATATTTCTTCTTCTTTCTTTCATATAACGAGAAACGTGATGAAAAGTTTTTGTTTTTTTATCGCGCAGCTTAACTGAGCAACTAAACACGTGAATTCGAGCCAGAAAAATGTGAAATTAAATAAACATCCAGCCTCGGCCAGAGTTTTGTAGCTATTGGTCATAGAAAAGGCGTGTATACAAACCAAAAATATTTACTACAGTCAAACAATCTGCTTGGCGCAATCCACTGTTTTCTTTATCTACTTAACCGTGCATGTTGAAAAAAATGTATTGTTTAATTTTTACGTAATTTTTATGTCGCAACGTCCATCAATGTTAACGATGTTTAAGGACCGCCTTTAGTTTGTCTAACCCGACTTAAAATTAACTCTTTAGGTGTTGGTTGGTTGATCGAAAGAATAATGAAAACAAATAAAGTGTCTAACAACTAAGCAATCAAAAATTGTTAATGTCGAGATTCTGTCCTAGCTTATAATTTATTTTTCATTGCTGAAGCCTTATCTTCTCCCTCCTACTCAGGTGCAAGCCCTTGAGCTGCACTTAGGTTGTAGCTAATAATGAGTAACAAGACCGGAAGAAGTCAACGCATTTTGTTTCCAAAATGCAAATACATCGGAATATTTCGATTGGAAAATATGTCAGCCGATATTCCTTCCTATAAAGTTTATCAATGCTACAAAGTCCACATTCTTGTTTTACCTTAGCTGGGAGAATATTTTTGTAAGAATTCTTTCTTCTGAACAAAATGTGCGTCTATTCTTTTGTCATACCTGCTCTATATCAAAATCACCTTCGTACCTTCAGACATATGCTATGTCAAAACCAACAACCTAAACAATCTTAAACCTTGCACATAACATCAACTTTCTATAAAATCACCTTTCTTGTTCAACTTTTTATTCGAAATTAATACGATATTAGTTTCTGAAACATTTCTTCTGCGTAATAAAATGTGCTCCAGATAATATAGTAATACTAGTCGTTTTTGACTTCTACAAATTATGCATGACATGATGAACCAGCTCTGAATGATTTGTTGTATTTAACGGTATAACAAAAATGTTTTTCCGTCTTTCAGTTTGGCATTTTAAACATTTTACATAAATTTCAATATTAAGTTGCTATAACTATGCTTGATAACAGAACTTATATGTTTAAGAGCTAGTTATTGGGGTCATAATTTCGCATAAGTAGCGAAATTTTTAACGTATATATCTCGAGACATTCTCGTCCCCAGAGCTCTTTGAGATTAAAACCTCAAAGAGTTCTGGGGTCGAGAATGATCTCGAGAACCACTAATGATTTTTCAAAAAAAATAAATGATTCCTAGATAACCTTTCCTAGATCTTTCATATGAGTTGAACTTGTTTTTTCGCGGGACGTAAGCTCTACAGTAAAGATCCATTTCCAGAGTACTTTTTGAAAAGCTCATTTTTACGATAATAATTTTGAAAAAATGGCATATTTTTCTCTTTTCATTTATTTACCAAGAGCGAATTTAAAACAGCGCGAATAGGTCCACTTGTTATGCGCGAAATCAAGCATAAGCGAATTATCAACCCTGTTAAGTTTCAGATAGCTCAAACACAATTCTAATAAAACGTAAGAACTGATAGATAACGAAACTGTTCCGCGAGATTTTCGTAAGGGTAAAAGAATGCGTGGAAATGAAAATAACTAATTGATTTTCTATTCAAATTATACACAATTTGCATTGTGTATAACGCTGTGTTCTCTCCCATTGCTATTTTACCTTTAAATGGACTTACTGAACGTATTAACTACTAAAGGCCAGAGGACCAAGGTCTACAATGCAAATTTCAATTTGCAAAAATGCTTGGTCTTTCGGTTCTGCGACATCCGTGCAGCCTCATACAAGACCAATCCTTGCCGTATCACACGAACTCTTAAAATTCTTAAACAATATTCCGAAGACTCCTAACGATCTCTAAAACTTGTGACAAAGCTGCTAAGTAGTGAGCGTTTATAAAATTTCTTAAGACAACTTTTATCAGACACGTTCGTGTAAACTAAATTATCTAACTCCGTTAAGGTTTTCTTCAAAATTTTTGTTCGAATATCTCCTTCTGTTGGTCCGACTTGTAATGGATTTCTCATGAACTTAGAGTTATACTTTTTCTATAGCTGTCACTAATTTTCCACTATTGCTACTTTTAAGATCACAAATTAATTCAGTGGATTGTCCTTCGCAACATTTCCTGACCAGACAAGATTCTCTTCTTAGACTAAGTGGCACTCTCTTCGACTCCATATAACTTCGCTCGGATCGAAATGATGTCATTTTTGTAAAAAACGACGTTGCTGGAAATGCATTTCTTCTCATATTATTGGAGAATATGTTTTGCGCTATAGCTCTTGTTTCAGCATTCAGAAAGATATATATTAAAGGATCAGCAATGTAGCCGATAATATAAAAACAGAACACAGCTTCGTACGTCGTAGAATCGAATGGTCGATTATAATGCACTACCAAGACTTCAACTGTGTCTGGAATAACATTGAACAGAACAAATGATGTAATGATTCCAAAGGGAACGATGTATAACTTTCTGAACACACCAATTGGCTTTGATCGTTTACGTTTGGTCCGTGAGTGAATAGAAAACGCAATTTTCGCGTAAGCAATCACAGATACGACAACAAACAATGCATCGAATGCAGCATAGTAAATATATTTAATGTGCGATCTTTCCTTTGCAAATAAAAATGGAATTGAAGTAATGACGCCAATAATCCAAATCATTACCACAGTGAATTTCACTTTTCTTCTCGTAACAACTGCTTTATATTTTACTCCCAATGTAATGCAAAGAAATCGATCCACGGAGATCAATATCATTGATAGAAAAATAATAGATAACGTTCCAATTTCTACAAGTTCGAAGTAAACCATATAGTTCTCGTAAATCATGCCGAAGTATTGGTAAATAATCACAACACAGATATCTTGGGTCATTTTCACGATTTCAATTCTGCTTAAATTGATTAAAATTAATTTCTGTATGTTACTTCTGCGTTTTCGTTCTTTATTTAAAACAAATATCCCGAGAGAATTTAACAGAAGAGACGATATCATTAACATCAATGAAAGAATTATAGTTGTCGTGGACAACATTTTCAATCTTTGCTCTTTTTTGGCAAATTGCTCAGACGTTCTTTGTATGATCCTACGATTTTTTTCTTGCATGTAAACTCATAATGTTTTCACTATATTCACAAAAATAAACCAGCTGCTTCATGCTTAAAAGACGTTTATTTCGATTTACAAATTTTTGCAGTTTTACACTTCATTATATAAAATATTGCTAATGTAAATAATTTACATTTTAATTACACCTCTTTCTTCTTTCTCTTGTCTCTGAAGTTCTTGATGTGTGCCATGTAACCTTAAAAACCAACCTCCTTTTCATAGTTGTTTCATACAGTATTGTGCACAATTTTGTTGTTTTAGAGGAAGGCGAGATATACAGTAGATGAATTAAAAACAAAAACAATCTTCCATTGACTTTTCTTTCAGAGGCGTGTTTTATAAGCATGAGTAAATTTGTAGTTAAATTTCACAAGTTTAAAGATACATTGCGGTTTATTTTTAACAGTATTAACATAAAACAATCCGATGTCATTGGTTCTTTTGCAAAAATTCGATCGAAAAAACGCAGGTGAAACGCGCTTCCAGTAGTCAGCACACCATGTGGTCCTAAAATAATATATATACTTCTCTCTTCTTCTAAATCTCAGTCGGTAAAAAGAGACACATATAAGCAAATTTCTAAACGTGCCACACATAATCAATTTTCTACAAGTATTTTTGACAATAATTTGGTCAACAAATGTAATTCTTTTCAAGTGTATTATTTAGCATATTTGCTGTATCCCTTCACAGATTAATACAATGTTGTTGTTAAAGTTAAGATCTGTGTCAATTTTTGGAGTGACTCTTTTGGTTCTTCCTTCTTGTAAGTTTAAATTGCATTTCTTATTTCCTTTTTGCACTCTCGTATTATCTATATTATAATGCCCGTATACGTCTGTCTGTCTGTCCGTCTGTCACGCAAAATGCTAGCTTAGCTGCGACGGACGAACCCGTGGATTTTTCCACGGGCTAACGACTAGTCTCTTTGTATTAGCGTTGAAGGTTTGGTGATATGTCATATGATTTTGGATTTATAGACACTGTGTGTCTCTGTTACAAAGTTTCCGTTCATTCTTCCGGTTGTCTATCCTAAGATTACTGTAATGTTATTTGCAAATAAGCAGTTGCAACAATACATCACTATCAGTTGCATTTGTCTTCCAGACCATAACTAAAAGTTTAATCTCTTTAAATTATAAGTATTTTTTTTATTATGCTGTGGAAGAATCTATTTTAATTGTATTGTGAATGTTCATACCGAGGACATTGTTACAATCTATAGTTTTTTGTGTCACTAGAATCGCCCGTCTTAGGTGTTGGAAGTGGTTTCAGCTCTGATAAATGTGTAAGTGTAGCACCATTCTTTCACAGTCTTTTGGCGAAAAGAAGCACAATTACATCTATATTGTATCTTTTAGAGAAATCAGATGTTATATTTGTCATATTCGTATTAGTTCTGTAATATATATCTTTTGAATAGAGATCATTGGAGATTGCAAATATGAACTTTATTATGCTCAAATTTAATTGTGTGAACAATTAATAAGATTAACTTATAAGGCCTAGTACTGAGGCGCTTCAACACACCTAGAAACAATGGCTTAGTCAATGGCTTTCTTTCTTCAGATGTAAAATCAGTTAACGTTGATTTTTACGTATATAATTGTTCAATTGACGTTTTCATTCTCATGTTCATGGCACCTTCTCAAAAAAAAAAAAAAAAATGTCACTTCATTAATCCCATTCCTATTTGTGGTGGAGGGGATTGGCACCACCCTGTCACATTTTTTTTGGCTGCAACTGTTATTGTAGTTGTTGGTACACGAGCAGGTTTACTGCGAAATTATATTAAGCTTTCAGAATTAAAGAAAATATCATTTTGTCCGCACGGCCATATTGTTTAGAGTTTCGTGTAGTAACCAACTCTAACCAACTCTTTGAAGGAATACAAAATCACTGTTGTTTTTCATCGTTGTTTACATTTTCTGCTACCTTCACACTCTATTTCAAGGCCTCCTTAAAAAAATAAAAACCAACATTAACGCGTACTGCTAAAATTATTTCTCGCAAAAATTTTTAAATTCTGCTAATTGCCGTGTGTGCTCTTCTACTTCTTCAATGACTTTTGTTAGTAATCCCACAATCTGGTCTTATTTCAGAAAGAATAATTTTAACTGTGTTGCTGATAACCAAACAAATTCCACCCACAGCTGTGCCAAATTGTTGCTTTGGTAAATAGGCACTGTCCATCTTATTGATAATAAATATTGGTTCAATCATGAACAGTACACATGTGTGTGTTGTCTCAAAATTAGCTCAGCATTTGCAGCCAAACTGCTTTTGTTAAAATTAAGTTTTCAAACCTTACAGTTAGACTCAACGCTGATTTAATTAAATCAACAGGCACCTTATAGGAAACATACGCAAGGAGCACATTAAAGTTTTCTATGTTACTATTACGATGGTATGATACTGATGAAAATAATATGTAGTCAAAACTCATGTAAAATTCACAAAGACAAATAGACTCGTTATAAAAGAAATATTAGATAACTTTTTCTTGTAGCGAAGTATAACATACAAAACTTGTAAATGCGATGTAAGAATAGATGAGGCCGTTAATGACAACGCTTAGTATGCAGGACTAAGCTACTTATCCATCGCTATAATAAAAAAACATTTAAGCAGATCGCCCTTCACAAAATACTGCAATCATACCAGATTATTCTGTTAGACTAAATAGCTTTTTTTCCTTGCATCTATATAACTTCAATGAACCCGGGACGTTACTTTGTCAAATTATCGTTGGTGGTGATACATTTCTTTCATCAATTCTAAAAAATGTGTACATAAAGCTTCGGGCTGTAGCTCTTGTTTCGGCATTCAGAAAGATATATATTAAGGGATCAGCAATGTAGCCGATAATGTAAACACAGAACACGGCTTCGTACGTTGTAGAATCTAATGGTCGATTATAATGCACTACCAAGACTTCAACTGCATCTGGAATAACATTGAACAAAACAAATGTTGTGATAATGCCAAATGGGACAATGTACGACTTTCTAAATACACTAACTGGCTTTGATCGTATATTTCCTTTTCCTGACTGAATTGAAAGCGTACTTCTTGTCCTTGAGCGCATGTAATAGGCGATTGTCGCGTAAGTTATCACAGACGTAATTACAAATAAGGCTCCAAACGCAGCGTAGTAAATATATTTGATGTGCGATCTCTTCTTTGCAAACAAAAATGGAATTGTAGAAATGCCACCAATAACCCAAATCATTACCACAGTTGATTTCACTTTTCTTCTCGTAACAACTGCTTTATATTTTATTCCCAATGTAATGCAAAGAAATCGATCAGCGGAGATCAATATCATTGATAAAAAAATAATAGATAACGTTCCAATCTCCATCAGTTCGAAGTAAATCATGCAGCTTTCATACACCATGCCGAAGTATTGGTAAATAATCAATACACAAATGTCCTGGATCATTTTTACGATTTCAATTGTGCTCAAGTTAATCAAAATCAATTTTTGGGTACTACTCTTTCTTCTGTGTTGTTTATTCAAAACGAAAATTCCAAAAGAATTCAGCATTAGAGAAAGAAACATTAAAATCAATGAGAGAACCGTAGTTGCGGTGGTAAACATGACTTCTTTATTTCTATCTTTTCGAAGAAACACTGCCTGTCGTGTTCCATAAGCAATTTCTACTCATCGACCCGGCTGCTATCGGTCTTGAAAGGACGTATCTCTTCATCTTTTGAACTTTTTCTATGATTTATTATTCTCTATGGAAACATTATTTAACCGTTATTGTTTTTTACATTTTAATTATTTAGTTCTTTTTATAACTTCAAAAATTCGAACCATGGTAATGAAACATCTACTTGTACATCCTTGTCAAATTGACACTGTAGCTAAGTAGGGAATTAAAAAAAAGCCATGGGGCTGAAAAATTGTATGTAAGACAGCAAAGATAATTACTTTTAGAATATGGCCAAAGGTACACGAAGAATTCAAAGAGCTTAGCGAATGTAAAACAAAATAGGAAAAATAAGTTTTGCAAACAGGTTTTACGGTTTAACAATAGGCATTAGAATATTGATAGGACACGCTTTGATTCTCAGAGTTTCTTCCACATATGCTTAGAATAGTTCTTGGTACTGGAATGGTTAGAGCACAGTAGTAGGTCATGGCATTTAACATAGCATAAATCCAGCTGCAGCTGTACACAAAGCACAAAATAAAAGATTAATAACACGATTTAATCATTGCAAAAATAGATCATTGATCAAAAACCACATGTTTGATTTTAATTGGCCCATTATCTTAACTAAGAAAGCAAAAATATAACCTTGGGATCTCAAAGTAGTTAATTGATAAGCAGCATATAAGCAACAGTTAAACCTGCAGGACATAAAAACTTAAAGAACATTGAGTATCAGCCCAAACACTATCTTGCTTATAAAAAGTAAGCGGGTTCTTTCAGCTCCTATATAATAAAAGAGAGCGTAGGCATTCAACTTTAGTACAGGGAGTTTGCTGTACTGACTGAAAACTCTCTATACTAGATTGGCGACATCACATTAAGAAAAGCATATGTTTTTAAAAGATCTAAGGTTTTTTAGTAGTACAGCAAAATTGTTCTCATAAATCAAAAGCTCATTTTCAATATTTGACCTATAGCATTAACAATACATGGAGGAGGGCAAGGTAAGAGTCAAGACGAGAGCGGTGCAACAGTGACTGGCTATGTACTTAGCGCATGACTTTATGGTTACCAGAAAGCCCTCTCATTGTGAGAATAAAAGCATGTGATCATGGTTTTGTTATTTTAAACTCAGTCTGAAACTACGATGTAGGAGGACAAGTCATTTATTTTTTGGGTAAGACAAAGGCACTTGTTGGCAAAAATCAATCAACATATCAAAATGTTGTTTCTTTTGTCGTTTCTTTTTTAGTTTCTCTTATATTAACATTAATGACAAAGGATTTTAAATTCTACATTCTATTTATTTTTACTGTTTTACCATTTATACATTTTATCATCACAACTATGAAATCCAATCAAATCAACATAATTTCAAGTTGCATTCGTTCGGAAGAGTTTTAACACGATTGATTGATTCATAATTTGGGTAGAAAGCACTACCATATAACGTAACGTAGCTACATTTTATAAAAATGTATTTTTTGAACTTTCATACCATAAACTAAGTACATCATCAAAAGTATAAATACAAAATTAAAAGAAGAATAAAACACACTGTATGACTGTATATTATTAATTAATTTATAATTATTTATGTTGTTAGTATAGTCTCGAGTTGAAATCAAACGTGTTATTGATAGATGGTCGTTTTTCTTTTATGTGTAGCGATTTTTTATAGTGACTAGCTCGCCGTTAGAAGCGATGTCAAAAATTTCAAAATTAGACCAGTTGATATTGCGATTGCTGCCATTAGCGTTGCTAGTGATATTGACAAAATTATTGTTAGTTAGAGCTTTGAAGTAGAGATAGGGAAATGTTCCTTCTGGCGCATACGCGCACGCACACGCCACAGTCAAACACAACAAATCCAGTACCATGCCATGCTTAGCCCTATAATTCAGCAAATGAGTCAAAAATATTCTAGCACACGCCACAGTCAAACACAACAAATTTCCTATCGCGCACCCACGGTCAAACACAACAAATTTCCTATCATCCAACGCAAATAAATAAAAATTTCAAAATCGCACACACAGCAAGTCCCATTATCCAGTACCATACCATGCTTATCCATATATATATCCAGTACCATCCCCATCATCCAACACAAGTCCCTATAATTCATCAAATGAGTCAAAAACATTTCTAGCACAAGTCCCTAAAATTCCCCCGCACATTGATGACGTCATCATATTCCCATAAATATCATCATATTCCCATAAATATCATCATATTCCCATAAATATCAACACACCCCCTCCCACTACAAAACTAAGGCTTATACTCCGGTGGAGAATCTAAATACCGCTTGCAGGCATGGGATATGGTGATGGAGAAACGTACAAGACCATAGAGATTCGGTTTATCGATAGTTGTCGATTCATGCCATCCAGTCTGGACAAATTGGCAAGCAACTTAATCGGGAAAAACGCCGCCGGTATGAAATGCCGGCAGTGTGCAGATACCTGTCTGGAATTCCAGAGTATAGACGCCGAATACATGGCAAAATTCTGGTGTAAAAATTGCGACTCGAATACCAGGCAGCTTAATCGGGAGAAGCTAAAGGAAAACGTACCACCCATGGCAAAGTTCATCAACAAAGATGATACATTTCGATTGATGCTGAGAAAAGGCGTATACCCGTACGAGTATATGGACAATTGGCAAAAATTCGAGGAATTGGAGCTACCTCCCAAGGATGCCTTTTACAGCAAGCTTAATATGTCGGGGATCAGCGATGAGGATTATACCTATGCGAAAAAGGTATGGAATTGTATCCCCCCAGAGGGTGATAGCGTTACCATGGGGGACTACCATGACATGTACCTGACCACGGACGTCCTGCTATTAGCCGATGTATTTGAAACATTTCGGGACGTATGCATGACAAACTATAAGCTTGATCCTGCACACTTTTACAGCGCACCCGGCCTGGCCTGGAAAGCAGCACTCAAGCATACAGGTATTAGGTTAGAGCTCCTCACAGACCCCGACATGCTCCTGATATTTGAGAAGGGTATCCGTGGAGGTATAGTGCAGGCGGTACATCGGTATGCAAAGGCAAATAACAAGTACATGGGGGACCAGTACGATCCGAATGAGGAGTCCTCATACCTGCAGTATTTGGATGCGAACAACCTCTATGGCTGGGCGATGCGTCAAGACCTTCCAACGGATGGCTTCAAATGGGTGTCAAATACCGAGACATTTACAGAAAAGCGAATTGAGAATCTCGTTAGGGACAATAAGCATGGGTACATTTTAGAGGTTGACAACGACTATCCCGAGAGGCTACACGACACACATAACGAGCTGCCGTTCCTACCGGAACGCAGGACGGTCCACAAGGTCGAGAAATTGGTACCAAATTTGGAAAATGATCGGAGGTACGTGGTACATATAAGATCCCTTCACGAGGCTATAAAACATGGGCTCGAGCTGAAGAGGGTGCATAGAGTTATCCGCTTCAATCAAAAGGCATGGCTTAAGGACTATATAGATCATAATACTAGGCTGAGAACTGATGCCAAAAACAACTTCGAGAAGGAAGCTGATGAATTTAAGTGTGTTTGGCAAGACGATGGAAAATATCCGGAATCATCGCAACATCCAGCTGGTTACCAATGAGGACAAGTACACGAAGCTGGTCATGAAGCCAAATTTCAAGGGCGGAAGCCGGTTCAGTAAACACCTCTTAGGTGTAGAGATAGGTAAAACAGAGGTCAAAATGAACAAACCCGTGTATATAAGGCAGGCGATCTTGGATCTGTCAAAAATGGTCATGTACGAGTTTCAGTACGATTTCATGATACCAAAGTATGGTAGCAAGCTACAGCTCTGCTACATGGACACGGACAGCTTCGTTTACCATATTCGAACGGAGGACTTTTATCGTGACATTGCGCAGGATGTTGAAAAAAGATTCGATACGAGTGCCTATAATCCAGATGATAACAGGCCTCTTCCTATAGGGAAAAACAAGAAGGTCGTGGGTATCATGAAGGATGAACTAGCAGGGAAAATTATGACCGAGTTCATCACCCTGAGGGCCAAGCTATACGCTTACGAAAGCCTTACAAAAGAGCGCGGTGATCGCAAGGCGAAGGGCGTGAAGAGATGCGTGACCAAAAAGTCCATCACTTTTAACGATTATAGGCGATGCCTCCAGGATGGCGTTGATATTTACAAAAGCCAGGTATTGATTCAAAATAAGAGGCATCAGGTCTATACCCAGGAGGTATCAAAGTTAGCCCTTAACAGGGAGGATGATAAACGGATCGTTCAACCTGATCAGATTACAACACTTGCCAGAGGCCATTCCCGCCTGATGTCTACCTGGGAATAAATGGAGGTGGTGTGTTTACTAATTAGCATACTTCTACCCTATGCCCTGATTGCTTATGTTTTTTATCGATACCACCGTATAATAAACAGGATGTCCGATATCGCACAAGTATTCGACACAGCCTTCGCAGAATATGAACACGTTGAAAAGCCTACCGATCAACGCCAAGCTTTAAAAGAAGCTCTACGCAAAGGCAAGGGGCATCTGTTACCGAAAAAAAGTACCGAGGGGTTTATTGACAAGGCCCCTGATGAGGTCATCGATAAAGTACATACTGAGTACATTCAACGTGAGCTTCAGGAGAAGGGTGAAAAGACTGCCAGGGCACTGTCCACCCATGTTATCGGCCTATATGCCAGCATGGTTGGAAACCTTGTTGATATTGACTCTGTTGACGAATTGCGCAGGGACATTGAGGAGGACCCAATCATCAGGGATAGCATGACAGATCTCGGGATCCTTGTGTACTGCACCATTGGCAGGTGTCTGGCACACATCTTGGTAGCAGGACATACCGCTAGACACATGGGTAGGAAGAAGGAGGAGGCGGAGGCCAAGGAAGAGCCGCGGACGGAGCTATAAGATAAATGACTGAGGAAGAAAAACAAGAAGAGCGAATAATTACAAAGCCAGTAAAGCATCCCGGAAGGGTTGCGCAGGGGACACAAGTTAGCGGCACTGATGAAGAAAAGAAATGAAGAAATGAAACAACAAGAGGGTACTGTAGAGCCTACAGTCAAAGCCTCTTCTGGGACTAGTTCCGTACAGTCGATGGATAATGTCTACATGTACGGTGTAGGTACGCTTGCCGTGCTTGCGATAGGGGTTGGGGTTTGGTATAGATTTACCCCAAAAAATGGTGGAGAATCTCAAAACCCCACACCACAGCCTCAGCAGGGGAAACAGGGTAAAGCCCAACCTCGGATTGAAATGTTTAAAATGTTATAATATAAATGAGTACAAGCAACGTAATCCCTAAAGAGAAGGAAATTTTAGATATGTTGTATGAAACAGTTGTAGACCTTAGTTTCACCTTTGCCAATGCTATGGGAGGCACAAAGTTCCTTGGTATTACGAGGTCATCTACCAAGATGGATACCGACGATGTGTTTAAGATGGTGGCATATTTCGCAGCAGGTAGGGCGAGTCGCGAAATGGCGGTGAAAAAAGGGTGGTTGCCCGCAAGCATAGTCCCCAAACTGAGATAGACCGCCCGGTAAAAATTTCTATTTACCCCTGGGGTAAATAGAAATGGAGGATGCAAAGAAATGTTCGAAATGTAAACATTATCTTGGGCTTGACAAGTTCAAGGTTAAGCGTAATGGTCAGCCGACAAGGCAGTGTATCAGATGCATCGCCTCCGCCAAGGCTTCAAGGAAACGTACAAAATGTCGTACCAGCCAACCCTTACATGAACGGAGTGATGTTGTAGCTATTTGTAGGGCCCACATTGAAGCCCAGTTTTCTGTAGAAAATGGTATGACTTGGGAAGACTACGAGTCTTTGCATATTCATCGCAAGGTGCCATATAAATATATAGAAACCGGTAGGTATCCGACGCTTGCTGATGTAACTAGGGTATTGCATGGGGCGGGTCATCCAATATTAAATGGATGTGATGTTCAGAAAATCCTGTTGGAAATGCAAAAAAGTGTTTCCTCCTGAAATGTTCAAGATTACGGGCAATGGTAGGACCAAAAGCTGTATAGGTTGCCTGGCTAAAGCGAAGGAGAGTGGTCTATCCAAAAAGAAGGTTACCCACTGGCTGAGTAGGCAACTCTTATTTCTCCGACATATCAAAGGCCCAGAAAAGATCGATTACCCCCATTTCACCATTACAACACCCAATGAGATGCATCAGTTTGATCTACTGTACATGCCCCATGATCGGCTGTATGGCAATACGTACAAGTACATTCTCACGGGCATTGACGTGGCCTCGAGGTACAAGGTGGCGAGGCCTCTGCGTACCAAAAAAGCCAGCGAGGTCTCTGATATGATCAGGGACATCTACAAGACAGGACCTTTACACTACCCTTCCAATGCGATAATGGTTCTGAATTCAAATCGGATGTGGTGAAGTTGCTGGAAGGTAAAGGGGTGGAAATGAAACGGGCCACCACCAAGTACCATCATACATTTACGGCCTTTGTGGAGTCCTACAACAAGGTACTCGCGGAGAGACTCTTTAAGCCTCAGGATGCACAGGAGTTGGTCTCCTCGGAGACTAGTAGCATTTGGGTCAAAAACTTGTATGCCATAGTAAAAAATCTCAACAATACCAAGACTGCCATGATTGAGATGAAACCTAGCAAGGCTATGAAGATGGATGAAGTACCACTCGCAAAAAGCGAAGAATACCCCGAAGAAAAACCATTACCAGAGGATGGATTGTACCTCTATCTGTTACAACCTGGCGAAGAATATGATGACGCGAAGAGACGCGCAACTGACGCCTTTTGGAGTAAGAAATTGTACAGGTTGGATAAGGTAGTAGCAGGCAGTCGTGTTTTGTATTATTTAAAGGACGGCCCTGATCGTAGCTTCGTGTCGGAGGAATTGATGCTTATTCCCGAAGATGTCGAAGTACCTCCGGAGGGTGCGAGGGATTGGTAAAGAGTAATTTCAGGAGGACCTCCAAAGGTTCATCTTCAAACTCTTTACTCGGATCCCTTATATACAGCAAGGGGGGCTCAGTATAGAATGGGTACTCCATTTTCACTGTCTTTTAACATACATCCAAAAGGGTCAATGATAATTTTAATACCCACAAGGGTATTAAAATTAGTGTCCGTTTAAGTCATATCATTCCGCGAGCTCTAGGAGACGTTCATGTGTGTAGTGTTCACCAAGCCTGAAATGTCTCACACGCTCCGGATTGACTTCAATACATCCACGTTCTCGAAGCCAGTTGTAATGGACAATAGAATTCGGGGTCTCTGCTAAAACCACAATCTCACCTTTTGGGTGGTCAACAAGCTTATTCCGTATTTTTTGAGCTACATACCCCTGCTGGCCACAGATGGCGAGGTATGGCCAGGGATCGTCGTTGTTCTTCTGTATAATCACCATACTATTGTCCTTCCCGGGATCCTCGAGATGGGGCACGTCACGTTGCTGTAATTCCTCAATTTCATCCCCCAGCACTATGAGCTGTTCATCCCTGGCATCAAGATCGTCCTCTAGGATGGCGATGGCAATATCTCTTTCCTCGATTGCTGCGGCAAGCTTTCGCATTTCCCTGGGCAGCACCTCTTCCACAACCCATTCCAAAAAGGGTTCTGCGCCAGGCTGGCCACATCTCAGGAGGAAGGTATATAGGCCGGCGTCGGTCAGTAAAACTGTGTTTGGTTGGGTGTACTCAGATCTGAGTACACCCCCAGGACCGGTAATAGCGTCACCTAATCGCATTTTATACTTGTCAGGAACATATCGCTGAATGGGTTGTACCCCGGCCCTTCGTCTATATCCCGCAGCCCTCCAAACATCGGAGGCTACGATACATTGACCCTTATCCTGGACATAAAATGATCGGACTTGTTTTCCTTGGAAATAATCAACCGCTGCAAGAGACATCTTTATATACACCAATGCCTACCCAGAGGTTTCCACCGTGGTCAGTCGAGAATCTTCCAAGTCCTGGGGTGTTCCAATCTCACATGCAGGCATGCATGTTTGGATTTTTTCAACTCGGCCTTGATCTCTCCCCAATCGGAGATCAGGTTTGTTTCCTCATTAATGAGTCTCAAATCTGAGCGTTCATGGGGATACCAGAGCAAGAGCTGTTTCTTCTGACGTCTCAGATTCTTGGGCAGAGCTGTATAGCTCTGCGTGAGTAGCCAAAGGCTGTGCTTGCGATGCCTACCACTGATAGCTAATTCAAGTAGTGGCTGTCGACGCTTATCAAGATTTTCATCGGCTATGCAGTCATCCACCACAAACAACGGTTCCTCGCCCGCCAGTAAGGTCGAAAGTTTTTGTATATATTCAAATAGCTCATCTTTAGGGTCTATCAGGAACACATAGTCGTCCTTCCAGAAGGAGGCTCTGGAGAGGTACGTTTCATTCCATTGTAGAGTCGGGCACAGGATAACTATGTTGTGATAGTGTTTTTTATACTCATTTTCCAGCAGGTCTAGAACACGTTGCGTTTTTTCACAACTTGTCGGGCCTGTGAAGATTGCTGTATGTGAGTCTTTTACGACGTCCAACACCATTTATTCCTATCTATTTTTGGTATAATGCAAAGACATTCAACACATATCCATGTGCCACCGGGGTTGTTGATAAGATGTCCATTACAGGCGGGGCATAATTTAATGTTCATGGCCTTGTATACAATGGGTAGTGGATCAAATACTATCTTACCCTGTAGGCATCGCAATACAGGCTCTCAGGGGTGCTCCGATGAGTTCAGCGTACTGGGGTATGATTCCGTATTTCAGGAGGGTATACAAAAGCAGGTAATCTTTATCCTGTTGAAACCCTCTAATTTCCCTGTCTATTCTGATTGGTTCTATTTTGTATTCGATAACAGGGTGGTCCTTATATTTTTTGATACGCCGCCTCTCCTTCTCTTTAGCCAGGCAACCTATACAGCTTTTGGTCCTACCATTGCCCGTAATCTTGAACATTTCAGGAGGAAACACTTTTTTGCATTTCCAACAGGATTTTCTGAACATCACATCCATTTAATATTGGATGACCCGCCCCATGCAATACCCTAGTTACATCAGCAAGCGTCGGATACCTACCGGTTTCTATATATTTATATGGCACCTTGCGATGAATATGCAAAGACTCGTAGTCTTCCCAAGTCATACCATTTTCTACAGAAAACTGGGCTTCAATGTGGGCCCTACAAATAGCTACAACATCACTCCGTTCATGTAAGGGTTGGCTGGTACGACATTTTGTACGTTTCCTTGAAGCCTTGGCGGAGGCGATGCATCTGATACACTGCCTTGTCGGCTGACCATTACGCTTAACCTTGAACTTGTCAAGCCCAAGATAATGTTTACATTTCGAACATTTCTTTGCATCCTCCATTTCTATTTACCCCAGGGGTAAATAGAAATTTTTACCGGGCGGTCTATCTCAGTTTGGGGACTATGCTTGCGGGCAACCACCCTTTTTTCACCGCCATTTCGCGACTCGCCCTACCTGCTGCGAAATATGCCACCATCTTAAACACATCGTCGGTATCCATCTTGGTAGATGACCTCGTAATACCAAGGAACTTTGTGCCTCCCATAGCATTGGCAAAGGTGAAACTAAGGTCTACAACTGTTTCATACAACATATCTAAAATTTCCTTCTCTTTAGGGATTACGTTGCTTGTACTCATTTATATTATAACATTTTAAACATTTCAATCCGAGGTTGGGCTTTACCCTGTTTCCCCTGCTGAGGCTGTGGTGTGGGGTTTTGAGATTCTCCACCATTTTTTGGGGTAAATCTATACCAAACCCCAACCCCTATCGCAAGCACGGCAAGCGTACCTACACCGTACATGTAGACATTATCCATCGACTGTACGGAACTAGTCCCAGAAGAGGCTTTGACTGTAGGCTCTACAGTACCCTCTTGTTGTTTCATTTCTTCATTTCTTTTCTTCATCAGTGCCGCTAACTTGTGTCCCTGCGCAACCCTTCCGGGATGCTTTACTGGCTTTGTAATTATTCGCTCTTCTTGTTTTTCTTCCTCAGTCATTTATCTTATAGCTCCGTCCGCGGCTCTTCCTTGGCCTCCGCCTCCTCCTTCTTCCTACCCATGTGTCTAGCGGTATGTCCTGCTACCAAGATGTGTGCCAGACACCTGCCAATGGTGCAGTACACAAGGATCCCGAGATCTGTCATGCTATCCCTGATGATTGGGTCCTCCTCAATGTCCCTGCGCAATTCGTCAACAGAGTCAATATCAACAAGGTTTCCAACCATGCTGGCATATAGGCCGATAACATGGGTGGACAGTGCCCTGGCAGTCTTTTCACCCTTCTCCTGAAGCTCACGTTGAATGTACTCAGTATGTACTTTATCGATGACCTCATCAGGGGCCTTGTCAATAAACCCCTCGGTACTTTTTTTCGGTAACAGATGCCCCTTGCCTTTGCGTAGAGCTTCTTTTAAAGCTTGGCGTTGATCGGTAGGCTTTTCAACGTGTTCATATTCTGCGAAGGCTGTGTCGAATACTTGTGCGATATCGGACATCCTGTTTATTATACGGTGGTATCGATAAAAAACATAAGCAATCAGGGCATAGGGTAGAAGTATGCTAATTAGTAAACACACCACCTCCATTTATTCCCAGGTAGACATCAGGCGGGAATGGCCTCTGGCAAGTGTTGTAATCTGATCAGGTTGAACGATCCGTTTATCATCCTCCCTGTTAAGGGCTAACTTTGATACCTCCTGGGTATAGACCTGATGCCTCTTATTTTGAATCAATACCTGGCTTTTGTAAATATCAACGCCATCCTGGAGGCATCGCCTATAATCGTTAAAAGTGATGGACTTTTTGGTCACCCATCTCTTTACGCCCTTCGCCTTGCGATCACCGCGCTCTTTTGTAAGGCTTTCGTAAGCGCATAGCTTGACCCTCAGGGTGATGAACTCGGTCATAATTTTCCCTGCTAGTTCATCCTTCATGATACCCACGACCTTCTTGTTTTTCCCTATAGGAAGAGGCCTGTTATCATCTGGATTATAGGCACTCGTATCGAATCTTTTTTCAACATCCTGCGCAATGTCACGATAAAAGTCTTCCGTTCGAATATGGTAAACGAAGCTGTCCGTGTCCATGTAGCAGAGCTGTAGGTTGCTACCATACTTTGGTATCATGAAATCGTACTGAAACTCGTACATGACCATTTTTGACAGATCCAAGATCGCCTGCCTTATATACACGGGTTGGTTCATTTTGACCTCTGTTTTACCTATCTCTAAACCTAAGAGGTGTTTACTGAACCGGCTTCCGCCCTTGAAATTTGGCTTCATGACCAGCTTCGTGTACTTGTTCTCATTGGTAACCAGCTGGATGTTGCGATGATTCCGGATATTTTCCATCGTCTTGCCAAACACACTTAAATTCATCAGCTTCCTTCTCGAAGTCGTTTTTGGCATCAGTTCTCAGCTTAGTATTATGATCTATATAGTCCTTAAGCCATGCCTTTTGATTGAAGCGGATAACTCTATGCACCCTCTTCAGCTTGAGCCCATGTTTTATAGCTTCGTGAAGGGCTCTTATATGTACCACGTACCTCCGCTTGTTTTTTAAATTTGGTACCAATTTCTCGACCTTGTGGACCCCGGTAGGAACGGCAGCTCGTTATGTGTGTCGTGTAGCCTCTCGGGATAGTCGATGTCAACCTCTAAAATGTACCCATGCTTATTGTCCCTAACGAGCTTCTCAATTCGCTTTTCTGTAAATCCTCGGTATTTGACACCCATTTGAAGCCATCCGTTGGAAGGTCTTGACGCATCGCCCAGCCATAGAGGTTGTTCGCATCCAAATACTTCAGGTATGATGACTCCTCATTCGGATCGTACTGGTCCCCCATGTACTTGTTATTTGCCTTTGCATACCGATGTACCGCCTGCACTATACCTCCACGGATACCCTTCTCAAATATCAGGAGCATGTCGGGGTCTGTGAGGAGCTCTAACCTAATACCTGTATGCTTGAGTGCTGCTTTCCAGGCCAGGCCGGGTGCG